>CM053405.1:17848391-17904175 GCA_028644305.1 Xerus rutilus | reverse complement strand
ACACACTATTCACTGAAAACATTTGTTGAGGCAAATAGAAAAAAATTGTTACAATCATAATTTTTCTAACTTTGCACAAAATTATAAGCAGATTACATTCTTCATATTAAACATCTTTATATGCACTTTCAATGAACAGTATATATATATATATATATTTTTATATATATTTTTATCAACCATCTTTACTATACCCATTTTATTATGAATTTTTGCATCTAGGGGCTGGAATTGTAGCTCAGTGGTAGAACATTTGCCTTGCATGTGTGAGGCAGTGGGTTCAATCCTCAGCACCACATAAAAATAAATAAAGATAGTTGTGTCCATCCACAACTAAAAAAATATTTTTTATAAAAAGAATTTTTTGCATCTAAATTCATCAGGGATATTGATCTGTAGTTTTCTTTCCTTCATGTGCCCTTATGAAGCTTTGGTATGAGTGTGATACTGGCTTTATAAAATAAATTTGGAAGTGTTACATTTCTTTCTATTTCGTGGAATAATTTTTGGTGGACTAGCATTAGTTCTTTAAAGGTTTGGTAAAATTCAGCTGAGAATCCATCTGGTCCTGGTCATGTTCCTTTATTGGAAGGCTTTTTATTATTACTTGTATCTCATTACAAGTTATTTGTCTGTTTAGATTTTTTATGTCCTCTTAATTTAGTTTGGCAGATCATATTTGTCTAAAAATGTATCCATTTCTTCTAGGTTCTCCAATTTATAGGAGTGTAAGTTATGAAAATAGTCCCTAATGATCTACTGGATTTCTGAGATATCTATGGTGATTTCTTCTTTTTAATTTTAATTTTATTAACTTGGGTATTCTTTCTTTTTCTTTTGGTTGGTTTGGCTAAGGGTTTATCTTTTCAAAGAACCAACTCTCTATTTCAATAATCCATTATTTTTTATGATTTTTTTCTTGATTTATTTTGTATTCTACATAATTACTATGTGACCAGATTTGTATTTTTTCCATACAGAATATGAGAATGTAGAATTTCTCTACTTACAATGACTCAACTTATAATTTTTTTTATTTAAAAATGGGGCAAAAGCCATGTACATTCCATAAAATCATACTATTATATGCAGTAAATTAATGTATTAAATACATTTCAACTTGTATTATTCTTAACTTATGATGGTTTATCAGTACACAATCTCATCACAAGTCATGGGACATTG
Organism: Xerus rutilus; assembly: GCA_028644305.1. Classification (NCBI taxonomy): domain Eukaryota; kingdom Metazoa; phylum Chordata; class Mammalia; order Rodentia; family Sciuridae; genus Xerus; species Xerus rutilus. The sequence continues at coordinate 17,902,990 of CM053405.1, read as the reverse complement.
GCTACATACTCTGTAAGTAAATGTGTATAAGAGTGTGTGTGTGTGTGTGTCTGTTCACGGCACATAAACAAATTCATTCATTTCTTCTTTTTTTATAATCTAAAATATTACTTCTCCCATAGTACATATGTTTTCAGTAAATATCTATCTGTGCCTTCTCAGTGTTCATATGAGTATAGGTGAATTTTCTTTTACTTTTACTCATTTTATGTGAAATTTGTCTGTCTTTGCTCTAAAATTTTACTTCGATGAGATGAGAGGAGAGGAGAGGAGCTGAAGAACTTATAGGCAGTAGCATTTGATGGATTACAAGTCTGTTTATTTTTCTGTGTATACTTGCATTTACCCAAAGGAAGTGTAAGTAGGGCTACACTCTTCGATTCCTAGATTTTCTTTCTTATCTTTCTGTATAATCTTTTCTCAAAAGTTTGAGCACTTGCTGAGTTTTTTTTTTTAATTAAAACTTACTACAGTATTTGTTTCCATTCATATATATAGTATTTGCTTATGTCAGTTTAGGAGGATAATTTATTATCTGCTTTCACTCATATTATTTCCAAAAATATATTCCCCCTTGCTTTAGATTTTAAAATATTTGTTAATGTAGTTAAAATTAGTTCAAAGAAAAACATAGGATAAAATTAGTTTGACAAAATTTGAAAGAGACATACATCAAAATTTGATTATACAAGAAAAGGCACTTGTTCAATATCTTTCCACCTCAATGCATGCCTAAAACACTTTTAAAAATACTTCTACAGTAGTGACTAAGGTCTATCTGGAGATTTAAAGCATAAAGAAGTCCAACCACATTGTCTTACAAGGTAGCAGATTCATACTTTTAGAAGATCTGTCAAGAAATTCTTTGGGGCAGGCACAGATCATGTGCCTCCAGGTCAGCTAACCAAAAGGGCCAAGGCATCCATTTAGGCTGCTCATCTTGGTCTCAGCCAGCACAGCCATGGCCAGTCAGTCTCAGGAAATCCAGCAGCTTCTGCAAGTGCAGAAGTGGGCCACCAAAGTGTCCAGGGTCCACAAGTGAATAAACCTAAGGCTGAAGCAGGCCAAAGCTGCTTAAACTGAAGGTGAACACTTCTTCCTTTAGAGAGAGGAGGAGGGCAAGGCCAAAGAAGCCTTGTGTGTATGTGTGGGATCCCATGGCAGATGCAGCACTGAAGTAAAGGAGACCCAGTAAAGGTGCCCATCCTCCTTTACTCCTACTTTCAGTGGAATAGGGATGTAGCCTCTGATCACCTCTAGATCTTGGCAATATATGGCCAGAAACCCATGAAAACTACTGCATGGATAGATAAAAGAAGAGATGTGCCTGTTTCAAGAATTGCCATTTTATTTATTTACCATAATCTTATTGGTGCATTACAGTTGTACATAATGATGGGATTATTGTTATTCATATGTGCATAATAATAGCATTTACAAATATCATACCTTAGTGGTTCCCCTTTTCCTCTGCTCCTGCCTCCCCCTTGTCTGTTCCCTCTATTCTACTGAACTCTCCTATATTTTCACAGATTCCTGGCCCCATTTCTTTCTTTCTTTTTCTTTCTTCTTTCATTCCCTCCCTCCCTCGCTGCCTCCCTCCCTCCCTTCCTTCTTGCCTTCCTTCTTTCCTCTCTCTCTCTCTCTCTCTCTCTCTCTCTGTTCTTTGTTTCCTCTTTAGCTTCCACATATGAGAGAAAACACATGACCCTTTACTTTCTGAATTGGGCTTATTTTACTAAACATTGGCATTTTATATTCCCTCATAGAATATGAAGCTCAGGTTAAGATCTTATGAAAAGACATTAAGACATTATTTCTGTATATTTTATAAGAGGAGACTTCATTTTCTGGAAAGTAGTGTATCTAAATTTTTTGTAAAATTGCATACTTCTCCAAACACTTTATTACATTAAATGCAATGAATATATATATGTATATATATATATGTATAGTATTCCAATGCCTTTTAGCTCAAGCACCATATATATGCATGTATACATATACATACATGTATGTACACTGTAATGCAAGAGACAGATAATTATTTTTGAATATTAAATTGGCATTTTTCTTTAAACTATTAGTCATTGCACGCTCTCTCTCTCTCTCTCTATTACTCTCTCTCTCTCTCTCTCAATACTCAGGATGATCCTCTCATAACAAAAATAAATAAATCTAAAACACTTAAAACTTGCTGACCATGGTTATAAAATTGTATTTAAACATGGCAAATTCTTCTTGCCATTTATATAGTTTAGTTTTGCTCCTTAAGTATCCTGAAATAAAACAAAGATAGTCACTCACTGTTTTATTGGGCTGATCAACACAGAATGAGATAATTAACTCAAAATTCAATACATAATCTACATTTTATACCTTATCTGAAAATTAGAAAAAAGGTCATTTTTATTGAGAGTAGTGGAGGGAGGTGACTGATCAAACTAGGAAATAAATGTAAGTAAACCAGAATATATTTCTAAAATTTCACACAGAACCTGATCCAAAAATTATAAGACAGATTATTATCTTTCACAACAAAAGGAAATAAATTCTTTGCTAATTTTATTATGATATTATATTAATTGTAAGATATTTACAATGTCAACGATGTTAAAATGTTAGAAATGTGCAAGTAGGAATTGATACAATGTGGTACCTCATATTGTTAAAATGTACAAGCCTGAATATCATTCTCTTCTTTGTTCTGCTTGCTTAACAGGGACACTGAACAAATGCTGAATCTTCATCATAAATAATCTCATATTGATGATGAAATATAAGGGATACTCACTGAGAGAGCAAGAAGCAAAAGGAAGAAATGATTAATTGTGACTGAGGTGAGCAGATAGGGTCAAAGAAGCTTTAAAAATAGAAAATATTTAGCTTGAGAGATAGTAATAGAAAATAATTCCAAGGCTGAGGAAACCTGGGCAAAGTCAGGGAGATATGAACAGATTGGTGCACTCAGAAGAACACTGACAATTTCATATTCCTGTAGCATAAAGTCTAAGTGGAATGGTGTGGAAAAGAGATTGTCAAATACCAGACTGAGTGGTGAATTCCCCAAACAAATGATTAGGAAGACAAACCTGAAAGGTTCAGAAATATTATGGTCTTTATCTCAAAAAGGCTAAGAATGAACAAGAAAGCATCAAATAAACACTATTTTTATTTGTATTATACTTCAAACATGTACCAGCAATATTTTATAAATTGATTCTTTCAAAAAATTAGCTGGAATAAATGTCTTTGGTATTAACAGTTATGGCAAACACTAATAATTAACCAAATTAAGAAAATCTCAAAAATAGCTTTCTGTTCATTGTTTTTGTAGGAATTTTGTAGGATAAATAAAATATCTTTATTAATGTTGACAATTTACAATAAACTAGTAATTAATGAAGAAAATAAAAGTATTTACATAGAAGTTATGAAATTTGTATATTTGTATAAGTGTAATGCATTATTAACAAGATATTATTTTACTTATGTTGCTAGTAATTTTTCTAAATGTTTTGAATCCAAAAGAAACATATATGTATAAATTGGTAATACGATTTCTTTTTAAACATAAAATTTGAATTTGTACAAAAATAGTATACACCAAGGCTAAAAAAATAATCTGTACTATAGATGCTATACCCTAGAGTGCTATGTTGATATGTATCAACATTCTATGGGAAAGGAAAAAAAAACAAGTAAATCAGAGTCTTAATTTCAATCAGTTTATTGTACCAGTTCATTAGGCATGTTTCCTCTAAGAATGTTTCCTCTAAGAAAATACAAATTCAAACTGTGTAATTAAAGGAAGGCTTATGTGTTTTTACAGAGGTTATAGAGGGTGATATTTAAATATGAAAGAACTGTTCTTTTTCCTGTGCCTGAAAGATGAAGATGAAGGATCATTTGTCCAAATTTACAGAGCATAGAGAGGATGGAGAACTGCCCACCACAACCAAAAAATAACTGCCCAACACAATTGTCACTTTAACAATTCCAGCAAAATTCATACCCAAAGCTCATGTTCCTCCAACCCTTAGATCTCTTGCTGATGCCTCCATTCTGTCTACACACAACATACATCAAAATCCAGACACATCATCAAGGCAGTCTGTCCTCCCTGCAGTGTAGGGAAGGTTGGACAGGCAAACCAATCATATCCTGGTGATACTATTCCTGTTCCCCATCTTCTCCCACAGCATTTGCTCTTGTCTTTTACCCATTGAAAAACTTAATGAATTCAAAATAGGTAACTTGTACTTCCTTCTGATCAGGTCCAAGAAGCATAATGTCTAAAGTGTAAACAACCGTAAAGATGTACAGAAAGATACTGACACAATTGGCATACTGTAGACTATGAGAGAGAACAAGAGTTGCCATGAATATTAGACAACTCAGTGATAAAGGAAAATAAATATTATTTTGCTATATATCATTGTTAAGAATAGGGATTTCTATTTGGTTTGTACACAGAGGACTTTAAAGCTTTTACCAGTTATTAAATGTATCTATTCCTGCCATACTATTGAGGAATAGAAAAATGACCACAGAATGAACCTGTTCAATCCACTACAGAAGTCAAACAAAAGCCTCATCAACAATCAGAAAACTGGGGGCTGGGGTTGTAGCTCAGTGGTAGAGCGCTTGCCTTGCATTCGTGAGGCCCTGGGTTCGATCCTCGGCACCACATACAAAGCAATAAAATAAAGACATTGTGTCCATCTACAACTAAAAAATATTTTAAAAAAAACAATCAGAAACCTGTACTCTATGCATATCATGCTAAATTACAAAAGTTCAGATAATTAGTGTCACTTCAGAGACAGTATGATAAACCCTAAAACTTTTTGTTTGCTTTCTTTGTTTGGCTTTTCTTAGGAGTTTGATATCATTAAATGTTTAAAATTCCCTTTGCAACAATGTTTGGATGGATTCATGTTCAAAATATGTGTCATTATTGCTAAGCTCTTCTTTAAAAGACTCATATTTCCCCACAATTAAAAATGCCCACTCCATGAAGTCGCAAAGGTCTGGCACCTGACTTGCCTTTCTGATCTATGGCCACAGAACTTTTCTGCTAGCACCTGTCATACAACCCTTTAGTCAGCTGTCAATCCATATTATCCCTTGAAACCTATGCTTTATTAACCATCACTAAAAATTCCTGCATGTTACAACATTTTAATTATTATTCGTGCCTTGAAATTTATTGGAACATTTGCATTCATTGTGTATCTAAAGGTCAAGGACCAGCAATCTGCCTCTAGCAATATTTATACCAGTAGCCCTCATGGGATTTTAGGAAACTCAAGGTTATTGTAGCAACTTTTGTCATACTCCCAACCAATAGGTAGGTTGGGATTGAAATATTGTATTTACAGGTAGTAGACAATGTTTTTGTCCCAACCTTACAGTCCACATGAAGCTTCTGATTTCTTTCTATATGTACCCACTTGAGACATCTGAGTTTCAATCACATTGATAATTTCTAGAGCTCCCTCTTGAGTACAGGATTGAAGGAGGTAAACTAACTGCTCCTGGGAAATCATTCACAGGTCCTGGATTCAAAACATTAGATACCAGGTTCCATGTAAGAACACCTTGTAAATAGTTTGGGTGGCATTTGTATTTTTTTTTACTTCAGTCTCCTGTGTCTAGCACCCTCAGAATGTCCCATACAGTCCTATACATGCTTGCTGGGCTCCTGTCAACTGAAGCTAATAGAATTCTGTAACCGTTCTATAAATAGACTTCCTAAAGCTAACTTTGTTCTCATTTGCCATATCTTGGACAACTCCTGTGCTCATGAAGGTAATAAGGGGTATTTATCATAACTTCTGCACAGAAAACAGTTCCTAAATGTATATAAGGAAAATCTTTCATGAAGAGAAAGTTTGTTTTCCTCAGTAAGGGTTAGAAAATTTTCCTTTATGAGCAAGGAAAACTTAAGAGTGTGTGGGGAGGGGAGTTCAAGATTCTTGTCTCTGCCCGTGTCTTCCCAATTTTCCCTATCCCATATCTCAAGGACTCAAGTGGTTTGAGTTGAGATTTTACTGAAATTGCTAATCTGTAACTTCTAGACAAACACTTTACTAGCTTCAATCATATCTGCTGTGAAACTGGAGAAAGTAAAGAACTCCTGAAAACTGTCCTTGAGAATGTCTGATTGTCCATGTTATCTGAGTTGGATATTAGATTTTTATTTTGATCTTTTATTTGAATCTACTTTCTAGAATTCTAAGGCTTTGTCATCCAAACTAACATATATATATATAAAATCATTATTAGTAACAGAATGGAATTCCAAAGAATTTTTTTTCTCTCAAATCCTAAGTCTTATTTGCATTTCTTTTCATGCTAAGTCCAGCCCAGTGACATTTTGAGACTCTCAATGCCACAACTTTTCAGACTACCAGGGTCCAATTTCTCCAGAACCTGTTTTCTTGATGGATTTCTCAATATGAGTATAATTCAACCTTGCAATCCTATTTCTAAGACTTATTTCGTGGAGCCATTTCTCATAATTACTACATCAGTTAAGACTCAACAACAAATGAGTGAACAAATACACATACATATATACACACATATATACACACACATTAAAATGGGTGCTTTGTGAAAAGTTTAACAAAGCAAATCCTTTCTTAAAAGGATATACATGGTTTATAGAATTAAGAAATGCAGGGAGGTAATAATAAAGAAGCTTTGAGGCAATGGATTGTTCAAATATTTTAATAACTGACTTTCCAGAAACAAACAAAAAACCTAATTTGTAGGTGTTAGTTTCTCTAACACCAATGCTCTCGCCATGGCTGATTTTGAGCTGGGAGTGCAGCCCCAGTGAGTAGAGAATTGGAAAGCAATACTCAGACCTGGATGACAGGAGCTGGTAAAAGATTTCTCCAACTCCATTACCAACACCACTTCCTGGGCCTGGCAACAGAAGTAAGGCATTGCCTTCTTAGGCCAGGAAAGGCAAGGACACTAGCATTTACTGTGATTCAGAGGTGGTGATTATTTAGAGAATATTCTCTGGCATGAATATTGCAATCATTTCATTGAATGCTGTGGAAAGAAGTGACTGAGGGAATAAATAATCTGACAATTCCTCTTCTAATCTGTCTTTTGTTGGTGTCAAACACTGACTAAAATGGATTGAAATCCTAAATTCAGAGAACCCATGATAGAACATAGGGGCCAGGTCCTAGATGCAGAGGGTAGAAAGAGAGAGAGTCCATAGGGAAAGTCAAACTAAAGATACCTAAATTGTATGAGTTTTTGTTTTTTTCTTATGCACTTTACAGTTGGATGAAAGTACTGAGTATATTTTTCTACAGTATTTGAATGTACTATTCAATACAATTATCTGTCTTACTGTTGGCTGAAATAATAACTTACCATAATCTTTGTTACTCAAAACAAGTGGAAGTGTTCTCTAGCTATAACTATAATTTTGGATTTATAAAAAAGAGAATTCTGAATGGTTGTGTATGGTGTGTATGGTTGTGTATGCTTGGAAATTTCTTTTTAAATGGGGAAAATTTACAAAAATCTAACTGTCATAAGAATTATCACTCATTAGTTGTTTTTTTTTATTTTTTTTTTAATTGTAGATGGACACAATGTCTTTATTTTATTGATTTGTATGTGGTGCTGAGGATCGAACCCAGGGCCTCACGCATGCGAGGCAAGCCTTCTACCGCTGAGCTACAATCCTAGCCCCACTCATCAGTTTTGAGGCCTCCCGCTCTCTGCATCATGACTTCTCTTCATCATTGTAAGAAAGACAAGCTTACATAAGCCTTATTACTAGATCTGCTCAGTCCTCTACATGAACCACCTTTTTCATCCAAAAGAATCTCATGATCTTTCTAATGCATCATTTAAATTTCTGCATTTATTTTCCAGTTTTTCTTATTGATCTTTTTCTGATCTTTGTAGGCTTAGCTGAAATTTAAACTGCTCTTTCTAAATGTACCAAGCACACTCTTTCTCCCTTTTCTCAATTCCTAATTAAATTTAGAGGGAAAAAAAGTGATCTATGCCACCTGTTCATTAAATGAATGCTTGAAAATGCTTGAAAATTCTCTTGGAAGAACATAGACTATTCCATTAGATATTCCAGGCACTTACTCTATAATATAGACTTCGATGAATTTAATGATTGTTTTGGTCCATTTGTGTGTCATTAACATAACAGCTGAGACATAGTAATTTATAAGAAACAGAAACTTACTCTGGTGTGAACACTGAGAAGTCCATGATCCAGCCAGCAACATCATCTGGTGAGGGCTTTCCTGCTCCATCCTTGCGTGGTGGCAGGTGGAACGAGGCAGGGATGAAGATTGGATCTTCTCTGGGCACAATGAGTGGAGAGAAACCCACACCAGCAAGCCATTTGGTAGCAACATTGTTAACTCATTCTTAAGTGTACAGTCCACCTCCCAATACTGTTGCATTTGAGATTCAATTTCGAAGAGAAAAATTTGGGGAGGGGACACAGTAAAATCATAGGAACAATCACAGGCAATCACAAATCTGATCTATATCTTCATCATGTATAAAATAGCTAGAAGCCAATTTTTTCTTAATAAAGCTCAAACTCTTCTTTTATAAATGTTAATTATTATTAGTGTTTTCACATGAAATTTCTATACCTAGCAGAGACCTTAGATAAAACAAATTGTCCCTCCAACTGGAAATATAAGGACAAAGATAACTTAAATTACTTTTCTCAAAACTACACGACTAGCATTTGTTAGACCCACAACACAAAGTCAGGGATTTCTCACTTTTATTATCTTACAAAAGGCTTACGTAAGTTACTCTATCATCCCAAGTCTTTCAAGTCAGTTTGCAAAAAGTAGCAGACAGAATAGTGATGCAGTGCTTCCAGTGTGGAGGCCCCTCCCTTCATCTCAATCAGCTCCGCAAAGGTTCTAGACCTAAAACACATGGGCATTCAATTCATTGAACAAAATAACATTGTCATTATGCGTATCTTTGTGCCTTTAGTTTTAGAGGAGGTTTCCAAAATTGCTTTATTTATAAAGTCTATATATAACAAATCTAACAAATAAAATTGATTTAAATGTTGTGAAGAAACACTAAAGGATACAGAAATGAATATTTCTTAAATAATAAAAAATAACATCTTAATAAAATTTGGAGAATAATGATCAAAAAATTAAATAATGCCTAAAATTATGCAAGAACAGAACAAAAATGAATGAAGTAAGTCAAATCTAAATTACAGTGATGTTATAGTTTACATATGAGGTATCCTCATGTGTAAGATAATGCAAAAAAATTAAAGGTGAAATAAGTTCTAAGAGTCTTAACCTAATCAGTGTGTTAATTGCCTGATAGGGATCAACTGAGCGGTAACTGTAGGTAACTGTAGGCAGTTGGATGCAGCTGGAAGAGCTGTAATGATGGGGGCATAACCTTGGGGTTTATATTTTGTTTTGCTCAGGAGAACTCTCTCTGCTTCCTGGTGGCATTTTCTGAGCTACTTTTTTCCACCATACTTTTCTTCCATGATATTCTGCCTCATCTTGAGCCCAGAGCAATAGAGTCAGCCATCTATAGACTGAGACTTCTAAAACCGTAAGCATCAAATAAACTTTTCCTCCTATAAAATTGTTCTTGCCATGCCTTTTGGTGACAATAGTGAAAAAGCTTACTAAATAAGTGGATAATTTGAAAGAAGTGCCACAAACTAGAAAATACATAAAGATTATGTAGAAAACAGGAGAATAAAGAACATTAGACATATTGTACATGAGATATTGGCACATTAAAAATAAATGTTATTTCTGTGAATCTACAGTACAAGGCACCGTTTATGGAATTTTCAACTCATCTCATTGACTTTCAAAATATATAATCCTTACAATGAACTTTGACTGCTTGGTATGCCTACACCCATTTGACAATAAAATCACTTAAAGAACAGATATAAATTGGCTTGGGATAAATTTTTAAAAAGAAATACTTTAATTGTTCCTTTTGAGTTCAGTACAATGACTCTCTTGAAGAAATAACTGAAATATAATTTTCTTTTGACAAATAAAGCCCACAGTTTAATTATACATTTTGGTAAATGTATATACAGTAGATACATTCAGTCACATGATCATGAAAGCAAATAACCAATACTCCTATATGTTGCTCAGGTATGGTGTTCAGAAGATTAGCTATATTTAAGTGCATTTTTATTTATATTTTCAACTTATTATGAGTTATTATTGGAACTCAATCTCATCATAAGTTAGGGAATATCTGCATGGTCCCTGAAAGTTAATATTTCAACATACAAATTTGGTGGGAAAAGAAACATTCAGTTTATATTAATGTGAGTATATTAAAATATATACATATTTACATATGGAAATGTGTATATAGAAGTTTATAGAAATGCATACTTATTTTATTCCTGTTTTTCTTAGCTGTTAGTTACTTGTCCTTAATGAATATGTAATCAGGAAATCATTAATGAAAAGATGTTTATAATATATTCATTTAAATGTGTATTTGAACAAAGTCTTAAGCTGCATCTTTCATTAAGTTTAATTATAGAACTGAATTTCATAACCTTGGTGAGATCTATTACATCATATTTTAAGAAGTAATAGATATCCTCTTCTGTTATCCTCTAGATTTTTTTACTTAATATTAAGCTGAATTCCTCATTAATTCTACACAGCTTAACCGATCTTTATCTGTTCAATCTCTGTTCCTCTGTGGCAATATTGTCTGTTTATTTTTTAGAGAAAACTTGCATTTTATTCATATTTCACACATTAATGAAGTTTTTGATATACAAGATGTTGTTAAGGAGTGTTTGAGAGACTTTGATTCCTGATCAAATATGTAAAGCATGAATATCAGAGCAAACAAATTGTCTGAGAGGATTTGAACCACAGTAACTAGGAAAGGAATTAGGGATCCTCAGGGCAACTGTTTCCTTAAGGGTTCATAGAGATTACCATCTTGGTTTTAAAAATATTGAACTGATCTCAAACTGACTTTTCTGTGCTTTAAGTTATCCCTAATGAAAAAAAAATTTTTTTTTGTTTTCTGGTAAGAAAACCATGACTTCTTTAATCCAAATACCTCCTATCTAGATAGAAGTGATTGATATTTTTTTAAGTGAAGACAGAGTTAAGAATACAGAAAGGTATAATGACATTTTCTATAAAAAAGGAAAATTCATTTCACATCAGATTAATTGCTTAACATAAGGCAAGATATAGAAATTAAATATTCAAAAATACTGTAAAATAAAAACTTCTCAACTTAAGCTCTGCAGAAAAGCAAACTGTACTAGTACTTTAACAGGTAGTGCAATGCCAGGGACAGTGAGTAAGAGGATGAGTCTGGACACAAATCATTTCTGAGTACCTCCTACAGATGCAACCAAGTATTCACTGACATGCAACTGTCTCTGGAACACTCTTATGCCCCATGGTAATTCAAGACTGTTGGTCATAAGAGAGTGGGAAGAGATTTATTTAGGGAGCTTCCAACTTCCACTGATCAGAGATTGCCTCTAGAGGTGTTAACTCCATTGCACTTCTGGGTTGAGCAGTATGAACTTTCAAGCAATACTTCTTATACCTCAGCTTTAACAAGGATCTCTGTGACAGGACAGAAGAAGCAGGGAGCAGACATCAAGTGAGCTGCTCTCAGGAGTGTTTCCTCAAGTCAGTTAATCTAAGCATCTATAAACAATATTGTAAAGGTCCTAGAGATAAGTGCGAAAAATCATAGTCCCAGAAGACATACTACTAATCAACAGTTGAACTCTCACTTTTACACAATAGAAAAAGATATGCATGAAGTTTTAAATCAAGAATCTGTGGGGGCTGGGATTGTAGCTCAGTGGTAGAGCGCTTGCCTCGCATGCGTGAGGCCCTGAGTTCGATCCTCAGCACCACATACAAAGCAATAAAATAAAGACATTGTGTTCATCTACAACAACAACAAAAAAAAAAAATTAAAAAAAAAAAAAGAATCTGTGGGTCTTGAAGCTCAGATTGAAGTCCATATATGGCAATGAGGGCAGACATAAAACAATGATATTTCATATTTTTACTTAAGAAGACTTCCTCTTTTGCTTTATCTCATAATCTCTTGTCCTCTAGATAAATATTTCCTCTTTAGGAACTAGTGGTAGTACCTTACCATTTTTTAAATTTATTTTAGTGTTTTAAAATTTTTAATTGATATTATAATTGTACATATTTGTGAAGTAGAGCAAGATAATTTGAAATATTTATATAATGTATCATGAGTAAATCAAGAAATTAGAATTTCCATCTTATTCAACATTTATCATTTCTCAGTTTCAACAACTTTTGAACTCCTCTCTTCCAGTTGTCTATAAAACAAATGATAAATTGTTGTAGGATGTAGAGACTCTGGAGCTGTGTAACACTAGAACTTATTCCTTCTAGTTGTGTATTTATATATATATTTATACACATGTATATGTATACATATATATTAAATCAACTTAAATTCTTTCATTGGGTAGTATTCATTAATAACTTTGCATATGATTTGCAGTGTTCCATTCTATCACAAATCCTGTCATCATCTTGTGTGAATAATAAATCAATGTGGACATCCCTTCCCTAAGGAATGCAATGGCCTCTGGATGACTTGGCTTCTCACTGTGGCTTTTTACCCCTTCTGTCCTCCTTTTCCACAGCCTTGTCATCCCAGATTGCTTCATACTTAAAACCACAAACTTAGTCTTGCTTTTGTCTCACAACAATTCCCTGTCTTTCTAGATTTCTTACTCAATTACTCTTGACACAATTGTTATGTCTCATTTCACTCATATCATTGTGACATTTTCAACTTATTCTTTCCTTTCTTTGTATTTTTTATCTCTAGAAAACTTAAACTTCAGAGTTCTTCATGTCAATAAGAAGTTAACTCTTTCATTTTTATTGGTCATCCCTGACAGAGGAGAAAAAGGAAAAAAATGGAAACCTAGAGGAAATATTAATGATTTTATTCCAAATCTAAAACTGAGCTTTGAAGATCAATTGTCCAAGTAATTATAAATAAAAACTAACTCACAATTACCAAGTATTTCTACCAGGCCAATTGCGTCAGTTCTAAGTACATTTTGTTAATGTGTTAATGTATTTATTCTTTGTTGTGGCAGGGCATGTGTTCAAATGACAGGAGTCCATAAACCCTTACATAATTTAAGTTAATATTCCCCTTTTCCCATTCACTTAGAAGTTTATTCATGAAAAAACATAATTTGAACTAAAGTGTGCCAAACACAAGAGCCAATGTTTTACAGGTCATTGAAGAAACATTACTCTCTTGGTAGGATTCTCAAAGAGCTAACTTTGCTTCTTTTTATCACAACCTGCTTTGGATCATGCCATGGATTTTGAACATATTCTGTCTTACCTTTCCTTTTCTGGAAGAGTTTGAATTTTCTTATTTAGAGTTAATTATATGCATAGCAAATAACTTTTAAAATGTTTTTCTTTGTCTGATTCATTTCCTAATTCTTCAACTAATGAGTTAGTTCCTAATTATGTGCTAAAATATACAATCAGAGCCAAGTGTGGTGGCATACACCTGTAATCCCAGGTACTCCACAGACTGAGGCAAGATAATTGAAAGTTCAAGGCCAGCCTCAGCAACTTAGCAAAATTCTGTCAAAATAAAAAATGAAAAAAAGGACTAGAGATGTACTTCACTGTAAAGTGCCCCTGGGTTCAATCCTTAGTATAAATATAATTTTATTGGTCACTCCTGGAAGAGAGAAAAAGAATATATATATATATTCAGAACCTAGGAATACATCTGTGACCAAGATTCATTTTCTACTTCAAGCAACTTCCAATTTTTGTTTGATCTTTTAATTTACATAGGCTCTGCTCTGAAACTGAATCTTCAGTCCTGTGATTGCAGAAAGCATGGTAGGATCGGCATACCCCCAATCACACTTGCTACATCCTCAGTGCAACCACAAATGCATTTCAGTCCAGGTCCAGCAATAAAGATGAATAAACTGAAGGAAATTAGAAGTATATGAAACAACTGCTTTTTTTTATGATCTCTTGGAAGGAAACAGGCAACATCTTTTCATTCCTCCTCCATGTAGAGTCAGGTGACTAGCAGGAAAGAACCAATATGAGATATGGCAGGGGAAGGTGCAGAAAAAGAATTGTTGTAAATGCCATGGGAAAAGCAGCACCTGTGCTGGCCTGAGTTCCCGAGGGGCGTGGATTAACTATATTATCCTCCATAAAAACGCCTCTCAGTTGACCTAATTAAAAACTATTTGAGAATTACACTTTACTTGACCCAGTCATTTATTTTCTTTTTATCATCACTTTTCATATTTTTAACTCTGCTCTTGACAGTGGAAAACTTGGCTCCTACTATCCACAGTATATTATTTTCTAAGTCATAGAAAATATAGTTAGATAAGAGATGTTGATGATAGATAGTAGCATAAGTAGATAACTGAATGAAGAGGTAGTTTGATTGATACAGTATTTGTCTATGAAAAGCCATATCTCTAATAAAAAATGATTTAAAACAAGGATAAAACATTTTAATATAATTATTTTGTATTTTACCTTAGGATATACGTATATGCACATATATATAGTCAAAATTAATTTTTAATCAAAAGTTAATATAATTAGTCTTCCTTCTTTGGTATGCATATGGTATTCATTTGCAATCAAGTTAGACTTATTTGTTTTATTTTTATACAATTTGATTTGATTCTTTTTTCAAACCTGTTATTTCCTTAATTTAATTTATGAGAATGTGAAATGTTAACATGGTCTTAACAATCAAAAAACTACATAAAAGTTTATAATCATAGTGGTCCCACTTTCTATTATTTCTGTATCATTTCTATCCTCCTACACTGCCCATCTGTTCTTTATCAAGCCCAAAAGATAACCTGTTTGTTGTTTCATTTTATCCATTTTGGGACTTTAAAAACAAATTTTACATACACACACACGTAATTTCTGAACTTCTTACATGAGAGATAGCATGGCATAAGTACTTTCTAAAATTCATTTTCAATTTAGTGTCTATTCTCAAAATCACTTCATAGAACTTCCTCATTCTTGATTCTAGCTGCATGGCACTTCAATTTGTACATGGATCATACTTTGTAGAACTATTTATTCCTTGTGTATACCTATAGTGGCATTGCAATATTTTACAGTAGTTCTGTGAATAAACAGTAATATTTGTGTTCATAATAATGGAGAAAAATTGTTAGGGCAAAAACTCAAAAAGTGCTTGCTGGGTAAAAGGTAAATTCATGTGCAACTTTACTGTCTAAAGGTAGCCCATTCCCCAAAAATGCATTTTTACAAGTTTGATTTCTAGAAGCCAATTATGAGTGCCTATTTCTCCCAAGGTTTGTCAAAACATATTATAGACTTGTTAATATTGAACAATTTGACAGACAATAGGGAGGAAATGATCTCTCTATGTTGTTTTAATTGTATTCTCTAATTATGAGTAATGTTTAGTATTTTGTATATTTATATCTGTTTTATATTTTTCCAATGAATTTTTGCATACTTGCATTCAATTTTTTTAATTCTTTAGAAATTATGGTTATTATCTCTTTATATGTAATATTACAAATTGTTTTAGACACCTGTTTTATTATTTTATAATTATTGATTTTTATTATGGTCTTTTTATTTTGATTTTTTCATTCTTTTTTATTTTCCTTTTTCTTTTTTTTTCTTTTTGTCAGAGCATTCTGATTTGTATGATATAAGAATACAAACAAGAAGGTTTATTTTAGATGCTAATGTATTCTGGTAGGAATAAAACAACAGAAATCTCCATAGGATTCATGATATTGTATTAAAAAGTTTGAGATAATATGTCCTGTAGTGTCATATCAAGTGGCAGATGGACAAATGAATTCAAAGGTGAGAAGAAAAGTCTGAATCAGGAATCAAAAGAACTACTCACAGGCAAATAAATTGTTTGTCAACCCAGTGAAAAGAAGGATGGCAGGGTTAATTGAATATTAAGAGTTGGTAGAGGAGGAAAAGTCATCCACAAGGCAGGGAGGATTGCAGAAGGAAACAAGTTCTTAGAATTTCCAGGGAATTCATAAAATAAGCTACATAAGCTAAGGTGAATCTATTTGTCAGCTTTTCATCATCGTAATGCAATATCTGAGGCAGAATAATTTTTTAAAAATATGTTCACTTAGCTTACAATTTTGGAAGCTGGCATTCCTTCTAGACAGCACAGCATAGGCTTTGGTAAGGGCTTCAGTGTGGATGGCAGGCCATATGTGGAAAGATGGGTCACATCTTCAATAATTACAATAACTAACCAAGGTCCCACAAAAATTTTTAATGCCTTTCAAAGACATATCCCATTTGGCCTGAGGAATCCCCACTAGGCCCCATCTCAAAAGGGTTCTACCATATCTTAAATTATCCAGACAGGAGACCAGTTTACCAACAAATAAATCTTTGGGAAAACACAAAATATCCAAACCACAGCCATGGATATGTCAGAGGTGAAAGGAAGAGTTTCATCATAAAGAGATGTTGAATTTATCAAAAACTTTCTACTGCTATTGAGATGAGTATGTGAGCTTTTATTCTTGCTTCTATTATGTGGTGTATTATTTTTCGTGCTTTTATTGATTTGTGTATGTTGAACCAACCTTGCATCCCTTTAATTAAGCTGATTTGATCATGGTGTATGATCTTGAAATGTGCTATTATATTCCATTTGCTAATTTTGGGTGGCGGGTGAGTATGGGAATTGAACTCAGGGATACTCAACTCTAAAGATACTCAACCCTAAAAAAACCCTAAAAAAATACGGATTTTCTTTTTCCTAAAGAAAACCCGTATTTTCTTTAGAGACAGGATCTCACTGAGTTGCTTAGTGCCTCACTTTTGCTGAGGCTGGCTTTGAGCTTGTGATTCTCCTGCCTCAGCCTCCAGAGCTTTTGGGATTACAGGCGTATGCTACTGCGCTGACCATTTGCTAATATTTTATCGAGGAATTTTGCATTTATATTCATCAAACATATTGGTCTGTAATTTTGTTTGTTTGAAGTGTCCTTATCTGATTTTTTTTCTATCAGGGTGATATTGGCTTAATAGAATGAGTTTAGCAATGTTCCTTCCATTTATATTTCATGGTACAATTTAAAGAGCATTGGTGTTAGTGCTTCTTTAAAGAATTAAATGTCAGCATACTTTAGGGATACATGCATACCCGTGTTTATGCCAGTACAATTCACAATAGCCAAGTGATGGAATCAGCCCAGACATCTATCAAAAGATGAAAGGAACAAAGAAAACGTGGTATATATGAACAGAATGAAGTTTCATTCAGCCATAAAAAATGAAATCATGTTATTTGCAGGACAGTGAATGAAAAAGGAGACCATCATGTTAAGGGAAATAAGCAAGACACAGAAAGACAAATGTTGTATGTTTTTTCTCATTTGTGGAAGCTGTGGGGGGAAAGAAAATAATAGGGTGTTGTGAAAATAGAAGGAAAGAATTAGGATAAAAGAAGTAGGAAAGAGCAAGGAAAGATAAGGGAAGTTGTCAGGGAGTAATATTGACCAAGTTATATTATGTGTATGCACAAATATGCCAGAATACAGAACCCACTGTTCATTGTATAAGTAATATGCACCAATAAATGAATTTTTTTAAATGATAAAAAGAGAATGACAAGAGGGTGGTGATTTTGAAACACTGATGAGACTGAAGTAGCATTTTAATAGTAGTGAAGAGCAAGTGAACTATATGCTAAGGAGTAAGTTCAGTGCAGTTTGGTTATTTTAATTAATAATTTTAGAAGTGGAAAAATTCATAATTTTTGACCAGAAATGTTCAAGGCTAACATGGAGGAAAAATTAATAAAAGAAAGGAAAGTAGGATGAAAGCCCAGATGTTGGCTATGTCATCCACAGGAATGTAAAGTCATTAGGATAACAAGTGTTAGGGCCTAAGGGACTGTGACCCATGTTGTAGTACTTTTAGTAAATTCAGGAATGTGTCCAGGAGGACGGTTGTTTATGAGGACCATCAAAAAAGAAAAGGATGTATAACTATCAAAAGGGACACTGGTACCAGAAAGATCTCAAGCCACTTTTTCATTTTGAGAAGTTCTAAAGAATAAAGCAAATCTCCAACTACAGTAGGGTTCAGAAACCGTAAAGCTTAAAAAGAAAAAGTGGGAGTATTTTGAAATGAGAGAACTTGCTGCTCCTTGTTTTTCTCTGGTGAATTCAACCTGTAAACTTCTTAAAAGTTGTTTTCTATTTTGTTTAGTACAGTAGAGTGAGATATATTATTTAGTTCCAGTGATTATTTCAATTGTATAAATATATATTGATCTAGTCCTGAAACTAGTGGACCAGAATAATACTCTGGGCAATGTGACCTCAGCAACCACAATAGGGGTCTGGGGAGAATGGTATAGTACAAAGAGAGCAGAACCTCCAGATGAAAGAGAGAGAGAGAGTGGACCCACAGAGAGGCAAAGGCAGAGTCAGAGAGAGAAAAGAAGAAATGAAAGCATTCTTGGAAGTACTATCTTTCAGTGTGTTCATCTTTCTGATAAAGTGCTTAACTCTCTACCATGAATTAATCAAATTTTAGGTTTTGTCATAAAGTAAGTCAGAAAGAAATGACAGTTACTATTAATATATAAATAAAATCAAAGAGATATAAAATACTCAAAAAATAGTTCCTTGTAGTTGGCTTTAAGGTAAAAGATATGTAATTGGGAGAACTGCTATAGAAGTAGATATATAACGGCACAGCATTTTGAAATCTTTTAAAATTTACTACCCTAGGTGCATGTATGAAAACACAAATGGCGTGACTCTAACTTGTTTGCAACCAGAGAAATGGAAAAATTGAACTCTAAATATGTACTATGACTTGAAATGCATTTAAATTAATTAATTAATTTTAAAAAATCCTGATTGATGGAAATGTCTTTTTTCTTCACTTTGAGTCCTATGAAAAGATCACACCCGAGTTTATGCTAATGAAGTAGTCCTCAGAAAGATTCCACTCAAGTCCTGCAGAGAGAAAGAAGATGGAGCTCTATGAAAACTCAAACAGTGAGATTCAGGCAGCTTTCACGTTGGTGAACAGAGGTTGCAGTGAGGGTGGCAGCCCAGGGTGTGCATGAAACTCTGTGCTCCACTTCCACTCCATAGTTGGTTCTAAATAATCTCATCCTTTCGGCTGCTTCTGAGGTATATTAAGCAAGTTTTTCCTGATTTCTGTAAGCTATTCTAATCAAAACCTGGAAGAAATCATGGGAATGTCTTAAGTGGTAGTTGGTTGGACAGAAATGTGGACAGCTTAGGCGTTTCATTTGTGCCTGACATCAATTGCAGGCAATTCTGTGGAGCTAAGCCTGTAAACCTGTGCAGTCTGAAGTTAAGTTCTGGTACTTAGTGTCAGAAGTAAATTGAATTACTGGACACCAGTTGGTATAAAAGGACTTGATAATCTCACAGTTCATCTCATTGGGAGTATAATAAGACAGACCAAATAATTCAAGAACTGTGAAAAATAATTGGGATTATAGCGCTAATTTTACTTAACATTAAAAATGCAAAATACGGCATAGTCTTGCCACATGAATAGACATAAAAAGATTTATTACTTTCAGATAGCATTATAAAGCATCAGATTTAAGTATATAAAACTGTAGCCATGCATGATACAAAATAAATAAATGTTTTCAAAAATGCTTTGAAATCTTATCACAGCCCAGAAGCTATTTTGTTGTAAGGCAAATTCATCCTGAATCACAGCCAAGTCCTGTTATGCCAAAGGACGTTGCTGTAAATCTTAAAAGGCTGCCTAAATACAAGGACCCTGAGGACATAGTTATAGCAAGATGTGAGCATATTTTTTTTGTATGATGGTCCAGGAGGCAAATGTTAATGACCAGAAACTACAAAAAAACCTGCAAAATGGCAAACGTTTATTTAGAATATGTCAACACTGTCCTGAACATTGCAGGGATGAGAATCTTGAAAAAATCATTGAATAAGGAAGACTTGGGAGAAAATACATGGGAAGAATTAAACTAAATGAGAACTATACAAATTTACCATTAGTTAGTTTTCTTGAATTTAAGATACAGTATATTACTTGCTGGGGGACTCATTTGTTGTATATTTACAATAAATGTAATTTTTTACATGTCATTACCTGCAAAGATATTGCATAGAATGTTGCTTTCCAGGTTAAACAGTACATATGAAAGTGTGACTACAGTCTTGGATGTCCATTCTTCTACTACACTATCTTTAATTATCTATTCCATTTTCTAAACCAGCTTCAAATATGATACCACATCTATTCCCACTCCTGAATCAATCAGACTGATTCCAATGTCAGTCTTCTCCTGGAAAATGTCACACAGGCATTTTAAACAGGTTTGGAAATGATAGCAATTTCCAAAGAGTGCTCAGCCCCATAAATTAACATGAAGCTATATTCTGCCACAGACCTTGAAGTGCTAACGTAGCGATATGTTCATGAGAAAAGACATCGGTGTCAGAGTTGATACAGCATAAGGAAAGCAAAACTTAAGGCAGAAAGTAAATTTGAAAAAATAGTAAATCATTAGGATACTTTTCATTTGGGTTTATCTACGCCTTGCTCTCCGTTACCAGATTTCTAAGAGATTTTGAAAGAAAAAACTGCAGCCAAACAGTCCATTTATAGCTTCTGACAAGGCAGTCGTCCCACTTCTTTGTCTATTTTCCTTTCCGGGGAAAATGGATTAGACAGTTTGGAAGAAAATCAGCACATCTCCTCTCCTTCTTTACCTTGTGCCAAAAGTCTAGCAAAAACCTGGGCCTTATTCCCTAAGTTCTATCATTTTTCCAGTACTAAACCAAAGTTTAAAAATTATCTCAATAAAGATGTTTAGAAAAGTCCAGATGCCAGAATGGACTATAGCCTTCAACATCCATTCTCAAAAGAAACAAAAGGCACCAAGGTCTAGAGCCACTTCAGCATGGCAAGTTTTACAATCCACTTACTTTTCTGCAAAACCAAAGTACTTTAATTCTGTCCTGACTGCTCACAAATTGGTGTGAATAAAACACGTTGCCCCATTGTATCTCTTTCTTGTCCTGCTTCTGACAGATTCTACGCTGGGCTGGGGTTAAGGTGATGGGTTGGGGTAGAAGTGGGGTTTGGGGTATGTGCTTACTTCACATTTTGCCTGAATTCTCACTAGAAGATTGTGATAAGGCAGTGTAACAATGACTTTATAGTTTATGTCTTCATGAATCACAGCAGAATAAGCTTTATAACTGAATTTGTTAATTTAAGTTTATTTCACTTGTAGATGCAGCAGAGCAACACCTCAGCTTAAGAAAGTTTCCAGAGACCAGCTGCTAGCATTTAAATCCTGGCTGACAATTACTAACTCTGTGTCCTTAGACAAATAGCTTAATATCTTGGCGCTTCAGTTTTCTTATCTGCAAAATTAATGCAATAACACTATCTATCTACAGATTGGTTTTAAGGATAAAAGAAAATAGCAAAAATTCCTTTTGTAAGTACCCAATGTGTCTTTATTATTGTGACCTCAATTCTCAACATTATATGTGGTAATTTGTATATAGGTTATGTGAGCAACTATTGCAATAATTTATATTGTAAAGAAATTTTCATATATTTCTCAGACATCCATATACTGAGTCACCCTCTAGAAATATCATTCTCATATCACAAACTGAGTTTGTGCGAAAATAGCACATCATTTAGTAAACAATGTGAAAAAATGCATATCTATGGGAGGATATAGCCTAAGGTCTTTCTGTTGATTTTGTTGCCTTTGTCACAAAATTATATACACACAGAGCGACCATTTCTTGATTCCTGTCAAGAATTGGCTCTGAACTGCAAGTTTTATCAGAATTTATCTTAAACCTCACAACCAACTTGAGAGGCAGAAATACTTAGTCCACTTTGGGAAGAAATTTCTAGTAATTAACAGAGGTAATTTCTAGTAATTAACAGAGGTAAATTAAAGCAGGAGACAAAGGCAGAGTACTGAGGATGGCTTCAGCTATGCACAGATGGGAAAATGAAAATGATCTGCATTACAAAGTGGAATTAATACATTATAAATACGGTGAACTATTTGTAGTTTCAAAGTTTACATAACTTGCTAAGTGATATGAATATGGTAAAAATCAACTATTTTATAATCTGGTCCCATAAATAGATATTTGTTTCAAATTACTCATAAATGACCAGTTTATTCAACAAGTAGGCTAGTGGTTTGCAAACTTAAGTAGACATCAAAATCATCTAGGGACTTGTGAAAATAGTCTCCTGAAGCCTCCCTCCAGATTTTCTGTTACAATGGGTATTTGGTGGTGCCTGAGAGTTTGCTATCTAGATGATAATGCTAAAGATATTTGTCTCAAGATACTTCAAAACCACTGAAATAAATGTTATTATTTATTATTTCACCTTCAAAATATATGTTTTGTCTGATCTGTAGTCCATAGTTATCATAGGCTCAGTATTAGAAGTAAGATCTAAACTCTAAGGACATACAGGAAATTCTTTTTTTTTTTTTTAATTTTTTTTAGCTGTAGATGGACATAATGTCTTTATTTTATTGCTTTGTATGTGGTGCTGAGGATCGAACCCCGGGCCTCACGCATGCGAGGCAAGAGCTCTACCACTGAGCTACAATCCCAGCCCAGGAAATTCTTAAATATAGCTTCAAACTATTGAATGTTTTGTTATGGGAATCACATATTGTATATACTGAAAATTAAATGAGAACCTCCATAGATCTCTCAAGTTCCTATGATCAGGACCACCTTAATGCACACCAAGTTTTTCTTGTAAGTTTAATATAAAAAATTCAGGCATATCCTATCACTTAGGGAGGCTGAGACAGGAGAATCGCAAGTTCAAAGCCAGCCTCAGCAATGGCGAGGCGCTAAGCAACTCAGTGAGAACTTGTCTCTACATAAAAATAAAACACAAAATAGGGCTAAGGATGTGGCTCAGTGGTTGAGTGCCCCTGAGTTCAATCTCCAGTACCAAAAAAAAAAAACAAATTCAGGCATATTTTTTAGATAAATCATATGATAATTATTTACATATATGGTTGATTTAAATAGCACCCCGACGCCTGCCACAAAAGGACAGTTGAAAACAGAATTCCCAGTGCAGCAGTGTTGGGAGGTGAGGCCTGATGCAGATATTTAGGTCCTGAGTACGGCACTCTTGTGAATGGATTAATGCCATTTAGAGAAGGGCTTGAGCCTACCTATGTGATCTTTTTTCTCCCTTGCTCTCTTACTCTTTCAACTTTCCCCATGGAATGGTAGAGCAGGAAGACTCTCAGTCTTTGGAACTGTAAGAAATAAACTTCCTTTCTTTAGAAATTTTCCAGTCTTTCTGTTATTCAACAGAAAATAGACCAAGACAACACTCAGTAATCATTTTAAAATTCCAGTTATAGTGTGGAGCATATACAGTACAAATACACACATTCAAATACATGAAATGTTTACACACAGTTCCAGTGAGCACACACATTGGTTTCATATCCCATAATACCACCAACCATTCATTCCTTGTTGAACTGTCCACAAAGTCCAAAGGATCTCCTGTGTATTGCATACTGAGAATACGAAAGGAATAGAAATAGAACTAATGACAAAATCTTTATGCTCAGAGTCATAAACTATTGTTTTAAAATGTCATTTAGAGTTTGAAAAAGAGATTTAAAAAACTGTGTATGTACCTTACTAAAAAAATGTGGAGTTGGCAATTTTTGTTTTCATTTCCTGGAAAGAATAGTAAAAAAAATTATTGCCTGGCTCAAAGTTATTTTGAATGGTAGTGAAATTTCCTTTTCCTTCTTTTATGATGAAAAAAGTATCAAGTTGTAGAAAAGATGATTTAAAAAGTAAAGAATTTACATTTACTGAAGAATGATTCTATATTTCTAATATAATTTTCCACAATGATAGATGCTTGTTTGAGGAATTGAAGAGATTTGTTTCAATTATGTAGAGCAGCAAGAACAACAAAAGTCCAAATATTTTTTTCTCCTTAATAATTTATCATTGTATACTTTTAAGAAAATATGGAAGGTCTCATGATTATAAGTGAGGTTCTAAAACACTCTAATTCAAAGTTTGTTAAATGTTTAATTTGTTTAAAAATATATCGAAATAATCTTAAAGCTGTATTTTAAATATATTCTGTGCCAGCCAACATTACACAGTTCTCCTGAGTACAATGCGGTATGGTATTGACTAATGTAGGAGACAGAAGTCTTTTACTGTCCAGATTTTGAATGACTTGGAGATATTCTTAAAGTCACATTCCTATTTATTTTCTTATTTTGTTATTTTTAATTATAGTAGACATAAAAGATTAAATTTTTTAACAGTGCTTTTACAGCTGATTAAAAAATGTAAGTTATTAAAAATCAGCTATTTTATTGAAGAATTCAGTATGTTAACTGCATTTCTAGCTAAATTAGGAATCTAAGATGCTTTCTAGCCATTTACACTTTGTCTGCTAGTTATCATAGTAACTTTCCTGATATATCCTATTGTGGAATGTTCTGAAGGTCTAAATCATTTACTTTATCCATGTTATTTCCTTATTTGGGGCTTGTAGACCTCGTAGAGTAAACAAAATTCCTCATATTATGAACATTAATTAACCTGACATTATCAATATAAATGTAAACACTAAAGTGTTTTGAAGAAAAATAATGAATCCTTGTTACTTGGATTAAATAAGATTTTTCAGACACAAAAAACAAAAGCAAGTACAAATTAATAATTTGGTCTTCATCAAAATTAAAACTCATTAATAAAATGTATAGATAACCCCTCTCCTGGGAGAATGTATTAATAATACACATGTCTAAACAAAAATGAATTATTTCTAGGATATACAATGAGCATTTTCTTATAAGTAGTATGTAACAAATACTCCTCTAAAATGTAATAAGTGATTTGAGTACATAATTCCAGTAAAGAAAATAGGTGAATGTTTATTTAATGCCTATAAAAAATGTATTGAGTTTGTTCATTCATGAAGAAAATATAAATTAGAACTCTTCATAACTGCAGACATAGTCAGATGGCTTAAATTTAACATGTAGAAATATCAAGTGTTGGCATGCAGAAGGAAAAGCTTAAACTCTTATTTATACTGCTGTTGGGAATGTACTCTTGCATAACTAATTTAGAAAACAATTTAACAGCTTCTTACTAGGTTACACATATGCTAACCCTGCGACTTAACAATTCAACTCAGCTATTTACCCAAGAAAAATAAAAGGATGCAAAACCAAGACTTCTTTAAAATTTATATAGCAGGTTTTATTTCTTAATATCCAAAAATGTAAACTGTATATCCATCAAAAGGTGAATGGACAAACAATATGTAGAATAATTTATTAAATAATTGACTCTTCAGCAATAAAAATGAACAAAGAACAAATACACTCAACAACGCAGGTGAAACATTATTATTTAACCTCATTTTGAGGAAAAGAATTCACAAAAGGCAACATATTGTTTAATTCAATATTGCAAACTTCTAGAAATAGAAAAACTGATAGAAATATAAAAAGTAGATAGTATGTGCAAAATATTAACTGCAATGGGGTGCAAAGAATTTTATGAAGTAATGTAAATGTTTCATTTCTTTATTATACTAGTGGTTACATCGGCAGATCATTTTTCAAAACTCATTGAATTTTGAAGTCAATAGGAGTGACATTTTAACTTAATAATTTAGATAATGAAAATCAATGTGCTTTACTATGAATTCAGATTAACTAATAAGAATAGTAATTATTATTATTATTATTATTATTATATAAGACTATCTTAGGAATTCAGAAAAGTTATTTGATAAAAGTCACCATCCACAAATGAAATTGACAGAAGGTGTAAATATAATGAAAGTTCATCAGTCTAATAATAGGAGTCTACAACAAATACAATTAAAGAAATTAACAAAAACCTACACCTAGCATCATACATAATGGTAAGGAATTGAACACTTTCCTCCTAAGATTCAAAACAAGGTAACAGTTATTCTTGTCAACATTTCCTTATTGGGCATAAAATTCACTGGGCAATTAGTTAAGTGAAAAAGAGGCATACAGATTTGTCAGCTGAATAAAACAGACTTCATAGGTAGGCTACATTATTGTTAGTTATCAAAATAATGACAACTGTATCATAACTACTATAAATAATAAGTCAATTGGAAAGTTTCAGGGTATGTTTTATATGTAAAATATAACTCTATCACTTGCACCTCTGAAAAGATGATACACACTTGATTTCCCTCTACTCTTCTTGTTAAATACAAAAAAAACCCTGAAATAGTATATAAAATTTGCATTAAAAGATCCTAAAATGTTAAAAACAAAAACAGAACACAAAAAACAGACATGCTGGAGACCTCAACACAAGGGTTCATGGCTATAAGTTTTCTTGAGTTGTCTTTTTTTGTTCATACATTTCATACTTCAAGTTGAAAAGCTTCAGTAGAATAGTGCCAAACTCCATGAATACAGGCAAAAACACACTCCAACAGAAGTATTTTCTCTCTTGCCAAAGGATGAAGAAAAAACAGCCTAAAACCTCTCAAGTACATACAAACCCAACAGAGAAAAAGATGTTTGTCCTCATTTTTCCACATTTTTTCTCCACACTATTGAAAGCCTACAGGGAAACCTAGAATTCAAGAGTTCCAACTTTGCCAGGCTGGGTGAACTCAACTCCCCCGTACTGGGTAGGTATCCAAGAAGACTTAATACAAAGACAGAGAATAGATAGGCTTTTTTCCCCCCCCTATCAAGTGGTAACAAGTCCTCTTCCCATTGTCTTGCATCAGTGTAGATGTGGGGGACAGTAAGAAAAAAAGGCATTAACTAAACATTTCATTTTTACCAAGGGGATTATCCTTGATGGCAATTAGGGCTGCATGACTTCCATTTCAGCTAAGAAATAGTAAGAAACCCTACCCGTGTTATCAACTGAAGCCAGTGGGGAAAATGGAACATCCAGGTCTTTTTTATATTACTATATGTACCTACATGTAATTATATAAACTCTGTGTGTGTTTGTGTGAACATTAATGGATATTCTTTAAGATTAAAAAGACTCAGAAAAAGATACTATATGCACAGTTAATGTTTATTATAGTGAAAAGATATGAAATAAATCAGCAAAGGAAAAAGGCTCATATGGTGAAGACCAGGTCAAACCAAAAGGAAATTTTCCAGGCTGTTGTGGTCTGAGGGTTTGTGTCTTCCCAAAACTCATATGTTGAAACCTAATTCCCCAAAGTGATGGTTAAGAGATGGAGGCTTTAGCAGGTGATTTGGTCATGAGGACTTTGCTATCATAAATGTGATTGGTGTTCTTAATTATAAAAGAGGCTTGAGAGAGCCTGTTCATCCCTCCTTCCACACATGGAAAGCTCCAGGAAAAACAAGCATACATGATACACTAAATTTTCCTGCATATTTTTCTTGGATTTACCAGCCTCCAGCACAGTCATCAATAAGGTTCTGTTGTGTATAAATGACCTGGTCTAAGATATTTTGCTCCAGTAGCTTAAATGAATTAAGACACAGGTGTCCCTTCCCAGTGGATTTATAGAGGAATGCATTTAAGTTTCTTACTGACAGCTTTTGACAGTACATGTGAAATGTTTCCATCAAGGGAAGCTCTTTCAAATCTTACGGGACAGGGATTTTATTGAGTGATAGTTACTACTATGTGTAGCACCCAAGTTAGTCACCTCAGACAATCAAGACTTTAGGTCTTCCCACCCGAAAAGAGAAGAATAGCTGTTCCTCATGAATCACATTGCTTACATAAACTTATCTGCTGAAACATGTTAAAAAAAATGTCTCAGGTTGTCAGACATATCAAGCAGGCTAAATATAGTATTACACAATGCCTTCAGTTTAGAACAACCATACCTGACAGATTTTTTTTTTTTTGAGAAAAAGGAGAAAGAAGGTCTATTGCTTTGTTAGCAAAAGAGAAAGAGGCAACTCCTGTCCCAAAGGCTGTGATTCTGCTCATCACCAGGAATAGGACAGTTTTAAAGAGGTGATTAAGGCTACAGTCCATGTGTTCTCTTTTGGAGTTGTAATTCATTTGTTAATTTGGGAGATAGTCATTTCTGAGATCTTCTGGTACCATACCCAAAGTCTGGATTACTTCATTCCTATAGTGAGTGTGTACTCAGGACAGATAAATCTACTTAAAATAGGGAAGAAAAGTAATTCTGTCTCCTCTGAGATTAGGGAAGGGGAGAGATTAGGAGAAGCAGGGAGAGAAGAAGAGAAAGAAACATGTATCTGGCAGACTATTAAAGGACTTAGAAATTATCTCCTAAATGCTGTCCAAGGGCCAGTCTGAAGACAAGTCTTCTTGGAAAAGTGCAGAATTTGAGCAACTGGATTTTAACTCTACTTTTTACTTTTATGAAGTGAATCAATGTCCTTCAAGGACAGGACCACTGGAGCTTTTGGGCCCTTTTCACTAAGTGAGGACAGAGAGTATGCTCCATTTATGGATTAGAAAGCAGGCACTGCTTATGTCTTGATCTTTAATTTGCATCTCTCTAGAACCATGTGAATTAAATTTTTGTTAATTATATGATACCTTGTGCTTTAGTCAGCATTCTTTCTCCCTGACAAAAATGCCTGATAAGAACAACTTATAGAAGGAAAAATTTATTTGGGATTCACAGTTTTGGTCCATGGTTAGCTGCCTCTATAGCTGTTGGTCTAAGGAGAGGCAGAACATCATGGCAGAAGGGCCAAGTGAAGAAAAGTTGCTCAGCTCATGGTAACCAGGAAGCGAAGAGAGAGAGGATCCAGGGACAACATATGTAATCCCCAAAGCACATCCATAGTGACCTACTTCCTCTAACCCCATTCTATCCACCAAGAATCACCACACTCTATCCACCAAGAATTACCACCCAGTAATTCACTGAAATTATTAATTCATCAAATGGATCAATCTACTGATTAAGTTGCAACTCTCATAATCTAATGATTTCACCTTTGAACTTTCCTGCATCAATATGAGATCTTTTGGGGGACACCTCATATCGAAACCATGATACTCAGTTTATGTTATTATTGTTATAACAACACAAGTGGACTAAAACTACATTTCTATTTTTAAAAAAGAGAAAAAAAAGGAAGCAGAAAAGAGCCAGAAAAAACTTTTAAAAACATACAGGCAAAATTATATTTCCATGTATTAATAGTAGCATTAAAATTATAATACTAAAAATACATGCTACCTACAGAGAATAGAATGGACTAGAAATTTTATATAAGAGAGCCAAATCTGAGTAACAATTTCACTTATTAAATAAGGTTTAATACCTTCTCATAGGTAAAACACAAATAAAATGACATTAATTTTTTTATAAATATTTTCAAAGATATTAACTGGTAAATGTCTCAATAATTTATTTCTGAAAGCTAAATGTTTTAATAATTTATTTTTTGAAAGTTAAAACTAGATGGAAGACTTTTAACTAACGTAACCAAGATTGGATAGCTTTATTTATTTTGGGAGGAGATACCAGAGATTGAACTCAGGGGCACTCGACCACTCAACCACATCCCCTGCTATATTTTGTATTTTATTTAGAGACAGGTTCTCACTGAGTTGCTTATTGCTGAGGCTGGCTGTGAATTCATGATCCCCTTGCCTCAGCCTCTTAAGCTGCTGGGATTATAGGCATGCGCCCTGGTGACTGGCTGGATAGCTTTATTTATGTATCTACAAAGACGATCCAAATGAACAAAAAGTTAATTTAGGTACTAAAATACTTCAAAAGATGAGAAACTGGTGTAAGATTTCAGTGCTGCTTGTATGGTTAAAAAGTGCAAATAAGTATATGGAAAATTTCAAATTTTCTAAATAGAGAAATCAGGAGCATTTGAATTTTGTAATTCTTGTTTTTCTGTATAGTCAGTTAATGAGTAATAACATTAAGATCTACCTAGATTTAATTATTTTTCCCCCAAGTACATGAGAAATGGGAGGTTCACTCTGGATTAATTTGACAAGAGAGATTCAAGTTCCCAGTATGTCAGCCATTCATGGGTAGTAAGGAACTGAATGTTTAAAGTAATTAGGTACCTTAAATAAAACTGCAAATATTAAACTGTTCCTTAATTAATGAAGGACTCAAGTTCCTTCATTAATTCATTTTTTCAATGTTTACACCATCAGTCTTACACTGACTAGATGTGATAAATGGTGGTTTCTCTGAAAAAAAAAAAACAACCTAGATGCTTAGTAACAAAAAGCTGTGAATACTAACATATGTGAACCTTTATCAAAGAAAAAAATGTCCACTAATGTATTAGAATGTCAGCCTTTAATTTTAGGTGGATAGTAAAGGAGTCCCCAAAATCTAGTTGAGTTTCTGACATGAAAGATAAAGAACAAGAACCCATCCCCACAAATGGCAATGCTGGGTGCTGAATAAAATCTAAAGCATATCAGTGCTATCCTTTTCAGAGAAACAAGGGATGATGGAACTCAGAAAGAAAAAAAAAATATTTTAAGGTTATGTAATAAAATAGAAAAGGGCACCAATGAAAAAATATGATGGCTTCATTGAAATTTAACTAAATTTTGTGAATAATGAGCAAGGTAATCTTTTTGAAAATACAAGGCAAACAAATATTTTAATATTATGGAAGAAAATATAATACAACTAATGGTTCAATTTAGGAGTTGCAATTTACAGCTCAGGAGAATGTTAAAAGAGAGAAATGAGGTGAAATGGAGGACAGTAGTAAAACAGCATAAGAACACTCTCCAGAACTGAAATTGTAACTCAGAAGCAAAAGTTACAAAGACAACAGCGCAGAGTGTATCCTCATTGTGGCATTTCTCAGTACCAGGAAAGAGCTTTTGGACTGTAATTCAGGATTTAGATTTAATGGCACTGGTAAACATCTAGATGACTACAAAGAAATGAATATGAATCTCTAATGAAAAATTAGCAGTAATCAGGATATAGGAAAAAAATCAGTTTTTGTGTAGAATAAAAACCTTCGTAGCTTTATGTGCTCTAAATAAATATGTACACCAGTTGTAGAGAAGCAATACAGAGTGTGATTTACTGAAATGATAGAATAAAGAAGCAGACAAAAAAGTACAAACATGTAAACCAGAAAAAACATGATCACAAAAGTAAAGGTAACAAAATTCTGAAAATGTCTGGGACTATTATGCAGAAGTTACGAGCAGAATCACTATGAGAAAGAATTCAACTAAATCTTCAACAAAATAAAAAAGAATAAATTTTGTAGTTATGATATAGTGGGAACAGTTAGTAATAAATAGCAAAGTAAATCTATATACAGCCATTATTAACTGATATAAAGTCAGAATTATACTGAAAAAATTTACCAGAGAACAACATTAATAGAATCATAAATATGTAGAGTCAGAATACTGACTGTTACCAAAATTGTGTTGCATGTAGAACACAAGCAAATAAGGTATAAAATCTGGATACAATTTGAGAATGCTAGTACAGATGACACTTGAATTACAACAAATTTATGTCTTCATAAGCCCATCAAAAATTGGAAGTATCTTACATTTAATATGAATTTAATACATCTAGCCCACCATACATCATACCATAGCAACACAATACAATGGAGAGTATCTATTCTTTATCCTCAAGATCATGAGGCTGATTGGGAGCATCTGCCCAGCATCAAAAGTGAGTAGCATACTGCATAACTCCATCCAAGGAACATATAAAAGTTCAAAGTATGATTGGTCCCAAATGCATATCTTTTACACAATAGCAAAGTAGAAACAGTTTAGACCCTCTGTACTTATCTTGATAAAAGGAAGTTAATAAAGAATGATTAATTTCAATTAACAAAAATGACATTATATCTAGAAAGAGTGAAATACCAGAAAAAGCATCAATAAATCAAAATAATGATTTTGAAATTATTGCTGAACTTTTAAAGAGAGTGTTAAAGGGAGATTTCTCTTTTGCTGGAAATTTGAGATTGCTCTTTTAAGTTTATCTAAGAATCAATTAAAACAATATTTAAAATACAAATCATTATTTTGAAAAAATTGAATAGAATTTCAGAACCAGCAATGAAAATGAATAAAGTCCAATCTGTAAAGATGAATGAAGATAAAAGCAAAGAAAAATATTATATTGTGGATGTATTATATGTAATTTATGTCATTATATTGTGGATGTATTATATGTAATTTATGCCACATACAAAAGTATATATAGTTTATTCATATAAAATATATTTGATACATTGTATTTTATTTTATGCATGTATATCTACATACATGCATACCACACACTTTGGGCATGAAAAGCCTTTTTGAATGTGTCATGAAATTGAGAATCTATAAGTGTACCAGAAACCTTTGTGCACATAAATGCAGCTAATAAGTGCAATTCCTCCTTCCTCATAACCAATATGAGATTGTGTTCACTACTTTTTTATATTTAAATCTGAATTGATGGGAGAGTCACAGACTAGATCAAGTGTGAATGTCAAATATAAATGTTTAACATCTCTAGTAATTAGAAAAATACTAATCAAAACTACTCTAAGATTCCATCTCACTCCAGTCAGAATAAGAATACAAGCATCAATATGTGTTGGCGAGGTTGTCAGGGAAAAGGCACACTCACACATTGCTGTGGGACTGCAAATTGGTGCAACCAATCTGTAAAGCAGTATGGAGATTCCTTAGAAAACTTGGAATGGAACCACCGTTTGACCTAGCTATCCCACTCCTCGGTATATACCTCTAAAGACTTAAAAACAGCATACTACAGTAACGCAACCACTTCAATGTTTATAGCAGCACAATTCACAATTGCTAAACTATGGAAGCAAACTAAATGCCCCTCAATAGATGAACAGAAAAAGAAACTCTGGTATGTATAACAATGGAATATTATTCATCATTAAAAGAGAATAAAAATATACTATTTGCAGGTAAATGGATGGAGTTGGAGAATATCATGCTAAGTGAAGTAAGCCAATCTCCAAAAACCAAAGGCCAAATGTTCTCTCTGATAAGTGGATACTGATCCATAATGGAGTCTGGGTGGGAAGAATGGAGGATCTTTGATTGGGCAAAGAGGGAGGAATGGAGGGAAAGCGGCATGGGGACAGGAAAAATGGTGGAATGAGATGGATATCATTGCCCTAGGTATGACTATGCATATGGTGCAATGCTGCATCATGTACAACCAGAGAAATGAAAAGTTGTGCTACATTTGTATACAATGAATCAAAATGCATTCTGAATAAATAAATTAATTAATGTAAAATAAATTAATTAATATACAAATAAAAAATATAAATGTGACTGCTGATAAACAGAAACAGGGAAAATCAGAATATCCAGATGAAATTGCCTCATCTGTAGAACATTGTTGGTTCAGAAATTTCAACCAATAAATAAAATAAATATAGACAATTGCAATTTCATGTTCAAATTTACGTGTTTAAAAAATGGCATTACAGCTATAATACTGCACTGAAAACTAATTATTCTCTTACTAGGCAAGAGTTTTTATCTATTTTTGCCTTTTCATTTTTGTCCTAAGGCACAAATCTTATGCATAATGGTAGAGTGGGAGTTATATTTTCCATATACGGTTATGTATGGCTTACCAATTACTGGTCAATTTAATCATCCTGTACAGCAGGACCTGTGTACCAGGTTTACAGTCACATTTTCTAGTATTCTGTGAAAGGACCTCTAAATCAAATTTGGCAACATAGAAATAGGGTAAAATTGCTTTCTTAATATAAGCACCTGCTTGCTCCCTGTTGCTCACATTTTATTCCTGTTTAGAATGTAAACCTGGTTACTGGAGCTCAAGCAACCCAAGCAGTAGGACACTAAGGAGAAGGCCAAGGAAATTTCAGAAATCTCAGCCCTGATTCACATGAGCCATTGATATAATTTTAATCTTCTAATTGTTTGGAAAAAAAATAAGCCCATAATTGTTTAAGCCAGTGACGAACAAGTTTTCTGTTTCTCACAGCTAAATATAATCACCAACTGCTGTAGACTCCATGAAGTTTCTACCTGCCTGCTGGAAAAGCATTACTAGTGCAATGATTCTCCCAGTCAGGGAGGTAAACAGACCAGGTGCCAAGAACAATTTAGTTATTCTACGATGGGCTGTCTCCCACGGATTTTGGGGAGTGCAGTCATTATCACCTTCCCATAGACAACCCTAGGGCATTATGTGAAAAATTATTCCTGTAATGTGTCCTTCCAGTTCCATCCACTCTGGGATTCTGCAACAGTGTTAACATAGTTAACTCCAAAATAAGGCATATATTTTAGGCACTAAGAAATTTGAAAGAAACAAATTTTAATATAATAATTCCATAGTGAAAGATGTCAAACTATACCTCTGTTATAGAAAATTAAACATACAATTCTTATATGGGGTCAGTGGCTCTGGAAATATTAATCTTATAATTTCCTGATGTGAGGTTCATGGGTAAGACATCTTCAATTGATCCAGGACAGAGATGAGAAAACTAAAACCCATAGGTCAAATCCAATTCTACATGTGTTTTTACAAATAAAGGTTTATTAAAAGATAGTCACAATTTGTTTACACATTATCTGTGGTGGCTTTGGCTTTAGTATAACAGAATTGAATAGAGGCAACAGAGTCCATATGGCCCACAAAGCAAAAAAATACTTAGCTATATGCTGCTTTACAGAAAAACACATCACCAAATTTTAGTATTTATTAGGATTTTTATAATGAGAGTATTATAAATAAGTACAAATATATACATATACAAATATATATGAGTATATGCATATGAAGTTGAATCCAAATTGTATTTTAAAAAGATCAATATGCTGGAGAAGCTAGTAGCTACACCTAAAAATATAAAATTAAAATAGATTATAATAAACTTTAAAATGTTCAACTTCAAAATAGTTTGAAATACATAAGATGGAGGAAGGCTAAATTCTTTGTAAGACAATGTGTTAGCTTTTCATTGCTGTAAGAAATACCTGAGGTAATCAGATAATGAAGAGAAAAATTCTATTTTGATTCACAATCTTGAAAGTTTCAGTCCATGGTTGATTGGCCCCATTGCTTTTGGGCCTGTGCCAAGGCAGCATATCATGATGGAGAGAAGATGGAGCAAAGTTGTTCACCTCCCCGGTGGGCTCTAGAAGCAGAGAGAGAAAGAACAGACCCTAGTCTCTCAATCCCTTTGAGGGCATGCCCTCATGACCTAACCACTCCCCCTTCAGTTTCCCACCCCCTTCCCATAGCACCAAGCTTGAGACTAAACCTTTAACACACAGATATTTGGGGAATATTCAAATCAATTTTCTGTGTTAGTCAGCTTTCTGTTAATATAGCAAATATCCAGATGACCAACTTCTAGGGGAAAATGTTTATTAATTTATTTGTTTATTTACTTTTGACCAACACTTCTGGAGGTTTCAGCTCATGTTCAATTGACACCATTGCTTTAGAGCCTGTGGTGAAGAGGAATACAGAGTGGGAAATATATGGAAAAGCAGAAAATTCATGTCATGAAGGGATAACAAAGGGAAAGAAGAAGGGTTAGGGACCTGTCATTCCTTTAAGCGCACTCCCGCAATGACCAGATGACCACTCACACGGCCTCATTTCTTAAGAATTTTCACTGCTTCCTAATAGTGTCATTCTGGGGACTAAGTCTTTTACACACAGACTTTTGGGGTCATTCCATGTTATAGCAAACACCTTTTAGAAATGGATTGTTAGTCAGCTTCCATCCTAATCCCAAATACCTCATCTAAATCAACTCATAAAGAAAAAAAAAGAAAAAAGATTTACTTTGGCACACATTTTAGGTGTAACAGTCTTTGATTGGCCAAGCTGCTACAGGCCTGTGATGAAACAGCACATCATTACAAAAGCATGTAGCAGAGCAAAACTGCTCACCTCAATCCTTTCCAGAGAAGAAAAGTAAAAAATTAGGAGCCCACAATTCCCCACAGGGTCACACCTTCATGACCTCAACATGTCCCAACTGGCCTCACCTATCAAACATCCCAATCGCACCCCCTAGTGGCAAAGCCTTTAACATTTATGCCAATGGGGGACATTGAGCATCCAAACTGTGGCAATATTCCAGGGCAGAACTGCTTTCCACATTTATTTTATATCTAATAATGAATATGTGGTTACTTTTTCTCAATAACATTTTTGAAAAAATATCCCTGAATTTCAGAATAGCAGTCAGAAAAGCAAACTAATAATTCCTAATCACCATTCTGAAATAGAATGTTAAAAATTTTATGAGTCTCAGTTCTATTACCCTGAAATCTCTTCTGGGAAATGAATAAAATGTGAATTCTTATATGAGCCTCAACATAATTTCAAAGATCTCAACACCATCATATTTGATTGCTGCTGCAAATACACCAGAGCAGAAATTATAGATGGGAGACTAAGTTGACCGGGTAAATAGTGCTGATGCTCACTACTTTTTCCTTTGTTCAATACAAATTTAATGATTTACTTTTAGAAACACTTAATTTGACTTAGATGTTGTTTATCTTGATACTAGAAGTCAATCTCTTACCTGCTACTTGTAAAGATGTTGGTTAGAGAATGTATGATAAGATAAGCTGCATCTGTAAATGATATATTCTCTCTCTCTGATATATTATTTCTCTTGATTCTCTGTGATTAGGTTCTTCTTTTTGTTTTCTGAGATCATGTAAAATGTTATGGCCTGTGCTGAAGCAGCACATTTGAAACCATGAAATGAAAATGAAAAGAGAGTGAAAAGCCAACATGCTGATGTTCCCAACCATAATGAGCTTCAAATATAAGTGATTTTGTTCAGTACTCAGTATAACTCTAGAACTGCTGAATTATCCTATTTTGGCTCCCTTAATTTTTTCAGAACTCTAATTTATTTATCTAAATAGTACACAAAATTCATATATCCCATAATTCTCTTATTGGTTATCATCAATCCTTAATCTTCTGTTCTTCTAAATCCACCTTGATTTCAGAAGTTGGTTCTTTCCATCATTTTCTAACCAATATCTTTGCCCAGTATACTTCAAGTATACCTGAACTATTAATGACTTATTCTGCCATCCACATCCCTCACTGTTACCTTGAAATAGGTGTTGGTCCTCTTATGCAAAGTTCGTACTCCAGCTCTTACAGATACCTTCCCAGAATCTTAAACATTTGTCACTTTTTTCAGTATCATTGATGCATTCAGCCCCCTAGTTCTTTTGATAAATATCTGGACAATGTCAGGTCCCTTATGTTAGTACAGCCTTTGTAAATAAAATACTAAGAAAGAGGCAGAAGACAAAGAAAAGGAGGAAGAGGAGACAGAAGTGAAAAGTCCATCATCAAACATGTCACCTCCCAGCTATTATCCGATCTCCATTCTCTACTTCAAAATTTGTGTTTAGAAATATCTATACATGATCTCTCCATTATTTTCACTTCCAAATTACATAAACATACTTAATCCTTACCAATATATTCAAATTATTTTTGCTAAGCTCACTGGTGGCATTATAAAAATTAGTTTACATATACCACATTTTCTTTATTCATTCATCTGTTGATGAGCATTCTGGGCTGGTTTCATATCTTGCCTCTTCTGAATTGCATGGCTCTAAACACTTATGTGGCTGCATTCCTATAACATGCTGATTTTAGATCTTTTGGATGTATATCAGGGAGCAAGATATCCGGAACTATGCTAATTTTAAATCCTTTGGATGTGTACTAAGGAGTGAGATATACAGGTCATATAGTGGTTCCATTCCTAGTTTTTGGAGGAATCTCCATATTGCTTTCCTGAGTGTTGTACTAATTTGTAGCTCCACCAACACTGTATCAGTATACATTTTTCTAACATTCTCATCATTATTTATTGTTATTTGTATGCTTGATCATTGCCATTCTGACTGGAGTGTGTTGAAATATCAGTATAGATTTAATTTGCATTTCTCTAATCGCTAGAGATGCTGAAACTTTATGCATATTTGTTGGGCATTTGTATTTTTCCTTTTGAGAAGTGTGTTTCGTTACTGTGCCCATTTATTAACTACACAATGAAGTTTTACTAAGTTAAAAAATTTAAGCTGTGGCATTTCTTGGTAAATAAATGGAACTAGAAACATCATGCTAAGTGAAATAAGTCAGATGCAGAAAAGTCAAAGGAGGATATTTTCTATCATATGCAGAAGCTAGACCACAATAAGGGAGAGAAAAACATGGAGAATAGAATCCCATGAAAATAGAAAAGAGATCATCAAAAGAGAGAAGGGAATTGAGAGGGAGGGAAGAGGGACAGGAAAAGAGCATAAAGTGAAAGTAACCAAATTATCTCATGTACATATATGAATATACCACAATTAATTTGAATATACCACAGTTAATTTCACTTTTATGTATATTTATAATGAACTCATTTGAAACAGAACTATAAATATATAGAATAAAAACCAGTAGAGTAAAGGAAAGGGAACAGTGGAAGGAAAGAGCAGAGGGAAATGGGAAGTACGGTAGATTGAAATGGAACAAATTATATTCCATGCTCATATAATCATGTCAAAATGAAGCCCAATATTATGTGTAACTGTTATGCACTACAAAAACTCAGTGAATCTATAATAAACTAATTTAAAAATTATAAATAGAAGAAAAATATTTCATGTATGTTTTATGGCTCTCAAAAATGAACATCATAGTGTTCTTAAATTTTGTTCTATTTATCAACTCACATATTGCAATGTTATTAATGTACCTTACACCCTACAGATACTTAATGTATTGTTGTCCACCAAACAAAATGTAAAATAAAAAAACATTCTCCTCTTTTTGTGTGTGGAAGCCACCTGAATCCTTTCTTTTCTCATCTCTAGCTATATGCAGACACAATATTGTGAATTCAAAAGACTGCCTCTCAGGTTTATGCATTTTTATTCACACAATCTCTACTCCAGTAAGCATTTCTCTTGTTTTGAAATTGCAATAGTCAACTGATACATATTCCAGACCCTAGTCTTTGTCCAATCTCAGCCATTCCTCTACACTCTTGCAAGGCATGTTGCCACACATCTCTGTCATCTAATTTTAGACCACATCACTGGATTTATTCTTAGAATAAGATGTAAAACCCTGAGCATGATTAGCAAAGATTTTCAAGATGTAGGCCTTGAATCATTCGCCAAATTTGCCTCTTGCCTTTTCCACCTGCCTATATACAAAATCTTTATTTTCTGAAAAACAATTTTTTCTTTTACTCACCTAATCACTTCAGTTCCATTCTTATTCTTACTCAGCATCACTTGTTCATTATCCTTAGAAGTAATTTGCATTACACAGTAGCCAGAGAGATGCATAAGTTTAGGCTATGAAGAAAACAATGACTCAAAATGACAATATTTTTATTGTAAGAAGATAACATCTCAGAACTCAGAAATGTTAAGTTTTGATGATTTATATAGTTTAGCTAAACATAATGAATAAACAATTCCCATAAAATTAACATGTTAAATATTTGAAATTACTAAAGTCATATGAAAGAGGCACTTGAAGAAACTTTTTAAAAAGTTGGTAATTTTCTACATTTATTTAATGATTTTCTGTTCATTTAGTTTTAAATTATGTATGGAGATGAAAGTATGGTAGTCTTTCACTGCTTGTGGTATTTATTATTGAGTTGGCTTGCCCTTCATTATTTTAATCATTTGTTTCTTCAGTAACTTCTTCTCTTGGCCCATCTTAGAGTTTCAAATGCATATATACATTGTAGTTTTCAGTTTTCCTGATCTGAACAGTTCATTGTTTCTGCCTAGAGAATCTTCTTGGACCCTAAATGTATATTTGTCACGTTAATATATAGTTGAGAATTGAATAAATACAAGAACTTTCTCAAGAGTAAGAGAATGGTAGATGTCACTATTAATCATTGATCAAGTAAAATTGTTATTACAACAATTTTCTGTATATTAAATAGTTATATCTGTCATTAAATTATGCTTACTCTACAGTTTAGCACAAATTCCACTGCAACATGATAGAATAAATAAAAACTATTGAATATATCCCAAATAATTATACAATAATGCAAATGGTTTTAGAAATCTATAGGAAAACAAGACTTATTCAAATCTTAGTTCTCATACAGTTCTTTATACCTTGTATACATTATTGGTCAAAGTAAGTTGTATTTTGACTAAATTATTTTTTTTAAAAATTCAATAATGATCAATATTGTATTTCAAATGTGAGTTATCAGAGTAAGAAAAATTTAAATATCATAAATTGCTGTAAATTAAAACTCATAAAATGTTTTGTTTATCAAGTAAAGAAAATTTGAAGACAAATATAAATTTTTAATGTTACTTATGGGAATTATCACTGTGATATAATTTAGAATACAATTATACATCAGTTAAAGCCTTGTAAAACAAAATAAAAATGTAATTAGGTATTGAAATTTTTTATGTGTTTGACTCACATTCTACTTTATAGAATGGAAAGTCAGAAACTAGACAATACATACTGACAAAATACAACAGTTTTACAATAATGAAAGTTTGGACATTAAAATGTCCAATATTTTTAAAAGTTCGCATATTTGGTTGTCCCTCTATGAGACAGAAGACTCAGATCCAATCAATCAATTACTTTTAGAATATGTGCCACTTTACTTGGAAATTAAATCAACATTCAGTATTATTTAAGAATTTAGCAAAACAATTATAGTCAAAACTAAGGAAAATAAAAGAAAGACAACTATTTTATTTATTGGAATAAAGTAGTGTTTCACATGATGGTCATTAAGATGTGAAAAAAGGAAAATTTTTGCACTCATAGAACTAAATTTTGTATGAAAGAGAAAGAACAGATAAATTCATCTATAGTAGTGATATTAAGTAAGAGGCAAAGGTGGAAATAAGCAATTAGGTGAGAAATTATTGTTGAAAGCCTAGGCAAGAGATTATATGAACTAAGTGACTAAGACATGAACTAAGTGACTAAAATACAAATTGGAAGTGATCAAAGTCAAGATATAGTTTTAAAGTCAACAGTGTTGATATTTGGGGAAAAAATATGTGATGTCCCTTGTATATTTCCAACATTTTTTTTGCTTAAGAGCAATCTTCTCTACAAGAACATTTTCTTCACTGCATGTGCTACCATCATGAAGATGCAATTACCATCAGTAAATCTAGAAAACTCTCTAAAACCTGTTTTAGCTTCCTTTAGTATAACTTCAACCATATCAGCAGTTTCATTGAAGAAGAAATTACTATTCACCTTCTTTATCAACCCTCAAGGGATGTGGCTCTTCAAGTATTTAAATGTTGAATATATTTATAAGTATATAATTATTTTGAGCTTTCCAGGGAAACATAACAAACAGGACACACAAACACAAACTTTTGTGTGTGTGCACTTTGTATATACATTTGCTCATATACATATATGAAGACATTTTTTTTAAATTTATTTTTAAGATTATTTTCGGGGATTATGTCATGTGATTGCAGGGGCTGAGAAGGGTCCAACATCTTTAGCCAGCAAACTGGAGACCCCAAAGTGCTAAAGAAATAGTTGCAGCCAGAGTCCAAGTCTGAGTTCAAAGGCAGAAGACCCATCTGCTGGCCTGAAGATATTCAGGCAGAGATATTCTTATTCTTCATTTTGGTTCTATTCAAGTCTTCAATGAATTGATTGTGACCAACCCACATTTAGGAAGTAATCTACTTTACCCAGTTTATTGATTAAAATGTTAGCCTACTTGAAAAATGTCCTCAAGAGGTACCCACATTATAATGTTTAACACATGTGTGGGAACTCTGTGGTTCAATCAAGTTGCCACACAAATTAGCCATCAAAAATCAACCCCCCCATCAACTTGACACTTACGTGCATCTATTTTAACCATACTTAATATCTAAATTAAAATAAGAATGTCATGATACAACTATCCTGCCAAATATATAAATAACCTGATTTTTTTTTTATTTTTGGTACCAGGGATTGAACTCAGTGATACTCAAACACTGAGCCACATCCCCAGCC
This sequence comes from Xerus rutilus, assembly GCA_028644305.1. Taxonomy (NCBI): domain Eukaryota; kingdom Metazoa; phylum Chordata; class Mammalia; order Rodentia; family Sciuridae; genus Xerus; species Xerus rutilus. Next base: position 17,860,730 of record CM053405.1, on the reverse strand, counting down.
CTTTTTTGTGTTTTATTTAGAGACAAGGTCTCACTTAGTTACTTAGCACCTCACCGTCGCTGAGGCTGGCTTTGAACTCATGATTCTCCTGTTTCAGCCTTCCAAAGTGCTGGGATTACAGGCATGCACCACCACGCCCCACATTTTTTTAAAATATTTTTTAGTTATACATGGACACAGTGACTTTATTTTTGTTGTACTTATTTTTATGTGGTGCTGAGGATCGAACCCAGTGCCTCACACATGCGAGGCAGGCGCTCTGCCACTGAGCCACAACCTCAGCCCCCACCACGCCCCACATTAAACTTAAAAATTTTTAACCGCTTTCCCAGTAGAGACAAAATCTTTGACTGAAGTTTACTCTTCTTGATAGTCCATGGATTAAACACTCTGATATGAAACTAATAATACCTAACTACTATGCAATAAATTTAAAACATTTTACATTTTATGCTACCATAAGAGAGTAAGAAAGAAAACAAAAATTCTCTCTCCACACACACACACTCACTCACAACAAAAATAAATTAAGGGTACTCATGGTAATTACACCTTTCTTTCTCTTCTAAGTGGCCGTGTGGTTTAAACTTCTATTTATAATTAGCTCTTATCATTATCTATTCTGTATTTTATTTTCCTTCCTTAGGTATCTCAGCTGTTTTTAGTTTTTAAATGGTAAAGAGAAACAAATCTTTATTCCTAAAGGATCTGGGACTTTAGCCTCTCTACATGGATTGGGTTGTTCTAGTTATCCATTGACCTTAATCACAAACCATGCTAATACCAAGAGATGCCCTGCTATTTCCTGTAATCCAGAAGTAATTTCCCTTCTCTCCATTGTAAAGCAGCATAAAGTAGCAGTGCAATTTCACATCAGGAGTCCGAATCACTCCAGCCAGCACAGTAACTCCTTTCTTTGCCTATTGATTGAAAGACATGAACAGTGCAAGTGTCTAGGTTCTACTCTTAACTTATAATTCAATAGAATTTTGTCCTTCAATTTTATATTGAAAGGAATATAAATTTTTATCAGGTCAAATGTATTAAGGTCTCACTAATCAGAGATTAAGTATAAAATCTTTAGAACATGAAGCAAAAAATTGCTAGTGAATCACTAGGAATAAGAGTGAGTGTAGGTACTACATTCATTTATACCTCTTGGTTTCTGGGCATATAAACTCTAGCTCATGGAATAAACAAATCTTCTCCAAAATGTGTAAGTTGAATCTGCATTATCAATGTGGTATTTGGAGGTAGGGTGTGTGGGTAATTAGTACACAACAGTGGAGTTCTCATGAATAGGATGAGTTCCCTTAGAGGAAGAGGCCAGTGAGCTAGGTACTTTTCTCTAGACCATGTGAATATGTAATGAGAAATCAATCATTTGCAAGCAGGAAGAAAATTCTCATCAAAACTCGTCCTTGCTGACACCCTGATCTCAGACTTACAGACCAAAAAATTATGAGAAATACATTTCCATTTTTTAATAAACCAACTAGTCTATGGAACTTTGTTAGAACAGCCTGAATAGAGACAGTGTCTATGAAACAGTACCATATAGTACAGCTGATTCAGAGTATATAGAACCTTATTGAGAACATTGCTTCTGTGCTGCAAAGTATTACACTTGGCTGGTATTATAACTGATTGTTCAAAAAGCCATTTAACAAGCCAGCTATTTTCATGAATCTTTTCTGTGGGTGATGGCCTCTGTGACCTAATTATTTTGAATTAGGTTCCATCTTTCAAATGTTTCAACATTGCCTCCCTGGGACCACAAGTCTCACACCTGAATCTTTTGGGGGACAACTCACAACCAAATCATAGCAGCTTCCTATCTATTTTAATCTCAGAAAAGAAAAAAAAAAAACATAATCAACTAGCCAGTGCAACAGAACAGCAGAAATGAGGCTATCTTCAGTGCTGATTTGACCAGACCACCTATTATAGTAACCACACCCTGCTTGCATTTAGAGGTTAAACGCTGCCTCTTGGCGACTGCCACACCAAGAACCAATTGTTCCTGTTGCATTCATTATTTCCCAATTTAGTGACTGTCATTGCCATGGCAAGGCCTTACCTACCAGAAAAGAATAGCCACAGAGTTCTTTCAGATGTGAAGGTTTTCCTCACAAATTTATTCCACACAGTATGAGTAAAGGGTTTTTCTTAAGTGGCAAATTCATTCTAACATTTCAACTTCCCTGAGCCTTTGAATCCTCTTTGACTCAAACCAAAGCATGTCTGACATTACTGATTCATTCAGTGTGGGTCATTTTTTGGTCGATGTTTCAAACAGCCTTTTAAACAAGCTGTTAAAGTCATGTGTAATTCACTACGCTACAACAGTGACACTAAGCTGCTCTCCATGGGTTGAAACCATATCAATAACTCGATCCAACTATATGTACTACCATGATTATTTTGCACCCTCGATATACATTACCCCCACCAAAATTGTGTGTATGTTATAAAATTCAAGTTGTTTTTTATGTGACATACCTGCTTATAAGTTATATTTTGTACTTCATCTTTTGAAGGCTGCTGGAATTTCACTTTTGTTATAAGACTGAAAGAAAAAAGAGGTGGTGTGATAGATCCTGAGAATAATGGGTGTTGTCTTAACATGACATCTCCCACTTGGAAGGCCACTATAGTTTTCTCAGGTTTTGTAGGGGTTTATCTCCTCAGTTTGGGTTGGTGTGACCACTTCTACTATGGATGGAGTGTTTGTGGGTGTGTGTTTTTTGTTTTGTTTTGTTTTGTTTTTAATATTAGAGACTAAAAAGACTCCTTATATTGTGATGAGAAGAACATTTCCATTGTTAGAAAGGGGCCTTCATCTTCTAGCTAAGAAGATTCATTAGAATTTAGGAGCTCAGTGTCCCCAGTTTCATCAAGATTGTCACACACATCCACATTCCAACTTGAAATATCTCATATTAGGCCCAATGAGGCTTTCACTTTAACAATAAATGCTCTGGAAGGCTGAGAATTCAGCTTGCATTGTATTTTAGCCAGCATTAGAATAAGATTCTGTGTTTGGTTTTCAGGAATTGCCTGTGTTTACAGGAAATAGAGAGAGTCCTCAGAGTACACTTAAATGACTTCAAGTCATTTATGCAGCACTTAAGCAAGTAATTTGAATCAATACTTTCATTCTTTCCTTTCATTACCTTGTCCAGCAAAATGAGGAACAATCAGAAAACTTCATTGCTTTTTAATTTTCCAAAAATAACTGAAGGAATTACATACAGAGTCGCCCATTCCCTTTTTTTTTGTTTGTTTGTTTGATTAGATGCATTCAGATTACAATATGGAGTCAATAGGATCTTTAAACCCAATCAGAATAAGAGACAGTTTCAGAAATCCCAGTGTATTTTGTTCCTCTAAAATCGCTCTGCATAACAAAAATTTGCATTAGTTTGGATTATCCAGAAAACAGAACCAAAAAAAGGGATTGTGTATATATACAAGTCTGAATACATAAGAAAAATAAAGTCCCAACTCAAAGACTATTTAGGTAGAGTGAAAGTAGTATTTTTTTTCCTGCCATTTCATTCTATTTGGATCTTCAATGGATTAGATAAGATTCATCCAGATGGGAAATGCAGTCTGCCTTACACATTGTACCAATTCAAATATTTATCTCATGCAAAAGTATCATAAAATAATAAATGTTGGGCTGGGTTTGTAGCTGAGTGGTAGAGCGCTTGCCTAGCACACGTGAGGCACTAGGTTCAATCCTCAACACCATATAAAAATAAAATAAAATAAATAAAGGTATTGTGTCCATCTACAAATAAAAAAATTTTTAAAAATAAAATGTTAACTATCTGGGCAACATATGGCTCAGTCAATATATGCATATACATACGCACATACATTTGACTCTATATGTGCCTTTATGTGATTTCATATGTGTATATATGTATACATATATATGTATATGATTTCACATATACAAAGTGTTATGTGTATATGATTTAAAATAGAAAAGAAACACTAAAGAAAGTGTTTAAATATTTTATAATTTTGTATTCATTAATGTTTAGTATAATTTCATTTTTGAGAATCTTTTGTATTAAAATCATAAAATGGCCAAAAACCAACCTGTGAAGATCAAATGTGGCACTGTGTTTCCTAACATTCACTATTAATAGTGACATGTGAGTTAAGTATTTTATTTGCCTGAAAATGCAAATCTACAGAGTAGTAAAAATTCTACTTTGGTAACCATTATTAAGGAACAGCAGACACCCTTTCCATTCTTTGAAGTTAAGAATGGCTATGTGAAAAGTTTCTTCTAGTTAAAAGATTTCAAAGCTGGGTCATATATTTCATTCTTTTTTTTTTCTGTTAAAGCGTATCACACAAACTCATGACTGAACATCTTCAGATCCCAAGTGAACTGAGTAAGCTGAAGATCTCTACCTTTCTACAATGGATATGTAGGTTGAATAAGTAGCTGTTTTTTGTTTACAACAATAATATTTAGGAGTTTTATGCAACACAGATGAGACTATTGTTGTCATTAGATCTATGCAATAATTTAGCTGTAATTATAAGAAAGAAAACATACTTCATGTGTTCCTTCTTCAAAATTAGCACATTATAATACTAGGTAACAAGTTAATTACTGAAAAAAATAGTATATAATGAAATGTGTGAGTTTAAATGTCAGAAAGGTAAGTGACATGACAGCAGATTTTAGCCTGTTGACTCTTCAGCTAGGTGTCCAGTGGGTACCATTTCAATTATGTTTTATCATTCTGCTGTTTCACTTTTTTAACAGATTAAATATCTGAATAGCTGGAGTCCAATAAAACTGCAATGGTCATGCTGTGGTCCAAACCACTTTTTAAATTCTGTTGAAAATGCATCATCTCTTTCCTTATTTAGTAGTATGAAAAATGCTTAACTCTAAAATAATGTAATTTTTTCTTTCTATTTTTCTTTTTTGCACAGTTTGATTCATCATAACATTAGCTTTAACTATCAACTACATAAATAAGCATACAACTAGTACCACATATCTTTAGCAAATGAGATTTTTACAAGATCAAAGTAAAAGATTTTTGTCTCATTTCACCTAATAAAAAGATGATATATAAATATTCATGTATACTTTTTATTACTTTTTAAGAGTGAAAGTTAATATCTCAATTCTTATCCATTATAGCTTTCTCTTGAGAATTATTTATTTTTTCCCATTGTGTTTTTAATTTGTGGTTATACTGATTACATTTTTATATGATACTCTTTAATTTTAAAATCATTATTTTATTTGGCAAGTTCTTATCAAGAATGTATATTTATATCTTCAGAGATGCACTTTTTTCCTAAGTTCCACAGATCGAATAACATTATCTACAAAATCAAATTTCTCTTTGTCCTCCTAACATTAATGATATGCTTCCTTCATACATCTTGTATTTTCTTCCCATCTTTGCAGAATTCACTGGAAAAAAATTGAGAAGTTTAGTAAGACACAATCAATGTATCAGCAGATCTTCACAGAGCAAAACTAATACAAAAAGTTAAGGATCAAAGTATATACATAGTTATACATTGTTTTCTATAACAAAGATTCAAAATAAATGTGTATGTAAATATACAACTCTGAGCTTATGAATTAATTCAAAATAAGTGGCACAGTCTGTGGACACTTAAGATATTAGGTGAGAAATAAAGCTGATTACTTGCTAAAAATAATAAATGGATAAAAATTACAATAAAACTTAAGGAAATAAATATAACTTAATAAACAAAAAAAGAAGGGGAGACATATCAAGAAATTGGCATGCTGGTAAAATATAATAAGAGGCACATACTTTTCAGAAATCATTTTGGCATAAATGGAAACTTGTTGAGGAATAACGACATGAGAAAAGAACATGGTTTGAAATGAACAGAATCAAATTTCAGTATCTATAAGATTCTTGTACCCAGAACATTATTGAATGTTTTCCCACACATATCTTATTTTTCCCATAAGAATCCAAAAGTGATGTTTGAAAATAAATCAATATTTTTGTAATTGTAAAATGCATAATATTTTCACAAGTATTTTGTTCTTACTCTTCCTTTTAACACAGCATCATATAAAATATTTTGAATTTCCCAACTATCATATATGAAGGACATTTATATGTAGCTTAAACTAACACAATGACAATGTAATAAGTTAAAACAAGTAAATTTTTTAGGCCCTGTAATTTTTAATGAGAATCTTTAAAATGGCTTGCTCTTAGTATATAGTACCATGAAGTAGTTTAGAGTGGAGAGAAACTTTTTGCTTTTTGATGCCCTGATAATGCAGCTTTCAAGTTTTTTTTTCAATAAAGCAGAGTAATAAAAACCATTCAGAACAAATAGAAAGCAATGTGAAAAGTTGTTATAAAATAGCATATAGAAACAGCAAATAAACCAAGGCAGTTGAGCAAAACAGCATAATGGAAATTTAAAGTTCCTTACTTTCTATTCCCAAACTCCAAGTAGTAAAATACACTCCCTTTGTTTTCTTCTTGTTGATTGACTCCATGTATAGATGTTTTCACATTAATTAGTGAATAATCAAGTAACAAATATTTAGCATTTAGATGAAATCAAATTAAATTTGTTGAGCATACAAATTTGGAAAATCAAATTTTCTTTGAAGTCCAAGGACTTGGGATAACCAAAGAGTGAGGAACTGAGAATGTGGATGATCTGTATGTTCAATAATCTCTGTGTTTTGGATTACTATATACTCATACATACAGACATTTTGGAGAGACAAATTTTTATGTCTTACCACCATAAGAACACTATGCATTGGAACATGGAAAGTTTTAACATATCTTTCTTATAGAGACTGGCAATTGTATTGGCTTTTTCTCAGAAATGGTGGGCAAAGCAAAAGCATTTATTGAGCCTGTTTTTCCAGACTTATCATTTGAACATTGTAATTAACTGCAAATCCAGTAAGTATATAAATCAAAGAAAACAACTCTACTCCAGGATTCTACTTTGAGAGGAAAACTGCTGCTTCCATTGGTTAGGGTCATTAAGAATTCAATGGCCTTTTAAGCCTGAAATCTAAGGAGTGAATCAGAATGTCCTAATGTACTGGTTAATGATGCCTTTGTGTTACCAATTATCAGCAAAGCCCATTGCATTAAAAAGAACAGAAATGGATTAAATTTTACTATGGATATAACACTGTGCTCATAGTTATAGATAAATAGAAAGAAAGAAAAGAAGAAATAAATATATAGAGAGAAAGAATCAGTTCTTTATAAAAAGCCTTTTCGTAAAATAAATTAATAAAGAACTGCCTTCAACATACCATGTGACTATCCACAAATGTCAGAAATGCTATGTTCCATAAATATACATAATCTATATCATATTTTGAAAATGATGTAGTTAGAAAATTTCAAATATATAATCATTCAAAATTTCAATATTGCATGTCAAAAATGTATATCAACATTGATGTATTTTCCATAATTGTCAAATGTGTCCACAAAATGATATTCCAAGATTACCCTCAAATGTAAAACCACACAAAATAAGGTATAGTCCTACAATTAACAGTAGTACCTCAGTTTCCCAATACATGTCTGATAGCAAGACAAGTAGTTACTGACTAATAAATGTTAAAAATACATTGGCACCAGCTAGGTGCAGTGGCTCATGCCTCTAATCCCAGAGGCTCAGGAGGCTGAAGCAGGAGGATCACTAGTTCAAAACCAGCCTCAGCAAGAGTGAGACGCTAGGCAACTCAATGAGACCCTGTCTCTAAATAAAATACAAAATAGGACTGAGGATGTTGCTCAGTGATTAAGCACCCCTGGGTTCAATCCCTGGTACAAAAAACAAATACATTGGCAACAAATTATTTTAACTGTTTTTACCTACAGTATTAGTTATATCGTGCTGTATAACGAAGTATCTTAAAATTATGTAGCTTAAAACTGCAAATATTTAATATCTCACACTCTCTGAGGGTCAAGTGTTCAAGACTGGTTCAGTTCAGTGATCTGGATCAAGGTCACTCATCAGGTTGAACCCAAATTACTATCTGTCTGGAGCTGTACTCCTTTCTGCCTTCAACTCTGGCTAGAGAATCTGCTTACCAGCCCACACTTGTGTGTGCTGGAAGGAGGTCTTTGTTTCTTGCCAATGCTAGTCTCTCTTTAGAATGCTTATGATAATCATGGTTGCCTGTAGAGTGAATATGTAAAGGAAAGAACCAAAGAAACAGCCCACCGTCTTCATAATCTAATCTCAAAATTGGCATACTATCATTTTTCATAGTCTACTGGTTGCACCAACCAGTCCTGCTATCGTGTTGTAAAAAACTGTAAGGTTGCAAATGAGGGAATGTGGATGCCATTGGGGTCCATCTGGGGTCTCGATACTGCTGTGACTCACATTTTTAGAAGTACACACAATTCCTTGGGAGCTTGTATTTTGCCCACACATTCATTAATGAGAACTGTTCTAACCTCAGGGTATGTAAAGTAATAGGAAACACCAACAGTAAGCATCCTATTTTGGTAAAACCTGATGTTATAACAGTGTGGAAAGACAAAAATATATTTCTCCTACCTGTTTTCCAAAGGCTTTGACATTCCATTTTATCTGGTATAATGAAATTTTATGTAAAATTATTTCTTTTTGAAGGTAGTAATGTATCAAGTTATGAGGTAAATAGAAATACAAGACAAGCATTTTTAGATTAATTCTTTAAAATTTTGTTGCACCATTGCATTAGACAAGCCAAAATGTTATGGATTACATAATGTAATTGAAAAGATCTAATTTCTGTAGTCAACCATATAATTATTTTGCTATTGAAATGTATATCATTTAATTTTTTACAACTTACTATTAATTCATCAGAAAAATCACATTGCTTTGGGCAGAAAAATATATGGTTGCTTTAAATATTATCTCTTACAATTATTGTTTCATACAGTGATTGAAAGCAGTAGATTCTGACATAAAATTTCCCTTAGCCAACTTGCAGAGCATTTGCCTGTCAAAGCATTAGTCAAAAGTATGCTATATGTTGATGATCTTTATGAACTTTTAAGGTCAATTTGAAAACAAACCAAAGTAAATACATCTCAAAGAGTTGTGCCATTGCAATAGCAATTTTGAAAAAAAAAAAAGACAATAACCTTTTTCATTCTAATGTTTCCAAAATATGGGCTTTCTTATATTGCTATGTTGCACTGGTACACTGACTGCTACTATGGGGAATTAAAAAAAATTTGTTATGAGCTGTTTCAAGAATTCAATAACCTGGCAACCTGCAGATCATGACAGTTAGAGCCATGCTAATCATTTTGGAAATCATTTGGATATCATTTCATAATACCAGTGAGAGTGGTAGTGGCAAATTATTTAGTTTTATATTGTTTTAATTTCATAATTAAGTAATTGAACTTGGAACAAATAGTTTATTACTTCCATTTTAATTAACATTTCACTATGTAACTATGGTAGTCACTAAAAATACCATCTTCTGCATACAGAGCCAATCATGCTATGCATTATTATAAGTAATAAAATGTTTTGCTAATCCTACATTTATGTTGATCAGACATTTTTATGCGGTGGCAATTACATCAAAAGGAGTCAGGTTACTAGTGACAGATGTTCTTAATTAGAGTTGAACATGTCCAGATTAATCATATTTTGTATTGCTACTGAAAATATTCATTCCTTAGAGAAATTTATATTATTTATTTTTTAAAGTCATTGAAATATTTCAAGATTCTGGCTAAGTAATATTAATTCTAACTTGGTATTCTGTTATGATGACATGGTTTTATTGTTATAGCTTCAACTGGTGGATAGATTTATCTACCTAACAACACAGTTCTTAACTAGAATAAAGAATCATAAAGTAGTGCAAATACTGATTTGAATTTTTGATTTAGGCATCACTTGCCTTTGATTAATTTTACAACAAGTCATGAAGGATCTAGTAAATCATGTGGAACATTCAAAGTAGACTTATTTTTTAAATTGAATTAGTATTTGGTACAATCTCTATAAGTGCAAATCTTGCCTCCATCATTAGTTAGCATGCAGTATCCCCACCTGTTACAGGTGAAAGCCCTATATTAATACAAGAAAATGTCACCTTTATGGATATGTACATTGAAACTAAATATTTGCATGTATGAAATAATCAATAATTAAATAAATAATCCCACTTTTCAATATGTGTTTTTGGCGTTGGATAATTTGTTATAGCTATTGAAGTTAGATATAATAAGTAAAAAGTAAAAAGAGAAGGATGGATAAAAATTGTTCCACATTTGATAATATAAGAGTAATGTTAGTGTCCCTTCCTCTAAAGCTACTGAAATAATTGAACAAATTGAAAGTAAAGAAAAGAGAGGACATTTTAGAATAACTGCCCTAAGTTTTTATCTTAAGAAAGGAACAAATGTAGAAATTTAACCCAAAGTTAAGTAGAAATAAACAAACAATAAATATGAGTGGGCAAGTTAATGTGCAATTAAAATTTAAAAAATCAGCAAAATATATTCTTTGTAAAGTTTAATAAAAATCACCATGCCTTAGCAAGCCTGGTCTCAACAGGAGTGAGAAGGAAATATTCATTTTTCAGAATGAACAGGGAGATATTCTAGATGCTAAAGCCTTGCGAGCATATATGAAGTTTATAATGAAACGTATGCACAAGTTTGACAAATTTTATAAAGAAAGAAATCTTTTGAAAATGCAACCTAGGAAAAGTGACATCAGAAGAATAGAAAAGGTGAAGACTTCCATGTCTAATAATGATTTAAATGGATAATAGAAAACATCCACACAACCTCAGCCCCAGAGGATTGCAAAGGAAGATTTTATCATTTATTTAAGAAAAAATAATTCTAGTCTTAAATGAACTCTACAAAATAATTAAGAATGAAATAACCCCAGTGTTTGTTGTGAGTTATAATGGCTCTGGAACATAACCTGAGATATACAATGAAAGAAAGAAGAGGAGGAGCAGAAGGAGAGAGAAAGAAGATTAGATACTTAACAAAATATTATCAAATCAAGCAGGTATATATGAAGTTGGTAAGATATCATTATCAATTTTATACTACCTATCCAATGCATGTCAGTTTCCTTTAAAGAACAATCATGTCAAATATTCACATTAACAGAATTACAGATTTGTTAGAAAAAAATCATGTGACAAAATGTAATAATATTCCTATTGAAAACTGAGGAAATTAGGAAAATTCAGTCAAATAAAGGTTCTCTACCAAAACTTACAACTATTACCATATTACTTTTCAAAAACTAAACTCTTTAGTTCTAAAGTTGAAAATGCAGCAAGGAAATGCACCACCATCGTCAGATCTATAAAATATGATGCTAGAGAAACTCCTAGCTATTTCTATCAGGCAAGGAGAAGTGAGTAAGGACAATAAAAAATAAATATATAAAATGTCCCCTTTAACAAATGATATGTCTATTTATGTATGTTACCCTAAGAAGTTTGCAAAATCTTCTAAAGCAGAGAAGTGAAATCAGAAATGGTGCAGGATAGCAGATCAACCTGAAAATTTACATTTCAAGTACTATAAGTAAAACTCAGAAAGTATTTTCAGGTGGAAATTTCTTTTTAAAAAAATCAAAAGTATAAAATATTTGAGAATATATTAAGCCAAATTCAAGCAAATAAATTACCAGGACACTTTAAATTATAAAGAGGAAATATTTTAAAAATTGAAATAAATGTAGAGGGAAGATGAGTTAATGAATTGAAATAGTCAATATTTAGGTTAATTTTCAACAAACATCTATAAATTTAATTCATTGGATAACCAAAATCCAACATTCTTTCTTTGTAAAAATGAAGAAGATTATGATATTTGCGTGAAAGCTTAAAAGATCTAGGATGGCTAAACAATCTTAAAAATACTAAATAAATTTGACTCTAAGAACATATATATTAACTCCAAGAATATACACTGTGGTATGCTACAATAAACATGGAAGTATGAAATTTGTGTAAAAAATGAAAAATATTAGTGAAACAGAAAGAGAAACCAGAGATAATTCTACATTTATTTTCAGCAAAGGTGCCAAAGCAGTTTGGTAGTGATAAGATGATATGTAAAATAAATAAATCTTGAATCCTACCACATGCCAGACTTGAAACTAATTAAAGATGAATCATAAACCTAAATGCTGAAACTATGAAATGTCCAGATCTCATCAAAGAAATTTTTCATTCAAGGAAGGATTTTAATGAGAATACCTAAATCACTAACTATAAAGAAAATTTGCTAAATTGACATCATTAAAATTAAAACA
>CM053405.1:17815930-17847891 GCA_028644305.1 Xerus rutilus | reverse complement strand
AAAATTAAAACATCTAATCATCAAAAGATACCATTGACAAAATGAAGCACCAGCCAAGGAGTCAGAAACAACACTCACAGCATATCATTCTCAGTGAAGGGTTTTTTTGTGAAATGATGATAAAAGCTTGGAAATCCATCATTAAAAGTAAAAAAAAAATCAAAAATAGAAAAAAACAACAAAACCCACAAACTGAAGACACTTCATAAAAGAAGATAAAAGAAAGATCAATAAGCTGATTAAAAGGTAGACAACATCATTAGAAATTAAGGAAATGAATCCATAGTAAGGTATGGATCATCATGCCCTTACCTACTAGGATACTACAATAAAATATAGAAACATACATAATATGTTGCAAGTGTTAGAAAACAATTAAAATGTTCTACTTTTCTTGTAAGAGTATGAAATAGTTGGAACACTTTGGAAAGTGTTCTGGCAGGGATTTTTAAAATAAAGATAAACTTAATCTATGATCAAGTAATTGAATTCCTAGATATTTAGCCAAGAATGTATAACATATGCCAACCCAAAAATTTGTACAGGAATGATTGTTGCAAGCTATTCATAGAGCACCAAACAGGAACCACACCAAATGCCCAGTAGAAGGAACAGGGAAACACAAATTACATTGAGTCAAAATGCTAGAAACATAATAGTTCACAGCATTTTGTCTATTCATAATAGATAAAATCATGAAATAAGTTGAATGTATAACAATAGTTTACTACAAAAATTATTATTGAAGTGAACAACAGAACAATATTCACCAATGAAATAAAATGCAATATATACATGCAATAATGATAAGTGAAAAGTGTCAAACCAAAGTGCATACCCTATAATTGCATTTCTTTGAAAATGAAAAGAACAACAATCAAATTATTTTCAAATTATGTACTAGGAAGGATAAAATAAGAGTTGGAGCAGAAATATAAGAAATAGAGACAAAATAATAGTCTAATCATGAAAAAAGCAAGAACACAAAAAATTAATATCAATGGAAAGGGAGCTATCATAATACCCCTACAGATGCTAAAAATACATTTAGGCAACATTACAATTTTATGCCAACATACATGATAGCTTACATTACATAGTCTATATTAAAGAAGGATCTATGTGCTGCTGAGACAAAATTGTATTCAGTCATTCATGCATGAAATATTCTATGTATATCTATTAAGTCTAAATTATCAATAGAATTTTTTACTTCCATACTTCCTTATTTAGCTTCTGTTTGGAGGACCTATTCAGTGGTGACAGAGGCCTGTTAAAGATAACAGTATTTTTGTGTTGTGGTCTATTTGAATCTTGAAATTGAGAAGGGTTGATGTGCATAGATGTTCCACTGTTTAGGGCATAAACATTTACGATTGTTATATCTTGTTGATGTATAATTCCCTTAAGCGGTACGAAATGGCCTTCTTTGTCCCTTCTGATTAAATTGCATACTTCAAATTCGTTTTATTGTACTTCATTTTTACTTCAAGAAAGCTGTGGAAAAAAATACTTAAAAAAAGAAAATGAGGAAAAAATAAAATTATACCTTGCTGTATAGGAATCAGACCAGATTTTGCTTATTAATGTGGGAATTGAGTGGAAAGTCATGAAAGAAAAATCTAGGTTAAGAGAAATTTTCTACATCTCAAATAGTTTTGATTGCAGTTGCCTAAGTTCATTGAGTTAAGCACTTAACATTTGGGGCTTCAGTTTTTATAAATTTTAAGTAAAAAAAAGTATTAGCAAGGTCATTTTTCTATCTAGAAAACTCTGGGGAAGGATATTAGTACCTAGATCTTTAAAATATATTACATTTATCAATGATCAATAGTTAATTGAAATACAATACTATTTACCACAGACATCTGTATATTCAAAATTTTATAATTTGAAGACTTCCATTAAAATTCACAAAAAATTAAGTGATGATTTTTTAAAAGGAAACAATGCAATCATTACTTTAATTTTAAACAATAAATTCACAGATAATCTCAGAGAATTTTATTTTATAAATGTATAGACTTAGACTTATGTTTGACTATCAGCTACCATTTTAAGAAGTTTTGTACTTTTATTCTATTGTTGCTTTTTAAAGTAATTGATTTTATCTATTTTCATAATTGCTCTATTGGCAACATATTTTATTGTTATAAATATTAACATGTATTGTAGGTAGAAATTAATGGGTTTCACTGTGATGTTCCATACATGCATACATCACTCATTGATCAAGTTCATTCACACTTTTTCTACTCTCAATCTCCTCCACCAATCCTTCATCCCCTCTGCATTCTTCCCAGTACCTAAAAGTCCCCTTTAATTTTTTTCTGTCCTCCTTTTCTCTTATCATTTCTCATCTCTACGGAGGACTATTTTATTCCATGTTTCTACCAGGTTGATATATTGGTTTCCATAAATGTGTGGGAATATTTGGTATTTGTCTTTTTGCATCTGGTTAGTTTCACTCAACATAATGTTCTCCATTTCCATCCTTATTGTTGCAAATGACAGATTTTCTTTCGTTTTTATGACTAAGTAGTATTTAATTAGATAAAAGCATCAAAATTTCCCCATCTATTTATCCAATGAGATACATCTGACTTGATTCCATATTTTGGCTATTGTGAATAATGCTGCAATAAATGTGGGATGCAGACAAATTTTGTTATAAAAGTTTCAACTCCCTTACACACATACTCATTAATGGAATTGCTGAATCATATGGTAGTTCTATTTTTAACTTTTTGAATAATCTCTACAGTTTTCCATAATGGCTGTATTACTTTACATTTCCATCAATAGTCTATATGAGTTCCTTTTCCTCTGTACCCTTAATCAACATTTACTATTTCTTGTGCATTCTAACTGGGATGAGATGATATTGTGGTTTTGATTTGCATTTCTTTGATAATTAATGATATTAAGTATTTGTTGGACATTTGAATACATTTTTTTGAGAAGTGTCTGTTTAGTTCTTAAGACATTTTTAAGATTTTTTATTAGATATGCATACTGATGGGGTTCATTTTGACATAATCATATAAGCATGGAATATAATTTGCTCCATTTCAGTCTTCAGTACTGCTTCTTCCTTTCCCATCTCTCTCTCCTTCTTCCTCTTCCTCTACTGTACTGGTTTTCATTCTATTTATTTATTGTTTTTTTCCTAATTGATTCGGCCCATTTTTAATTAGATTGTTAAAGCTTTTCAAGTTCCTTATATATACTTGTCAATCCGTTGTTAGATGTACCATTTGCAAATTTTTTTTTACATTCCATGTGTTTTCATTTAGTTTTGTTGTTTCCTTTGCTGAGCTTTTTAGTTTGATACAATCCCATTTGTCTTTTTTTGTTGCTGTGTTTTTGGAGTCAAATCACATAATTGTTGCTATGACAGTGTGTTGAAATGTTTTCCTGCATTTTCTTGTAGTAATTTTAGAGTTTCAGGTTAGCTTTCCAAACCAGGGAGGCTGATGGTGTAACTTCTGACTTGATCCAAATGCCTGAGAATCTGAGTGTTGGGGTACTGCTACAAGTCCTGGTATCCAAAGACTGAAGAGAACTTGAAGTTCTAAGATCAAAAGACTAGAGAAGAAGATTCTTCCAGATCCATGAGATAGAATACATTTGTTTCTTCTGGATGGTGCCACTCACATTGAAGTAGAATCTCACCCACACAATCCATCAATTCACATGTCAGCCTTTTCTGAAAACACACTCACAGACATGACACATCCCTAAATAATGTTTTGCCAGATATTTAGGTATTTCTTAATCAGTCAAGGTGATATACAACAATGACCATCACATCCTATATTGATATAATAAATAGAAAATTATTCAGTGAATAAGGATAAGTTTTACATTCAGAATTTTAACAGATTTATTCTTAAAGTGGTTGTATAAATAATAAAAAAATGTGCAACTAAGCCTCAGATAAGTTTTAATCCTACAGATATCAATACATAATCAGTATGAGAAGGCATTTCTACCTTATACTAAGACAGGGAGATGTTAAGTAAATGATGTAAATTGTATGCTTAACCCTAAGATGCTGTAACTCTAAGTGCTATGTCTCAGCCTCCCATTCAAATTAAAAGCAGCTATGGACATCATCCCATAAGAATGGAAGCACTTATGAAAACTCAAAGGAAATTATTATTAAATAATCAATGATTAAATATGAATTATACTAACACTGATAGTGGTTAATTTGTTACAAAAAATTATCTTCCTATACATCAAAAATTTATATCATGTATTATAGCCTAATAATTCCTCAACTCTGTTGGAAGAACATAAATGTTCTCTGTTTTAGCAGGTTGTAACATGGATAGGTTAAGAAGTAATATTTACATGCAAATAACAAATAGCAAAATTTCATTTTCTTTTTTTAAATTGTGCAAATAGAAATCTTCAGCGTAAGTAAATAAGTAAAAAATTAACCTCAACTTTCATGTGTTATTTTCTCAGAAATCCCATTGCATACTACTAATCATTCATGTGCCTAACCAATATTTTGACATCATTTTTTAAAAATTTTTATATTTGCTTTGTAGTGGTGAGATAAAATGTTTACAAATCATATTAATTATTCCAAAAATAGACATGTAAGTTTTTAAAATTCATAAAACTATTTTTGTTGGTTATTATGTCTCAAATATTGTCTGTTTTTTTTATTAGTGTGATGGAAATGTAGCTTAAACATTTCTGTTGTATTCATATTATATATTGATAATTATGAGTAAATAAGAAAAGCACTAAGTAAACATGAAAATGAGCTTTTATTAACTTTTAGATGAAGAATAAATTAAGTAATACAATTTTTTACTGAGCATTTTAATTCCAACATGTTTTCTAGGATTGAATTAATTTTGACATTGAGAAAAAAATGCAAGCCTTATGAATTTGAAAACTGTTCTAAAATGATAAGTCATTACCTAAAATAAAATTTCACTTTTTATGTTCTTGTTCCTTATTTCTGTTTTTGGTACTTAAGTGATACAAGCATGAAATTAATTATTTTCACATTTTATTTACTTTTTACTGTTTTTATTCTGATCTTTTTTTTTAAATATTTTTTAGTTATACATGGACACAGTGTCTTTATTTTTGTTTTTACTTATTTTTATGTGGTGCTGAGGATCGAACCCAGTGCCTCATATATGCGAGGCAAGCGCTCTGCCTCTGACCCACAACTTCAGCCCCATTTTTCTCTAATCTTAATCCTATTGAATCATTAGACTTCTCCTTTGCATCCCTAAGTGGCCTGAACATTTTTGTTTATGTTTGTATTTTAGCCTTTGAATCAGACACATACAGATTGGATGTCTGAATTCCAAAGAAATGGTTTTATGCTCTGCCTAAAGAGCTCATTAACATTGATGAGTTTACAAGTTATTCAATAGTTTTAATTTGTTTATTCACTTGACAGTAAAGCTGTTCTTTCTCTTACTCATTTGTTTAATTCTTTAGGGTCTTTATTGTTTTCAGTGCTTCTTCATCTGTTCATCACTGGCCTTTTCTTTATTTAGCCACTCACAACATTCATAAAAATGTGTAGTTGATCACAGAACATCTCATGTCAGAGAGATTCATTATGTTGACATTTTATAATCTTTCCAATTATACTTTCTTCACTTGTTGTCCTCAAGTATCCTATTTATCTTTGTAAGTACTTTCCTTAACTTTGCAGAAGCTTTTCACCAGGCACCCATTTTTAGAGTCTATTAAAATCAGGCATGTGCAATATTTCCTGTTTTCAAAATATGTAGTAATAGATTTTTCTTTGCTTAGTACTTAAATCATTTAGCAAAATGGAGGAAATGAAAATGGCTTTGCTGAATGTCTCATCACAAGAAAGCTTCAAGAGTTTAGTTTAAAAAGATCTCTTGGGCTAGGTATTTCTTTACTGAAGTAAGATTTTAACATACCACATATTTATTCTCTCACTTAAATCATTGTCTGCCTCCCTCATGTGGTTATTTCTATGAAGATGGAAATAAAATTTATGTACCATATTACAGCAGATAAAGCATTATTTGGATCTCTAAGGAGCTCAATTAATAGTACTTTCATCCCCGTTGAGAAAATAGAACAAAAGAGTAGCAAGAGAAGTATGCATTTTCACATGAATAAATAACCATTGTCAAGTTAGTGGTTGTGACGTGTGTATTTGGGAAAATTCAATTCACAGCACACACCTCCATAATCAAGCAACACTTGTGCATGTCATAAAAGTGGTGAAAAAGCAATGAGAAAATATTTACTCTCAAATCAAAATTATCCCGATTGCTGTCTTCCCATATCCAAAAGAATGGGGAAGCAAGCCGGGTGGGTCCAAGTATAGTCAAATGTCATTCACTGTCACTTCACTTCTCTCAGTTAGGATAGAATAAATTGTCTGAGAGAGGAGAAGCGTATGATCAGCAAACAATATGCCTTCTCATGGAAGTCAGGAATTAATAAAATACATTCATCAAGCCGGGCACAGTGGCACAAGCCTATAATCCCAGCGCTTAGGGAGGCTGAGACAGGAGAATCGTGAGTTCAAAGCCAGCCTCAGCAATGGCGAGGCACTAAGTAACTCAGTGAGACCCTGTCTCTACATAAAACACAAAATAGGGCTGGGGATGTGGCTCGGTGGTCGAGTAACCCTGAGTTCAATCCCTGGTACCAAAAAAAAAGAAATAAAATACATTCATCAAATAGCAGCCTCTGACTTATTTAAGTAAAGTGCTCAGCTTCTGGATTAAGCCTATGGTTGACTGGGCCTGTTGTGAACCCGATTAGAGGTGACAGTGGGCCAGTAGCAGGGCAGATCTAGGCCAATATCTTTGATATCATTTCTTATATGCTGAGTCACTGCACTTCTGTAAACATTCCTGGGACAATAAGAGAGAGCCTGAATATTTGCCTCTGAAATTTTCTGAAATATCTAAGTAGGGTACAGTGATTACCATCCTAATGAGGTGGAAAATTCACCTGCTATTTTCCTTCTCTCACCAGATTATGACCAGACACATTTTCCGTGAAGACATAATAGAAGTTCTGCAATAATGGAAATAGTATGAAATTCTAAGAATAAGATGTATGAAACTAAAGATAAAAAATTTCAGCAATAGATATATTTTATTTGAAATTATATCCTTCCTTAACCTCACACACTATGAAAAAATTAAAACCTAACGTTATATCTTTTCTAAAGTCAATTTCCCAAATAGATCACGTTCAAAATTATTTTCTTTTTCATACATGAATTTCGAGTCTAAAGATAAAAACACTTCCTCCCCCATCTTCTCCATCTTCATATTTTACTTGAATTCAAGTCTAGAAGTTTCAGTGCCCAGATAAAATTTGGCCTCTTAAGTACCAGTACATTGGGCTTATACTGGAACCCCAGTGTACTCATATAAATATGAGTATTTCTTCAGAGCCCCTGAAGTATTTTATTTGCATGTCAGTCTCTTATATACCTTAGTTTCAATGCTTCCAAAGATTAGTAGATCACAGAATAGCATAATTATTCTGTACTTAGACCCTTTACTAACCACAGAATGTACAGTACTTAATCCCTGTTAGCAAATATACAGTCCTGCTATAAGAAACTAGTTCTCAGAATCACCTTAGGCTTTAGAATAAGTTTGGTTTAATCATGGTTTGGTTTCATCAGTTTAGCAGTCAATGGATACACACTATCCTGAACCCACATTTTGTGCATTTTCAATTTACTATAAGGAATTCTCAGGGCAAAATTAGCATTTTAAGGATATACATATACCTCCGGGGATAATATCACCTATACTTAATTCTATAACTTGCAAATTTCTTTGTGAGCCTTACTGCTAATATGACAATACCAAACTAGTTGTCAATTCTATGATATAGCATATCTTTGCTCCTATTTTGAGTACGATTTTTTGTCCTGTGGAGCATTGGAATTCCTTAGGACTAAGCAATATGTCTAACAGGAAAAGTTCATCATTTACAGTTAACCAAGAGTACTCTGCAGGTCGTGCACTTCAGCACCTGCAGAATCCACCACAGGGCTCAATTTCTAAGGATAAAAAAATACACAACCATAATATTTCTGCATAGTGGGTCCCTGGAAGAAGGATACAACTCTTGGCTAGTGACTTAGAACTTTGTTGCTATGTGACTACTAACAGTTTACAAGTGAAACCTCAGCAGCACATAATATCATATGAAGAACTCAACTGATTTGCAATGGAGAAGTAATTTATTTTGTCCAGATTCCCAAAACCACTTTCAATGCATACTAAGGCTCTCTTTCCATTAGAATTAAGTGCCTGCCTTTGAACTGTATGCTTGATAGAGCTGCAGCATCCTGTATTCCGAGGCTGTATTCTGACATGCAACTTGCTCAGCTGCAGCATCTTGCATTCTGAGACTGTGAAAAACTCTCCAGACCCATGACATTGATTGCTCATATCTGCCACGCACCAAAAATCGAGAGAGGCCACCAATATGGACCCTAAGGTCAAATACCTTCCTCAAATTAATTTTCTTTTAATTACAGTATCTATAGCCTGTAACCATCTGTTGAGGTCACTTAGATTTTTTTGTGATGCTGCTGAGCAGTCCTCTGTAGACTTTGCTGAGGTACAGCTGCATCTTTACTTTCTTGCTTTTTTCTGAATATCCCCTTCCACAACTCATGTTGAAACCTCACACCATCATGGTAATATTAAGGGTGGGGGTTTTGGCAAGAGATTAAGGGATTGTTGCTCTTCTAAAGGAGATGGAAGATAAATGCCTTGTACTTTCCAGCATGTGAAGACACAGCAGGATGGTACCATCTTTGAAGCAGAGAGTGTGTTCTCATCAGGTCCTGAACTGACTGATAACTTGACCTTGGATTTCTCAGGCTCTAAAACAGTGAGCAATAAATTTCTGTTGCATATGAATGACCCAATCTGAGATATTTTGCTCTAGCATCACCACCAGACTGATACCTCTACAAAAAGAGCTCTGTGTATGGACTGAGTTGCCATCAGCTGTAGTTCTTCTCCAAATGAACATATGACTGGTTTAAAGCTTTGGTACAGTCCATAGATGATGAAAATGAAACCAAAATATTACTTTGTGTCAATAGAACTTTAATTTTAGAATTATAGAAATTAGAAATATAATGAACCCTGTCTGTATTAATTTTCTTTTTTTAATAGGTGCATACTAATTATACAGTGGTGTGTTTCATTGTTCAGTATTCACAAATGCCTATAGCAAACTTGATCAGTTTCACTTCACAATACTTCCCCTTCCCTTCCTTTACTCCTTTCCATTTATTTCCTTCTACTATACCAATTTTCTCCCTTCCACTTTCATTACTTTTTTTTCTTTGTTTTCCTCTAGTTTCCACATGAGAAAAAACATATGATAGCTCTCTGAGTCTAGCTTATTTTACTAAATATCATGTTCTTCAGATCTATCCATTTTCCTACAACTGTCATGATTTCATTCTCTCTCTCTCTCTCTTTCTCTCTCTCTCTCTCTCTCTCTCTCTCTCTCTCTCTCTCTCTCTCTCTCAGTACTGGGGAATGAACCCAAGAGTACTTTACTGCCAAACTGCATTCCAAGCCCTTTTTATTTTTTAGTTGCGAGGCAGTCTCTCTAAGTTACTTAGGGCCTTGCTAAGTGACTGAGACAGGGCTCCAACTGGTGATCCTCCTGCCACAGTCTCCCAAATACCTCAAATACCTGGGATTACAGGCATGTACCACTATGCCATGATCCGTTCTTCTTTATGTCTGAATAAAACTTCCTTGTGTATATATACAACATTTTCTTTATCCATTCGTTGACAAACACCTGGACTGATTCTATTACTTGGCCATTATTGTGTTGTGATAGACATGGGTATGCATGCATCTATGAAGTAGGGCTGATTTTATTTCTATTGAGTAAGTACCAAGGGTTGTATAAAAGGATCATATGATAATTCAATTTTTAGTTCTTTGAGGACCTTCCATGCTGATTTCCATATTGGCTATACCAGTTGGCTTTCCAACCAACAGTGTATGATAGTTCCTTTCTCCTTCACCCTTGCCAGCATTTATTTTTATTCATATTCTTGATGATTGCCATTCTGACTGGAGCAAGGTGGAATCTCAATGTAGTTCTGATTTGCATTTCTCTGATGGCTAAATACATTGAACATTTATTTTCCCATAATTGTAGGCCATTTGTATGAGGAGTATCTGTGTAGTTTACTTCTCATCTATGGAAAGCGTTATTTGAGTCCTTTATTCTTGATATTAATCCTCTTTCAGATAATAACTGGCAAAATATTTTTCCCATTTTGTAGGCTTTCTATATTCTTGTTTCCTTTGCTACACAAAAACTTTTTAATTTGGCACCATCCCATTTATCAATTCTTAGTTGCATTTTCTGAGTTATTTGGGTCCTATTTAGGAAGTGATTGGTTACGCTCATATGTTGGAGTGTTTCCCCTGTTTCCTTTCAGCTGTTATGAAGTTTCTGGACTTATAACTAGTTATTTGACCCATTTTGAATTGATTTTTTCACAGACTGAAAGATAAGAATCTAATTTCATTTTTCTACACATGAATATCCACTTTTCAAGGCACGATTTGTTAAAGAAGCTATCTTTACTTCAACATGTTTCTGGCACCTTTGTCGAGAATCAGATGACCATAGCTGTGTGGGTTTGTCTCTACCACAGGCATGGAAACATTTTAATAAAGAAATTTATTTTGGCTTATGGCTTGGAGGTACAAGGCCACAGGGCCACATCTGATTGATGCCCTTCTTTTTGACAAGAGTACTAAAGTGGAACATGGCAAGAGACAGGTAGGGTACATGAGTGCATATCTCCTCTCTCTTCTCTCTTCTTTTAAGGCCACAAGTATTCAATCCTAAATACTTCATACTAATGACTTTACTTAATCAGTTTCAACAGGTTCCACTTCTACACACCATAGTCAGATTACGCTTTCACGCTCTTAATACCTCACAATGGGGATAAAACCCAACACATAAATACTTGGGAAGCAACTTTAATACTAATCATGATAACATGGTATAAATTACCTATCTCCAACACAGACTCAAGCATTCAGCATCCTTCTACCTCTCTAGACAACACCACGCTACTGTTTTAGAGATGAGTGGCAGGTTGAAGTCCAAACACAAATGCTTAGCATCTTCTTGCAGTTTATTACATGCTTAAGTATGTATGTCATTTTATGCAATCTAAACTTTTGTACTAAAATCTGTATCAATTAGGGTTCAATTAAAAAAGAAAATCACTTGGATATGCACATACATTTATCTGGATTTGTTATTGTGATTTAACCTTCACAGCTGTGGAAGCAGCTAAAGCGAATTAGGCATCCCCCCCAAGACTGTGGTCTTTGCCTATGAACCTGCTCCATGAAGTTGACCAAGACAGCTCAAACATCCCACCCACCTTATGTAAACTTGGTACCATTTCCTTCCTGATTGTAAGCCCTTATAGTCTTATTTTACCCCATCTGTATTAAGGTATACTTGACAAGTATATTTTTAAATATACTAAAAATGTATTTAAAGTACAGTACTCAGTGTCTGGATAGTGTGCATAAATATCATTTCTTTTTTTTTTTTTCTTTTCCTTGTTTTTTTTTTTTTTTTTTTTTTTTAGGAATACCTGCCTACTGGAAAGTTTGGTGAGCTTATGTTCCAAAATACTTCCTCTGAAACTTAAACCTTGAAAAAACCTCTTAGGAGATACACAAACCAGTAATGACATTCCTAAACATCTGAGCACCATTTCCTTGAAATGCAAGCAAGGAAAATAATACCTGATCACCCAGTCCCATGGGAGAGTAGGAACTTGACTTGGTAGATATCTCTTTCAAAACTAGAAGAAAGTTTACTTTTTCCAATGTATAATCCATTTAATAAGTACAAATGGTCTGGCATCTCTTTCTCACTCTAGCTAATGCCTTGAATAATCTTGCCTGTTTAATGCTATCCAGTGTACATTTTGCTTTAACAAGGTTCAAACAATAGGGTTAATGGAAGAGGAGATAGATATGAAGTGGGGGAAACAATTTATGAGCTGGAACTACAGGAAGACAGAATCTTGCCTCCACTTTGATGGTATGGGTGCCCTTCATAGCCAAATGAACTGCGACTGGCAAAAAGTTCATAGGAACTCCCTCATGGTACAGGTTAACTTGAAACATGAAGGAAAAGGAATTCCATGAAATATAGTTTCCCCTTTGACAAGCTATCACCTTGCATTTCTTATTCTTTAGCAGGAATATAAATTAGCATCTCAAAAGTCTCATTCATAGTATAACATCTTTCCCTGGACTCACAACTATTGTTTTTCATTACTCCAGAAGATTACTTATTAGAAAACAATAGATTATGCTTTCTTTTGTTTTCCTTTAATACTTCATCAACTTGTTTAACAGATTGCTGCTCAAAATACAATAAAAATAATTTTATATACAAGAGTATATGTCAAAAGTGCAAGGAATTTTTTAATAAACTTTGCTGGATGATGTAAGTGGAAAATAAGAGTATATAAAGTGGATTAACAGCAATGTTATTGTCATTATTTCTTTATTCTTTCATATTTCTACCTGAATTATTCTTTTATAATTATCATATATATACATATATGCATATATGTATATACATGTGTTTTAAATTTTAAAACAGGAATTATTTCAACCTAAAACTAACATGCTAGCCAAACACGGTGGAGCACACCTGTAATCCCAGCATTTTGGGAGGATGACACAGGAGAATCGCGAGTTCAAAGCCAGCCTTAGCAACGGCAAGGCGCTAAGCAACTCAGTGAGACCTTGTCTCTACATAAAACACAAAATAGGGCTGGGAATGTGGCTCAGTGGACAAGTACCCATGAGTTCAATCCCCAGTACCAAAAAAAAAAAAAAAAAAAAAAAATTAACATGCTCTCTTTGACCTAGTTCAGCCTCCTCATTCAAGTGTACACAATATCAGTTACAATTTTCAAAGTCACATTTCTCTACATTAACTCCAAACTCAGAGCACTTTTAGGTTCCTTTAATTGTAATATTTTAATTCAAGCAGGTAAAATTCTAAAGATCGTCTGTACAATATCATGCCCATAGATAATAATATGGTATTTTGCACTTCAAAATTTTAGAGAGTATGTCTTTTTTTTTTTTTTTTGGTACTGGGGATTGAACTCAGGGGCACTCGACCACTGAGCCACATTCCCAGCCCTATTTTGTGTTTTATGTAGAGACAGGGTCTCACTGAGTTGCTTAGCACCTCGCCATTGCTGAGGCTGGCTTTGAACTCACAATTCCCCTGTCTTAGCCTCCCAAAGTGCTGGGATTACAAGCGTGAGCCACCACGCCCGGCTAAGAGTATGTCTTAAATTGTGTTCTTACTACCACAAACACACACACACACCCACACACACACACACACACATAAATAAAAATAAAACAAGGAAACATAAAAAATTAGGGGGGTGCTGGGTATGCCTATCGCCTGGATTGAGGTGACTTATTTCAGGAGTCTGCATGTGTCCAAACACGAAATTAGACACATTCACTGATGTGTCTTTGTATATAATTTTTATCTCAGTGCCGGACGTGTTGGCATATATCTGAAATTTCAGTCATTCTGGAGGTGGAGGAAGGAGGACAGCACATTTGAGGCCAGACTAGACAATTTAGCAAGACTATGTCTCAAGAATAAAAATGAAAAGGGGATGATGAGTGAAGATTATGGTAGAATAATCTATGTCTCAAAAATAAAAATAAAAAGGGGATAATGAGTGAAGATTATGGTAGAATAATCTATGTCTCAAGAATAAAAATGAAAAGGGGATGATGAGTGAAGATTATGGTAGAATACCCTCGGGTTCAATCCCCTGAACTACACAAACTCAAAGAGATGTATCATCAAGATTTTATAGCTAAAAGGTTTTATATATGTGAGGTGGGGTATATTATAAGAGTTTTATCATTGCCTTCCAGGCAATTAATTATCTGTCTTCCCTTTAACATACTATGATACTAGTTGCAATTGTAAATAGTAATCGTGTTCATATCCTTACCTGTAATTTTTCACTTTAGATACAATTAAACATCTCTCCTACCACTTGTCTGTAATCATTCAAATTAATTTCATCACTTTTCAAAACAGTTTGAACTCAAGCAACAGAAAACCTGGTTAAGAGTAACAAAACCAAATAAGGTTTATTCTTCTCACATAAATTGTAGGCCATATATAGCCAGGGCAGCCACTCAAAAATGTTGAGTCTCAGGCTCCTTCTATATTCAGGCACCTCCGCTTTTAACATGTGGTTTTGTCCTCAAATTTGAAGTATGGCTGGTGCATCATCAAATTCTTCCTTATGTTTTAAAAAAGAAAAAAGGGAGTGAGAAGCAGTCCAAGAGCCAAAAAAGTTCTATTTTCTCTGATATGAGAAATGGTACACAAGATTTTTAAGCCTTGAATTTTACTAAGACATCCCTTTAATGCCAACTATTACTTTGTTTTATTTTAACTCTGTCTTTTTTAAAGCAATATATCTAGGTGAGTTTAAGAATTCAGGTTGATATCTAACTGTTCTCAATCAGATAACTTTATCAAGTTTATTAATTTAGAATACCTATATAGTTGTATCACAACTAGAATTATTCATGTTGATTTTGTTTTGCTTCTTATTTTCTAGACCTATCCTTTATTGGGTTGATATATCTTGCATGATGCCTGCCTTACTACTTTGAGATTGAAAGGTAAGATTTTTTTGATGTGTGTGCAGTGCTGGGGATGTAACCCAGGACCTTGTCCATGCTAAGCAATTGCTCTACCAACTGAGTTACAAACCCAGCCCTCATTCTTTTGGAGGTTGCAATTAATATTGAATTACATTTTTTAAAAACTGTAGTTAATCTGTAACAATTTTGCTTCTGAACAAGTTAGGATGGTTAGCAGGGGAAAATGCAACATTCCATTTTTTATTGGT
Source organism: Xerus rutilus (assembly GCA_028644305.1). Classification (NCBI taxonomy): domain Eukaryota; kingdom Metazoa; phylum Chordata; class Mammalia; order Rodentia; family Sciuridae; genus Xerus; species Xerus rutilus. The sequence goes on along the minus strand of CM053405.1, from coordinate 17,832,881 downwards.
GATTTTGATTGTTTTTTCACTTTTATACTAAAGAATTAATTAAAATGAAATCACACCTTCCTACAATTTTACATCATTTCCTTACTGAAACAATTTTTGTCTGCATTCACTTCTCACAAAGTTGGAACACAGCTTTGAGTCATTCTTTCAGAGAATGGTATATTATCTCTGTGTTTCAATACCTGGAAGCACATTGATTTCACAATTTACTCTGGGACAACTTGGTTGAGGATGAGATTCCAACTAAATAATTTTCCTCTTCATGAAAATATAATTCCATTATCTACTAACATCATTTATTTAAGACAATGGAATTCTATTGCTGGAACAGTATTCATCTATTTTTAAATTATCATGTACAAGAAATTTATAAAATGTTAAGATTCCTTTACATTTTAGACATCTCAGAGTTTCATTTCAAGGTTTATAAGTATGCAAGATGGTGAGTTTCACTGTGTCAACCTAGTAAAGCTGCAATTACACTTCTTAGACCACTTTTCCTTTTGTTGTTCCTAATTGGACATGATTAAAAGAGAAATTTCCATAGGACTGGAATGCAGTGAAGAAATAGCCTTTTTTTTCTTTCTTTTTTTAAATGCTCAAGTCAGAGTAGGCAACCAAGATCGATAAACTTACCTATCTGACATCTTATTTATTAGGCCTGGGAAGCATGTAGGCCTTTAGTGTTTTTGCCTTCTATGGAATCTCTCCACGAGTTTGTGTCAAATGGGCACAAATGTGCAGTTTCTTGGAAAAGAATCCGAGCTTGTCCTGTGGTCAGCCACATCATTAAAGCTGAAAATAGCATCAGATACAGAATATATATTTTCATAAATTGTAGTTTATCCAATTCTCTTCTTGATGTTTCACAATTGAGGTTCAAATCCTTTTCTTGATCCTGGCACTAGCTGATCCATATATCAGTTCCTCACCAAACAAAAAAGCAAAGATTGTACAGATTTCTTAACCAGCTCCCCTATGGTATATATACTAATGCCTACAGGAAATCTCTTTATATAACTCAGCATGGTTCTTCTTGTTTGAATAAACGTTGAAAGATTTCTTATTTCTCATTCATTCATGCTGTTTGGCACTTGGAAATCTTTTTCTATGGTGAGGTGTCAAGTACTAATTCAGTTCTTATAATTTTTCAGCCATTATTTCATAAAATGTTGCTTCTTAAATACACCATCTCTGTATAGATTCTTTTCAATATTCTCCAGTGGAAGCCTGGTGTTTGTTCTCCACATCCATTTTTTTTCACATTTTTATTTGGGTAGCATTACAATGTGATTTTTTAACACTGTTTCAACAAATTAATTCACCTCTCCACTGTTTTCAAAATAGATTTTATCACATATATTGAGGTCATAATTTCTATGTCTTTATATTTTTTTCATTCAGATTATTTAATTGATTCCTTTGATTTTTTTGTTTCTCTTTGTAACATTTGTTGCTATATAATTTATTTTCTATGGTTTATAATTAATTTTTTTCAATACTCACAGCATATCCTTTCTTCAGAGGTGGAGGGGTGTACTGAGGATTGAACCCAGAAACCCAGAGGTGCTCTACCACTGAGCTATATTTTTTGCCATTTTTATATATTTGTTTATTTTATTTAGAGGCAGGCTCTCACTGAATTGCTCAGGGCCTCACTAATTTGCTGAGTCTGGCTTTGAATTTGAGATCCTCCTGCCTCAGCCTCCAGAGCCACTGGGAATACAGGTGTGTGCCATAACACCCAACTATTGTCATATCCTTTACGACTTTAAGGAACCCCAAGAGTTATACTTAAAAATTATTCATAATATGACAGAATTTTCATTTTGTCAAGAATTAATCTTTCTATGCTTTCATTTTTCATTCTTTTCACCTGTATTGTTTTCAATTGTGTTGGATTTTTTCTTTCTTTTTCCTTCTTTATTGGACATTGAAATTTTTTATTCTTTCTTTGTGTTGAGTATGATTTAACCCATTTTCTTTTATATTTAGGACTACTAAGTCAGAAGACAGTCTTACATTGCTGCCTCTGTCTTCTTATCTCAGCAAAATTATCCTTAGATACTGAATGAGGTAGTCTCTCTGGTCCCTTTTTTGCAATGAGTTCCTGCCTATTTCCTCTAATCAACCTACTTATGAATTGTCAAACACACAAATGTAAGCAGTGGTCACGAGATTTTGTTTTTTAAGCTGGAAGGTATGATATAGGGTGGATCATGCTGCTTTTAATTTATTGATGCATAATGATTATACATAGCAGTGAGATTCATTGTGCCATATTCATCCATGCACATAACATATTTTGATCAATTTCTCTCCCAAGCACATGCCCTTGACCTTCTTTCTGTCCTCCCCTATCATCTTCCTCTATCCCAAGTGTCTCCTTTTTCCCTATGAAATCCATATTTTTAACCTTTTCTTTCTCTACCTTCCACATATGAGAGAAAACATATGATCCTTGACTTTCTGAGTTTGGCTTATGTCAATTAGCATGACATTCTCCAGTTCTATCTATTTACCAATAAATGTCATAATTTCATATTTCTATATGGCTGAATAAAACTCTGTTGTGTACATATACCACAGTAGATTTTCTTTATCTACTCATCTGTGGGTGGACACATAGACAAGTTCCAAGACTTAGCTATTTTGAATCTTGTTGCTGTAAATACAGGTATGCATATATAGTAGCCTGGTTCAAGACCATTGGTTCACATAAGGTAGTTTGTTATAACCTGCAATGGAGTGGTATTTAAATATCTATGCATAGACAGACAGTCTCTATGAAGGTTATATTCCATTGTTGCATGAGTATATCAGTACTGAATTTTATTTTCTGAAAGTCTGTTAACATGACTCTCTTAAAATTTCATCTATTACTGGTTTATTTTTGGTGCAGAGCTGGAGGGGATTGAATCATGAAGTTATGATACCATCATGAGTAGGTTAAAAGCCTCACTCTCTACCAGGGTTGAAATGCTTTTTCTGTAAAATGTCAGATAGTAAATATTTTAGGCTTTACCAGTCAAATTCAATCTCCATTACATATTCTTCATTCTCTAAGAAGTCTTAAAATGTGAAAAACATTTTTCCTTTATAGACCATAGAAAATATTCAAGGTAACAAAATAATTTTATGGTATTACATGGATAAATTTGTGAATAATGGGACTAAAAAGTAGTCTTGGCACAGAAAACATGCATATGTGTTAACACTTAACTGGGAAAACCAGGGTTATATTATGCTTGATCCTAATTTTTCTAATTGGTATTCCTTTACTTTTTGGCTTCATGATAATTTCTATAATCATCAGTAATTCCATTTTTTTCAGAGATATTAAAAACCAAACTGGACATCAGTCAAAATAACAGGCAATCTTTAGTGTATACAAAACTATGACAGTTCAATAAGTCAACTATCTCAAATCAACTAAATGAACAAGGATTGAGCAATTTCATACTGAGAAGTGAATTTGAGGGGAATCTTCTAAAGAAGGATAAGTATTCACCACTTATGTTAAAGTACTACCAAAGAAAAGGATATCTTGTTTAGGGCTATTCAAGTGTAAGAAAACTTGGGATAAGTATTTAAGGTTAATCCCTACTGTTGCTGTTTGGCTCAAGAAGTAGCAGCAAAATCAACATGATTTGCAACTGAGTAGGAAAGTATTGCTGGAAAAATGACATTAACCAATGTTACATGTAATTTGCAAACTGTAAAAACAGATGAAAGTCTGCTTTTGCTGACTTATCTGTTTCAGAGCATGCAGTGTTCAAGAGACAAATATAAGGAAATTGATAGAAAGTTACTTTAGTCAAAATATTGAACTTCCATTAAAGCAGAAATAATTTTAATTATTTTAATGAGCATATGTTCTGTACCTCCTGCAGGGTTCTTAAATAAGAAAATCAAAAATCTCTATTATAAAATTCAGAACATATTAAAAACACCCAATTTGTAACACTAGACATGCAAATATTCTGTAAACACTAGAAAATATTTAACCATAATATCATCTAGAATTTTTAAATTTCCCAACATATCAAAAAATAATTTTGAACAAATTTGTAATAGTGATCAATAATCTTTAGTTATTAAAAATGAATATATCTGGGCTGGGATTGTGGCTCGGTGGTACAGCGCTTGCCTCGCATGCATGAGGCGCTGGGTTCGATCCTCAGCACCACATAAAATAAATAAATAAAATAAAGATATTGTGTCCATCTACAACTAAAAAAAAAAAATTTAAAAAAAAATGAATATATCTAGTTAGTTCTAATTCTTCCACAGATATCATCAGAAATTTAAATCAATGCAACTTTTCTAGAGAGAAATTTTGGAAAATATACCAAATACCTTTGAAAGTTCCTTAACTTTTTAAAAAATTTAATTCCACTCCTAGGACTCTATTCTATAAATATAGTCTGCAAAACAGCATGCATGTGATAATTTGTGTGAAAAACTCTCATTAAAATTATATGTAATAACAAAAACGCAGCTAGAAGCAAATTCTTGCTAACATGAGTATTAGAGAGATTTATAATTCCGTATATTAAATAGAGTTTATCTTACAGAAACAAAATGTCTAGTCATCTCTGGAAAACAGAGGTGTAGTAATTTATTCAAAATGGATTATTCATTCATGATTTGACATTTGATATAATTTGAATAAGTAAACACAAGCATAGATTATGAGTCAATATTTGTTTATAAAATAATCTGCTTTTAGGTGTGTCATAAAACTATATAAAATTGTTTTTTGCAATAAACATGATTATAGTACACAGATTTCTTTCATAGTTTTCTATGAATGTAATTGGGAGTTAGCCATAGGTATAGTTAACCTTATTTAAAATGAAAAATAAAAGTAACAAGCACATTATAAAACCCCAAAACAGTTTGGAAAGCAAAGAATTTCTTGAAAAATAAAATTACTAGTATTAATGGAAGAATAGAATATAATAAATATGATAAACTCTGAAACTAAATTTATATATACTTGGTTGTGGAGAAATGTTTAAGAAACATTAAGATTTAGGAGATATGAGAGAAAGAGAGCACAAGAAAAATATCAGAATAGACTGTCTGCATAACTGATTTTTGAATGATTAAATTTCAGTCTGTAAGACCAGAATAAGGAAAAATAGTCAGAAAATGTTATAAATACTTCTGCAGGACAGGAGCAAAAATACAGTGTGAATAAAAAGTTCTTGAAGAATATCTAAAATAATTAATGTGTGACCATAAAGCCAGAAAATCCAAGGCTAAGAATTAAAAATTCCATTCAATAAGCAGTATAGAATCAAGTTAATTCTGTGTGTATATATATATGTATGTGTGTGTATGAATATGAATAAAGATCTCTGCTTGACAAACAACCACAAGCACATATAAGACTTTTAAAAAAAGGTAAATAAATAATAATGAGGATTCCTTTTTCAACATTAGCTAAGGAAAACATAAAAGATATTATTCTGATTCTTATCACCAAGTATAATAAGGTAAGAAATTATGTGGGTTTTTAAAAACACATCAAAGAACTGAAGGTACAGCCGGGCGCAGTGGCGCAAGCCTGTAATCCCAGCACTTAGGGAGGCTGAGACAGGAGAATCGCGAGTTCAAAGCCGACGCTGACAGGGAGGCACTAAGCAACTCAGTGAGACCCAGGATGTGGCTCAGTGGTCGAGAGCCCCTGAGTTCAATCAAAAAAAAAAAAAAAAAAAAAGAACTGAAGATACAAAGAAAACCAAATGAACTAAATTTTAGCATGTAGCAAATTCTTTGGAGTAGAGGAGACCCACTTATTTCTGAAACAACTGTGGGAGGAAGGTGTACCTATCATATTTGTGATGCAATGAAACTAGCCGTGTCTGTCTTGATTTTTAGGCCAAAGAGTAAGATGTATCAGCAGACATGAAGAACACCTATCTGAAGTATGTCAGATTTTTATTGAGCAAAGACTAAGGGATGCAGAGCTGAGAAAAATACCCTCCTAAGCATTGGAGGGTTTCGGCTCTCTGAGGCAGGAGGTTGGACAGGAGAGCTTAGAGAAATTTCTCTGAGAAATTCTGAGTATTCACAGATTAATGAAGCACACTGCAAAATTGAGGTCAGGGTGATAGGGTATGCAAACAATTCCTGAGCCAAGAAAACTGGTGACAGGAATGCAAGGCAAGAGAGCTCAACGGGGCACCAAAATTACATGTCTGTTTGGTTGCAAAGAGAAAGTCACAATACCACACATACATATTTTTAATATCAACGAGTAATATGGCTCTTCCATTCACTATTCTTTAGTACTTTCTCTTTCCTTTCCTTCCTGAACAATTCAATTCTACAACAAGTAGGTAGGAGTAAGGCACAGAGAAAGGTCACAGCCTCCAAGAGCTAGGCATTGAGGTCAAGAATGATTATAGAAATTCCCACATGTAAATGATTGTAGAAGTGCCTAGTTTAGCAGCTGAAGTGGGCAGTGGAGGCAACTCAGTAAGGTGAAGCAAGGACTGACATAACACTAGGATAGATGGATAGGAAGGAATTTTTAAGATGCTTCAGAATGGGGGACTCAATTGCCCAATCCAGGCTAAGATAATTCGTCACATAAACCATGAGAATAAAACTTAGAAAGTGGTAACTTTTTTCCTGCAGGCAATGTATAAACTGTTCCCTGATGCCAGTCTCATTGGTAAAAGTATTAGACTTATTAGCAACTGCATAGATATGACCCTGCCTAGCTATCACCCTCTCCCGCTAACACATATCTAGACAAATGTATATTATCCATCACTACATGTATCCCTGACTTGAGACTGATTTGTATTCTGCCTAAGGTAGAGGTGACATCATTAATAACTTCTGCAAGATTTAGTAAGAATTTTTTACAGTTTTTCTATCCTTGGTATAATTGTCTGAATTTTTCATAAATCATAAACAACGCCCCATGTAGAGAGCTTAAGTAATCAAGTGTGAACAGTGTGGATATCTTTTTTTTTTTGGACTCACAACTGTCTTGAAATTTTTATCCTTGGTTATTTACAGAACTTGTTTTTTTCTGTACAGAAGTCTCAAATTATTCTTTTTTTTTAAATTTTTTTGGTTGTAGATGGACACAATATCTTTATTTTATTTATTTTTATGTGGTGCTGAGGATCGAACCCAGTGCCTCATGCATGCTAGGCAAGTGCTCTACCACTGAGCTACAATCCCAGCCCTCAAATTATTCTTCCTAAAGTGCATGAGGTGTTATTTGGAGGCAAACAAATAGGACTATGCATTCTGCTTACAAAGAAACTAGTATTGGGTATGTGTACATGGAGATGCAGGAAAAAGCATTTACTCCTTATCCAAGGTTGGATCCAAGACTTTTCATATGCAAGATTACATACTCAGACCTCTATTAGTTTGATTCAAATGATAATTTGTTCATTATCATATTAAGGCTGTTGGGTTCAAATGTAGAATTACTTGGAGTTTGATCAATAGATTGTAATGATTTTTCTTCTGGGAGAGAGGAACTAGAAATGTCAGAGGTTAATTTATTTTGAAGTCATTTGTTCATGGAGATTCAAGTGGAAACATCATTGGCTGTAATTCTCTATGGCTTTGTTTGATGGGATTGGAATTGCCCAGAATTTTTTTTTTTTTAATGGAGATATAGCTCTGAATGGCATATTCAGAAGTCAGAAAGATTAAGGGCAGTAGATATTCTTTGAGATAATCTAAAATGGCATTAGGATGAACAGTTTCTGACCCAATAATTATAATGAAGATGGAAAAAATGAATATTAAGAATTAACAAATACTAGAGTCTATTGAAAATTAGCAATTTAAGAAGAGAGATGGAATTTTAAAAAATTGAGTAATTGAGGAAAAAAGATGGAAAACAAAGCAGAATTTAGATAGGAATCATCAAAGTTGTTAAACATACAAGGTCATCAATCTTTTCCTCTAGTCTTGGGTCACATATAATTCCAAAGATTGGCTGTGTCTATGAGATATCTGTGGATCTTCTGTTTGTGGTTCCTTGTTAGACTGGCCTTCTAATTTTATGGATTTCTGAATTATTTTTTTGCTTGTGAAGTGTAAACACAAGGATTGACTACAAAGGTTCACTGCTCTATCTATTGATATATCTAATGAGGTCTCTTCCAACAAGATGAAAGAGCAGGTTTCCTCTAAGGACTCTATTTTCAAATGGCCTTAGTTGAATGTCTCTAGATATTTATCCTCTGAGGGCTCAGTTAGAGACATTAAGTCTGCTTGTCTGTCATGATAGTCTACATCATTTTCTTTCAGCCTTTATAATCATCATCTTTCTAGGAAGTAATTTCTCTAAAAGTTCCTTTATTTGTTATCCTTTTTGGATAGGTTTTCCCGCAATTTTAAACCCGTGTGTTGTCAAAATACACCAAATTCCCTTTTCTATGAGAAAAGTCTACCTGCCATGTGTGCATATGCTTATTTTCTGAGTTTTTCACCAGCTGACTAAATAGGTAAGTATAATTCTGCCACACAATTTAATTTTGTCTCAAGTAGAGGATAATATTTTAAATAAAACCTTAAATTATTTGATACAATATACCTAAACTTTAATAGATTCTGCTCTAATGATTTGTCTTTGTGTTACTGGAATGTTGATTCCCTACAATGACAGGTACACTATCAAGATCATTACCTAGCGAATGTATGATGTATAATGGAGAAGGAAAGGGGCATGCAGAATAGACACAATTTACTATGAATACAAGTGGAACCTTGAAAAATAGTCCTCTTGTGTTCAGGTAATACCACAATTCCAGATATGAAAGTACTTCTTCATTAAATTTATGTGGGTGGAATCACAGAGAAGGATACATGTTTTTCAGTCTAGTCCCCAAGAATTACAATTATAGGCCTGGAAAGAAGAAAAAATTATGTGTATAGTTATAGGAAACGTGAGGAAAAATTTGAATAAAGGTGATAGGTCTTAATGTGGAAAGAGTAGTCCCCATAACTCCTGTGAATTAGTAAGACCAACTTTGTATATGTAGAGTGAATTCTTCTTGAGTGTTTAAGGGCAAAGTAGGATATTGAAGATACTGGAAGGTTTTTTTTTACTTAGAGAATGTTCATTGCTCTGAATTAAGGGAAATTCTTGTGCCTTAGTTTTTCTTTTTTTGTTTACTTATTTTGGTTTTGGTGCTTGGAATTGAACATAGGAACATTTTACCACTGACCGACATCCCTGTCCTTTGTTAACTTTGTATTTTGTGACAAGGTTTCCCTAAGTTGCTGAGGTTCTCACAGTATTGCTGAATCTAGCTTCAAATTTGTAAAATGCTGGGATTATAGGCATGTACCATGGCACCCAGTTTGGCTTTTCATTTGTAAGATATATCTACTTTTCTAGTTTCCCATTATAATATTTACAAATCTCCTTCCCAATACACAGTTCCTTGTGATGGGGGCTATCTAGGAGCTTGCAAAGCCACAGTTGGGCTCTATATTGTTTTGGTTTGAAAATTATTTTATGATGTTCTGCCAGGTGTTATATTTCAGGAAACTGAGATAATTTATTTTCTTTTCTTTTTTCTTTAAGAATTTTTTAATTTGTTCTATTATACATGGCAGTAGAATGCATTTTCATATATCATACATAAATGGAGTATAAGTGCTCATTGTTCCGGTTGTAAATGATGCAGAATCATACTGGTCATGCAGTCATCTATGTACAACTTCTGTTCTCACTTAGGTCCACAATTCAGGTTTATTTTCGTTGACAAATGTGATTAAAGAGCTGATGTTACATTGACTACCTTAATTTTCAAATGGTATCAAAAGTTATTTTCTGTTCTCTCCTGAAACTATCCTATAATTTACTCTTTCTCTACTTTGTTTAGTGAATTAGAGTTCAGTTGATTTTTATTCAAGTATTTCTGATAGGATTTTTAGAATACGTTGAACTGATTTTCAAATCTTTGGTTTACCCTCAGACTAACTGTAGAAAGGAAATCTCTGCAGTTGCCTTTCTGGGTCAGGCCAATCCATTTTTTGCCTTCTTTAATTTAGTGTCTGATGTTCCAAACAGTATGTGTCCAAGTCGATATATATCAACTAACACTAGATTGTGTGTTTACAAAACAATTTTAAATTCTTCTGTGAAAAGTTTCTCTACTTGTCTGTATTTGAGAATTTTTTTTATTATTTTATTAGCTCTTTCTGAGATACATGACATTAGGATTCATTCTGACATAATTCTAAAAGCAGGGAATATAATTTGCTCTGATTCATTTCCCCATACTTCTCCATGCTTCTCTTTTCCCTGTCTCCCACTCTTGTTCTCTTCCTTCTCTTGATCTTCCTGTTATTATAGATACTTTTTTTTAAAAATTAGAGCCTTCTGGATATACATAAAGGTGAGATTCATGGTGATATGTTCAAATATGTACATAGAAAAATTAGGTCAGATTTATTCCTCTATTCTGGGGAAGATTTTAACAATAGCTTTTAGTTCAGCTTGAGACTGAGCTTTAAATTCTACAATCTCCTCAGTACTTGATCTTGGGAATAATGGATGTTTAAAGGCAATTTGCCCTCGTGGATTTTAGTATAGTTGTTAAGGAAAAGTAGAAACATTTGGACAAGCAGGAGAGGGAGGAGTCAAGAAAGATGAGGAAAAAGAGAGCTCAGAAAGATAATTAATTATCAGGAGAACTGTGTATAGGTTATCAGTTGGAGTACAGAAATTAAGAGAATTTAATAGGGACATGTTTTTGCTTAATTTGTCCAATTGCCCATCATTTTTTGTATTCAAGATTTTTTTAATGGTGATTTTTTTAACTAGAATTTTGTTTGAAGTCCATTGAATACCATTAAAATAAATGTGGAGGGGCTTGGGTTGTAGCTCAGTAGTAGAGCACTTGCCTCGCACCTGTGAAGTGCTGGGTTTGATCCTCAGCACCACATTAAAAAAAAAATTAAACAAACAAACCAATAAATAAATAAATGTTGACCTGTGGGCCTTGGAAATCCTGTTCTCTTTCTAAGGTAATTTTCATGTGAATAATTCTGTTCAAGACAAATGTACTCAGGACTGGCTGCAGGAGACCTAAATCACTCTTGGTGGAGTTAGGCTATTTAGAGAGATGGCTGCAAGCATTAGTATTGCATCAAGAATGCATACAAAATGATTTTCTGCTGGAGGATGTGATTTTGAATTAAGTTTAGGTTTAGAAATAGATGATCCCATGAGAAATATCTATAGCCAGTCAAAAGTGATGATAATGCAATTTGTGTATTTGGCCTACAACCCGATAGTCATCTCTCAGCTTATATCTGATCATCCACAATCCTCACCTTCTAGCAGGTAGGAAACCAGAAAGGACACTCTCTAGGCAACAAGAATCTTAGACCAAGAACAAGAAAGTCAATAGAGAAGAAGTAACTCATCTATTTTTGATTTTGACATCCTGTCTCTAAGTCATTTAGAGTCTCATTAAGTTTATAGGCTGGCTTTGAACTGTGATCCTCCTATCTTAGCCTGCCAAGCTACTGCGTTGACAGGTCTGTATCACCATACTTGGCTTATCTGGCCTTATTAATGACTTGTTATTATGACATTGGCTCCCCAAAGATGTCAACATCTTAATCACTGGACCCTCTGAACATATTAACTTATGTGGCAAAAAGAACTTTTCAGATATGATTATGCTAATGATATGGGCATGGGGAGATTATTTTATATCATATAGTGTGGCCCAATGTAATTAATAATTCTCATTAATGTGAAAGAGAGCCAAGAGGTCAGAGTTATAGAGAGGGATGGAGTATATTGCCTTTAAATATGGTGGAATAGAACAGGCAGATGTCTTTTAGTAGCCAAAAAAGACAAGGATACACTCTTTAGTGTCTACTGAAGAAACAATCTGCTCACACTTGACTCTACCAGTGAAACTCATTTTAGACTTCTAACCACCAGAAGTATAAGATAAACTAAACATCCAAATTTGTGATGATTTGCTACAGTAGCAAGCAAGATTTATACAATGACTCACAGTGAGGTATGTTGAATTGGCATCTGTCTAGGGAGAAACAAAAATTCTCTGTACCATAAGGCCAGCTTGAACAAAAGGCTTTTAGGGCCAATGCCTGTGTTTCGAATTAGGATTCTCTTCCTATGATTAACACTGCATTTAGACAACTCAACACAAAACAGAAGCATGAGAGAGAAAGAGAGAGAGCAAAACAAGGAATAAAAAGGAATTGTTTGATTCCTGTAAGCATGCCAAAAACAAAAATAAAATTAAAAAAATAGGAAATCACTAACAAAATTATAATGCCAAATTGAGCTAAGACTCAGAATGCAAAGGTGTGGGGGTCAAACTTGGCGCTGTACTTTCCTGTACTTTCACATCAGTGCAGACTCAACAAACCACAAGGCACAATCGATTACCATGGCTACTGAGCCTGGTTGAAGGATGGAATCCACAGTAATAGGCAGAGCACAGTGTGTCCCAGTGCAACCTCCCGGGAAGCTGTGGAAATAGAGACCACTCAGATGAGAACAAAGACAGGCTATTTATTCAGAGCTTGTTAATACAAGGGATTTGGTAACCATCATGTGCATTTGACAAGAACTCAAAGTCAGAGAGAGTGGGAAAGCTTTTTAGTAAAAAATGCAAAAGCTCCAGATTTACTCATATTGAAAGTTGTTGGCATAGGAATTAGGAGGTGGATTCAATAGAATCATGGCATCTTGTATGCTTGCTTTGTGGAACACATTAGTTTTCTCCTGATTGGTCCTAAGTTTTAAATGGGGTGAAAATAAAACATAGTGAGCTGGCAATTATTAGCTATTAATTCTAACAATTCTGAATCAATTTCTGTGGAGTTTGTGGTTGGCTGTTTGCTGCAAATATAATGAGTCACAGTGCTTTTGTTATATATTGTCTAATCATTGTTCATTTGTGTATTCAGTTTCTTGAGGGTACTCGTGTTTGTGAAGCTGGTCTTCTTGAAAAGGTGGTCTTGAGTAGAATACTGGACACTAAGCCAAGTTAGGAAGATGTTATCACTATAGGGCAATCCAGAATAAAGCGTTGGTACCTGAGGAGTAGCAGGAGGGTGTAAGTTTAAGAGGGAATCCTTGCATAGTGGTGTCAGAATGCAGGTTGAGCAAGAAGTACATTTGTATGCAAAGGGGAAGTCTCAGCAACAGAAGACTGAAACACACACAGGAAGTGATCAAATAAATAATTACATAAAAAATGAAGTCAGATTTTTTACTATTACAAAATAGAAAAGAAAACATGATAGCTAATTTTTATATGTCAATTGACTAAGCAACAGTGGCCAGTTGTCTAGACAAGCACAAGTCTGGATTTGGCTGTGAAGGAATTTTGTATAAATGATTGGCATTGAAAATAAGCCCATTTAAATAAAGGAGATAACCTTTCATAATATAGTAGGCCCTATACATCAGTGTTTAAGCCTCTTTATTTAAATTACAGAAATCTATTTTTGTAGAGTTCTGGAGAATCCATGTTGCCATCAGTCTCCGTTTCTCAGGAGGCTCCTTTCACTGGCTTGTGGATGACCACCACCTTCTCTCTACACCTGACATTATACTTCCATTAAGTGTATGTATGCCAAGTGCTTCCGCCTTTTGTCAGAAGCTTAGTTCTATTGGATTAAATATCTACCCTTATAGCCTGTATGTTATTTTAATTGCTTCCCTAAAGACTCTTGCTCCAAAAAAAGTCACATGCAGGGGTTCAAGTTTTAATGTATAAATTTTAAGGAGGACATAATTTCCTCCTAACATTGGTAGAGGTATATTAATGTCAATTTCTTTATTTGGCTTCTTGTATTATTATCCTATAGAAGAATGTATTTTTTAAAGAAACTAAACAATCAATTACATCAGTGGTGGTGAGATATCCTGTGGACAATTTGAGGTAAAAATTTCCTTGTGCTATATTTAGATATTTCAAAAATTTTGAGACTGTTTAAAAATTGCAGTAAAATAAATTAAAATTCTAATCAAGAAAAAGTGATTAATCCAAATTGAGTGACTTTGTGAAAAATAATGGGCCTCCATTTCAGAAACATCAATGTTATAAAATATATCACAGCTAAATAAAATGCATAATCTTGGTTGGACATGGGTGATACTCTAAAGTAAGGTACTGCAAAAATCAGCATAATTTGAATATGGCTAATAATTTTAACAATGCAAAATTTCCTAAATTTGATGACTGCTCTGTGATTATATCAGGTAACATCTTTGTAGTTAAGAAACATGACCAATATTTAAGGTGGCAGTGCTTGATATCTGCAACTTACTTCCTTTTTTTTAGAAATTAATAAATAAATGGATGGGCAAAATGCAGGAAAAATACATGAACTTAAGTAAGGGTATTTTGAAAGCTCTTTAAAATATCTTTGAAACTTTTATGAAGGTCTGATTTTGTTAAAAATTAAAAATATAATTAAAAAATAATAACCCACTAGAAAATAGAAAAGGAAGGCAATTACCCACTCATACAAGCAATCTAAGTACAAATTTAATAAGAAATTTCAGGGCCTACATGATGAGATCTAAAAAGATTTTACTGGGAGACATAATATTCTGCAAAAAGTAGGGATTATTCAGCCAAAATTGTAACCACCAAAAATTATTAAAATAGAAGTGAAATTGCCTTCTTTGTTCACCACTGTGAAAAACAAAATATAAAATATTATAAGTGTAGAGAGAAATGACATCTCATATTCTACTTCTGGGATTATATAAATTGTTTTAATCATTTTCAAGCAAATTTGCTCGAAGATTAAATGCATAGTATCAAAACCTTCAGAATTTTTCCACCTTTTGAAGGGTTGTGAGGACACTCACCTGTTTTCTTAGGTATCTATTGTGCTGTCCTCTCCCCACTTCTCTCAGGGTAATTTGAACCAAGGAGAAATATTGATGAGAGATGGTAGGCAGACAAAGAAGCTGGAGTACCGCTACCCTTATCTCGAGAAATCTGTGTGGCTTCAAATCCCCATTGCTTTGTCCAGGCTGATTCCAGCTCTCACCCAACAGTCAGCTTCAATTCTTGGATAAGAGTAATACTGTCTCTTTTTTGGCCTTTAAACCCAAATGGGTTCAAGCTGCTTACCAGCTTCAAGCTGTTGTTAATTTCTGGCTTGCCTCACTATCCCATTTTTCTCTGAAACAATTTCTTGAAAGTAATTTGTAACTAGTTTCTAATTTTAAATGTTCTCTATTTGAACCATCTGGCATGGATTTTGTTTTACTGATGAGAACCTGATTGATATAATTATGAATCCTACTTGTGGGACTGTATCTTAAAGACATACTACACTAAGCATCTGGGTTCAAGATTACTTATCGTAGTCTTTAAATTAGCAAAATATAGAAAGCCTCTAAACATCTAAAAATAGTTTATTAGTTAAGTATATAGTCTATCATATTAGGTAATACAAAGTAGTTACCAAAAATTCTGTTTTTAAGTTTTGTAAAGTTGTTCAGTAGAATAAATTTAGTGACAAATTAAAGTAATCCAAATTTCATTACATCTTGATATGAACAACTAGAATACACTTTTAATCATTTATTTTCTAATTTTTGGACTTGCAGGTTATCATCAATTAACTATTTATACTCCTCATACTTTGCAAAGGTATGTTTGATTCTATATCATTAAGCAATAACTATTATGTAAAGGAAAAAATCAATTTAAGGCTAGTCAGAGAGCATTCTTAAATCAACTTGTACTTCCTCTGGAAATGATTTTTCTTGTATTCCCTTAACAAGCCAAATGATATTGCTTTAAGATGGTGCCCACACTGAAAATATGTCAACATCAAACATGCTGCATTTTATTCCTGACATGTGAAAATGATTACAGTCTATACTTAATTTTGAAAGTTTCCATATTTGGAGCATTTGAAACAGTAGTTCAGAATTCACTAATTCAGTGCTTATAGGTAATTTCTACCATACAATTACCACAAGTAACAACTATTTTGTGCTTATTTTTATAAGTAGTTTCTAAATTTCTTCTAAATATGTTATAGATTGCTCATAACTTTTTAAGTAACATGTTATCTATGTTTTTAAACATTTTTTTTTAGTTGTAGATGGACACAATATCTTTATTTATTTGTTTTTATGTGGTGCTGAGTATCGAACCCAGTGCCTCACGCATGCAAGGCAAGTGCTCTACCACTGAGCCACAACCCCAGCCCCATGTCATTTATTTTTAAAAAATATTTTCTGAAACACCCTAACATTTTTTGATGGCCTCTCAGGAGACACTTTCATGTAGAACAAAAGATATAGTCTCATCATCCTCTGCCCCAATGAGTGTACCTTTGTCTTTATCTATTCCATATGTTGGGTCTCCAAATAGGATCTTCCTAATATCTTCAGAATTAATATATATATTAATTCAATATTTTAGGAAAATAATTGAGTCTTGAGCAGAAAAAAAACTGGTGGTGGTGATAGAGAGAAAAGTGATTGTAATGATTTTTATTCACGAAGGAAGTGCCTAGAGAGGACAGGTTTGATCAAGGATAGGAAGTTATAAAAGTCACTGGTTTTACGCTAGGAAAAAATGATACAAAAGGGGAAGGAGGGGAGAGGAAGGCACAACTGACAATAGGAAATAGATACAAAAGAGAAGAAATATACCTGATGTAGATGAGAAATATTGATGGACTCTTTCCTTTTTAATGTGCACAATTAGTTAATCTCTCTAATGTGTAAAGTTAGATGCTCAGCAAGCCATTGGAAATGAAATTGGAGGTAAAGAGGGAAAACAATGATGAACGTATTTTGGGAAATTTTCAGTTTCAACATATTATTAATCCATAGATTAATTGAGAAGTGTCAGTCAAACTTTATAATTGGACTAAAAATTCTTTATGGGAATAAGTTTTATTCAGAGAATGTAAAGAA
>CM053405.1:17783784-17815430 GCA_028644305.1 Xerus rutilus | reverse complement strand
AGACTTTTCTGCTGAGATGAGGAAGGCTTTATAAAAAGCAAGTTTGAATTAGAATGCATAAATGGATAGATGCCTAAAAGCAGTATTAGGGAGAAAATAGACAGGTGATGTGCCTCTGATATTGTGATTTACAATAGTCCATTTTCTTATATTTGAATCCAACTTCCAAATTCATTATTTCCAGCTTTAGCAATAACATAAATAAGAAAAAGAAACACCAGAGACAGAGGACTTGCTGATCTTTTGCTCTAAAATACCCTCTTTGTTACAACGCTTTCGAGAGACTTTGGCATTTCAAGTTAAGGTCTTATTTGGCAGTACTGCTCTCCTCTCTACATTGTTCCAGGGAAGTATGGAGTTTAAGGAAATGGAATTTTTATACCCTTTTTATCCCCTTGGCTACTGATGCACTGATATTTTGGCACTTCCAGTAAGATTGCAGAGATTTCTGCAGTGCATTTTATTTTTAGAAAAATCCTTTAGCTCTATCTGCTTCACTCATCTTCTACCCAGGTGACAGACACATCAGACACACACAAACACACACACACACACACACACACACACACACAAAGTAGAGAATAATCCCTTTTTTTAGATGTACTTTTAAAAAAATGTGGAATTTTCTCTCTTATAAGAGGCAAACTCAGATTTAAAAAGTCTTTTCAAAGCTTCTGTTATGCACATACTATGACAGATTAACTCCATAATTGATGGATTTGGAATATATCAATAATGTTTTGTTGTTTTATTTAAATATAAGTTCCTCAAAAGAACATTCTAGTAATAATAATTATTCTTATACAATTTTAGATCCTAAAATGTATTTAAGCATTTTATTTTATACTGCCTTTCATGGATATAATTTTTTGATGTAGTAACTGAAACTTAGTAGATGAAAGAAATATCAGCAAACTACATGTGAGGTTTAAACCCACTCTTTAATGTCAAACTATCTTCCTATTAAAAATAGCTGACTATAACAAACACTGTTATGAATGACCACAGTTGTCATGTCTTTATAAACAGCCACTCAGAAGGGTGAGGTAGGACAATTACAAGTTCAAAGTGACTTATGGAGGCCTTGTTTCAAAATAAAATAAAAATGATTAAGGAATAGCTCAGTGGTAGAGCACCACTGGATTCAGTCCTCAGTAGTGCAAAAACAGAAACAAAAAAGAAAGACTCAATTAAATTTAAAACTAATTCAAAATTATATTTCAAAGCACCCTCCAAAGGCTGGGCATGTACCTTGGTGGTAGATCTCCTGCATACCCAGCATGTGTTAGACCCTGAGTTTGATCCCCAGCACTCTCTAATTCTTCCAAAATAATGAAAATAGAAAGAAAGATAGGGAAGTATGTGAGATGCATATGCCTTATTCCAACAGCTTCCACAACAACAAAGCAATGACTTCAGACACATAAAAAGTACTCTACTGTGATATGTTAGATCAACAAAAAATAAATTAATGAATATGTTATGCCCAGAAAAAATTAACAAAGAATAAGTCTCTACTTTATCAAAATAACTGACTACTACATTTGGACAATAATTTTGGTTATGGAGGTCATTTTTTCTTCAAACAGTTGTCAGTCTCTGATAAAAGCCTTGTATGCATAGAAAACCAATATCTTGCCAAAAATACCAACATTTACCAATTATGCACACACACACACACACACACACACACACACACACACATATATACACAAGTGTATTCACGTATTGAAAACTCCTGAAAGACTAAATAAACCACAAGTGTTCTTGTAGCATTTGCAGAGTTCCTATCAGCCTTTTAGTTTTCATCAGAGTTCCTTTCATGAGGTAATCCATGCCTAAACAGTGAAGTGCATTTAATAAATATATATTTAAATATTACATTGGGATTTAGGCAAGTCTCATAACAGAACAGAACCAAGTATAAAATTAAAATAATGTATTGAATTCAATACATACACATAGAGATACAGATATGGATATATATGGATATATTTTTATATATATGTATCTCTCCATATATATACATATATATGTATATATACACATATATACATGTGTATATATACATATATATGATTTTAAATTAATTTAAATTAATTCATTCATGAGGGTGTTCCATCAGGAGATTAGCATTTGAATCAGTGGAGTTGGTAAATTATTTTCCCATCCTCTCAGTGTGAATGAGCCTCATACACTCAATGGAAAGGCCTAAATAAGACAAAAACAGGAATAAAAACACTCTCTTTTGTTTCCTACCTGCCTGTTTGAGGTGGAGCAAGTCATCTTCTGCAGCCATCAGATTGGTATTTAAACCATCTTCTATGGTTCGCAGGTCTTTGGAATTGGACTGAATGACACTATTCACTCCGGGTTCCCCTGTCTGCAGAAGTCAGACTGTGGACTTCTCAATGTTCATAATTGAAGGAACCAATTCTTCATAATAAATGTCCTTTTATACATATGCATGTGCACACCCATATTCCTGCACACACACACAAACACACATCCTATTAGTTCTGTTTCTCTGAGCAACCCTAATGCAGTAAGATATTATCAGCACTTAGAAATCTCATGTGAAATGTTTCTTAGTATACCTAATTTTAAAAGAATTGACCAACATAAATCATTGTCTTTTTTAAAGTACTTTATTGTAAGGAGAATTTTATTTTAAACAATTAAGCATAGCAGTAAGTTTGAAAGAATGTTAAGCAACTCAAAATAACTTTGAGAGACTATCATAAGTGGTCCAAGTGTAAATACTGAGAAACAGTTTCCAGAACCACAGGCAAAATGGCTTAAAGGAGAAACCTCCACCTCTACCATCGTTGTCGCACATTCTCCAAGTTCATTGCTAAAAGGATTTTGATTGCCTTACAATCTGTGGCATTAACAACATCCATACTACTGCTTTGCTGAGAACCACATGATACAGCTTTCTTCATAATCCATAAGGTTTTGTGGTGACCATTGTTGACCAAGTTGATTCAGATGGAAGCACCTTCCCTCAGGTGCTCAAGTATGAACGGAGTCTTCACTGGGATGAATCTGATTGGTGAAACCTATACCACATGCCAGAGACCAGGATACAAAGGCTGAAGGGAAGAATATTTGGGGGTCTACATTAAGGATAAAATACTTTTGTGGTGGAATTATTATTCCCAAACACACTAAGGGAGTTCCAAAAATTATTGGAAAAACAAAGTATGGATGTACAGCACATTTGTCAAAACCAATTAGATGTAATGCATTGTTTCTTGTACCATAACAATCTAATCATCCATAATAACTTGATCAATAAGACTTCTATTATTACTACTGCTGCTAATAATAATTTGCACTTTTATAAACTTTTGAAATTAATATGATTCACATTAATTAATTTTGTTTTTAACAAAATCACTGGGAGATAGAACATGGAATCAGGACTAGAGATCAGATCCTATTTCCTTTAGTATGGCAATTCTCAACAGGTGGGCCATATGACCTTGGGATATTGACACATGTGTAGTGTTATACATTGGGATTTGGGGAGCACCTGAAGTCAAAACATTTTCCTCACTGTAAAACTGTCACTTCCCTTTTCCCTGTATTGATATTTGAACTTACAATACAAAACCAATGGTGAGTAAAACTGTTGATGACATCACAATAATCAAGGTTGGGAACCAAATTGTACTACCAAACTTTGTGTTGTTCACCTCTACGCATTCAGAGAGAGAAAACAACAACAATAACTTGTTAGTGTTGAAGTAGCAAAAATGATTGATTTTACTAAACAGTGACTTTTCAGTATATATCTTTTCGATATTTTGTGTGACAACTGGAATGTTGTCAGGAAGCACTTCTCTTTCTGAAGGTTGTTGATTATTAGTCTTCTTAAAGAAAAGCACTTGTAGAATTGTTTTACTTTCAAGTTGAACCAGCCAATTTTTTCCCCATTGCACTGCATTTAATTTCAAAGAGTAACTTAAAATCTTCCTTTTGCATGTCACTCTAAGAGACATAACTGAAAGTATTTTCTGCTGTTGATAAAACTGGAGCTTTTTTCTGAAAAATGAAGCTTTAGAAAACAAGTATCTATGATTATGAGCTATATAGCCTTTCTATACATGAAGATTTTTTTTTCCCCTTCCAAGGTCAATGATTATATAAATGGATGACATTTGAACATATATTACAATTAAATGTACCAATATTTTCAAGATTTACA
Organism: Xerus rutilus; assembly: GCA_028644305.1. NCBI lineage: Eukaryota > Metazoa > Chordata > Mammalia > Rodentia > Sciuridae > Xerus > Xerus rutilus. The sequence continues at coordinate 17,811,217 of CM053405.1, read as the reverse complement.
TAAACCAGTAAATCAATATTTTCCAATTGACAAATGTAGAGTGTTATGAAATCATGTGCTGGTGCAAGATATATTTAAATGCAAGGTGAACTAATGGACTTTAATGTCCCAGAGGATGAAAAGTTCACTGAAATGGTTTTGATTAACATGTTGCAACTAATTTTTAATAAACTATAACTTATGAAATTCGGATGTATTTCAAAGAATAATATCCACTTCCACGTAGGGATCATATTAGGAGATTTTCTGAGACAAGAGATACAATGAGTTTGATGGAAACAGTATTCCTTAAACCTCACTTGTTCACTTGTAGCCAAAAAAGGACATAAAAATGTTCCCAAAACCAAACAAATTCTTCACCGTTTCTGAAAATCTGATACTAATAATAAAAACACTTGTCAATAAGGAACTACCTTAGTATTTTGTTCTTTTCCTCTAAAACTATCTCTTCTTCAAATATCTTTAAGCCTTCCTGATATTAACATGGCCATGGATGGATTTCATTAGGGCTACAAGCTCTGGAATAAATAGCCTTTACTAACTTTGCTCAAATTTGGCTCCATCTTTGACATTATTAAAATATATTTCCCTTTTCCAAATGTTTTTGTTTTAGGCTATTTTTCCCCATACACATTAGCCCCAAAACAGAAAATTATATGAAAATGCATTTACCCTCTAATAAGCCAGATATTTTAAATTTTTGTAAGAAAACAATGCAGGAAAATGCTGACCTTTTTTTCTATTTTTGTTTCGGAAAATATTTTAAGACAGATTTTATTTAGGTTTGAATGCATTTGGGTGTTTTCCAATTAATCAAAATTAAAATCACAACTTTAATTTCTAACTTGGTAAATATTTGAAAGAGTAGGCTGTAAATCAAATTTCTTCAGTGTCTTCCATGAATTTTAAAGGGATAGAGCTATCTTGAAACAAAAACATCTCTCTCCTAACATTTAATTAAGGATCCTGCTTTGTGTAAATATGCGAAATTTCCTTTAAAAATAATTTTAAAAAAAATATTTTTTAGTTGTAGATGGACATAATATCTTTATTTTATTTATTTTTATGTGGTGCTGAGGATCAAACCCAGTGCCTCACACATGCGAGGCAGGCGCCCTATCACTGTGCTACAATCCCAGCCCTTAAAATTAATTATAATAAAAATTTTCACAAAGTTTTAAAAGCTTTTGAAGGCAGAATCTAGTTTCTGTCATGTGATTGTCAAATGCAATGTCTAATATTCAGTGTGGTTAAAACATAGAAACAACACAATATATCTATATGTTAAAAAGTAAAATTGATGATAGCCAAAATATGCAACAATGTAAGTTAAATAAAATAGTGTGCATGAGTATTCTCCAGAATAACAAAATCAATATGAGATTAGATAGATAAATAGATAGATACTATGGGAATTGGCTTATATGATTATGAAGGCTAAGTCCCACAATCTGCTGTCCACAAGCTGGTGGACCAGGGTTGACAGTCGTGTAATTCAGTATGAATCCCAAGACCTAAGAACCAGGAGCACAAGTATTTGAAGGCAGGAGAAGATGGATGTTGCTACTCAAGAACAGAGGGTAGATTTGCCCTGCCTCAAAAAAAAAGTCTCCCTGTAGATCTACTCAGACCCTGAACAGATTGGCTGATGCCTGCCCACATTGATGAATGAGTTTGTCTTTACTAAGTGTACTGATTCAAATGCCAATCTTCTGGACATACACTCAAGGACAAACCAAAAATAATGTTTTACAAGTTATCTGGGTGTATTTTAACCCACTTATGTTGACACATAAAATTAATCATCATGTAGTCTATTAATGAATTAGTTTGTATGTATTTAAATTATGGTGGTTGTGATTTTGATTTCAAATAATGCAAAGAGGAAAAGAGCAAGGGAAAAGAAACAGTGATTAAAGAAATAATAGTAACCATGCCTGGCCTTTTCTCTCACATATCATTAATTACTGAAATTATTATTCATATTTTATTTTATTTTACAACTCTATTTTGGCTGTGTGTTACAGAAATGAGTTCCTTATTTACTTCACATGTATTTTATAATGGAACAATTAAAAACACACAAATTGTTAATTAATATGAAACTATCTGATGTCAAATTCTATACACCTGGGTGAGATTTGAAATGGACATGATCCGTACAACTTGTTCAGTGGTAATTAATGTGATAAAATATTTTTTTCTGTTTTTAGAAATGCAGCATTTGTTTTTGGTTTGGTACAATATTTATTGTTTTTGAAGCTATATTTGCATTTTATTAAACTATTTGGGTCAGGGACAATAAAAATATATTTTCCAGAAACTTTACAAGGCATAGTACATAAGATGCTTCCTACTTATTTATAATCACCAGTAACATATTTGGTCTGTTATGAAGAAGCAGCCTTTTATACATTTTATTTAGTATTTTAGAGGTTTTTTTTCCTTAAACAATCTATAGGCTATTTTCTAAAATATATTAATATATGTGATCAGAGTAACTAAAAATAAAAAGGCAGCATGAAATACTCAAATTTAATTACTTATTATGTGATTGAATGTACATGTGAGATTTCAGAATCTTGGTCAACCTCTAGATACATCCCAAAGAAGACTTGTGACATTGGAATCTTCCATTCCTCTTCAATTTTTATTCTTTCTTTATTCCTGTGCACTCAAGTAATCATGTTGACCCAGTTTTATATTTCTTGGAGGATTCTCCATCTCCATTGGTCCAATATTTTGGCCTTTCCCTATGGAAATGGTGGGAAGTTTGGATAATATGGGAAATCATGACTGTCAGTACAGAAGGAACCACATTTTTTCTTTGTTGTTGTTACAGGAACAGTCAAATTGGCAAGCTTGCTTAAATTTCTAGAAATGATGGTAGCTTTAAAATTATCTTTCAAAATCTTTTTCTTCAGTACTCCTACAAACAAGGACAAATATAGGTGATGTTATATATGAAGGAATCTAGAAATATATTATAGATATCAAAGAACACTTGCTACTTGTACTGCATTATTTGTTAAAATGAAATAAAGTAACTCCGCATATCAACATACAATTTTTTTCTTATTACAGATCAAAAGACAGTATAGTAGGGTATGGCCCAGAATTTGAAGTACCAACATTTATCCTGTGCTTTGGACCAGTAAAGGTTAGAATTAGGACCAAGTTGTGGGAAAGATAGGTATCCTACTGTTTTTAGGAACATTGGAAGAGACAGAATTGAACACCATTTTGCAAAATACACACTAAAAACATTACTTCTACATTCTGTCTTCCTCCTTTGGAGAAATGAGGCCTGGAATGAAGCTATTTTGCCTCTACTTAACTAATCTGAATGAAGAAATGGGCAGGATCTGATATACTTTGCCAAATGTTCACAACTGCACACATGAATGTGTCCATTCTAAAAGAGTGCCCCCCAGATTTTTTCTTTTGGTACTGGAGATTGAACCCAGGGATGCTTTAACACTGAGCTATATCACCAATCTTATTTATTTATTTTTTTATTTTGGGTCATGATCTCACTAATTTGCTGAGGCTGGCCTTGAAATTGTGATCCTCCAATCTCAGCTTCCCAAGTCTCTGGAATTACAGGCATGCACCACTGCATTCAGATAAAATAAGCCCTCATATTAAAGGCATCCCAGAAACAGTCCTCTGAATGAAATATCTGTGTCATCTGATCCTTGTTGTTAGGTGCTCCTTTACCCTAGAGGCACCTGCATGAAGTCTTGGCTTCCCATTTCCCTCTTCTCAACAAGTATGGATATCAAATTACTCATCTTAAAACCTCTGAAAGAAACTGGCTGAGAACAGAGCAGCAACTAGGAATGAGCAGAGGTCATTATATATATATTTATTTATTTTCGCTAAGTTCTGTTTGCGTTTGGGCAGTGTTTCATCTGTTTTTCAGCACACGTATTTGTTTTCTAATGCTGCTGCAAAAATTATGCATGAATGAATATGTCACAATGCATCTCACGATTATGTATAATTATTATGTACCAATAACAAAATTAGAAAGAAATAAATAAAAACGTAAAGGACTTACAATAGTTCACCCCAGAGTTCCTCATCTCAAACTCCATAAGTTCACCAAATCTATCAGCCTCTTGCCTGTAGGGTAATATAAACACATGTTGTGGGAATCAGGAGCTTAATTTCTTTGGGGAAACATTATTCTGTTCACCATACCAGAGGAAAGACCTCTGGTTTTGTTCCTGAAAACAAATTTTATCTTTATTTCTGCAAAGTATCTCTGTTTTCAGATTTTCTTGTAATGGCCTTTAGCAAAAGTAAACAATTAAACTGTGATTGGTTGATTTTAAATATCTCCTTTTACAGTTCAGTTTAGCACTCAAGTTTTATTTTCTTTTGTAAGGAGTAAGGCAAATAGCTATGAAACTTAAGACAATTAAGTTTGATGTGCACATTTTTAATTCTCTCAACTGTGATAATTCAGGGCTCTGCAGTCTGCATATTAAAAACTACATTACATAGATACTTGTGTACCAAAGATGCAAACCCAAACATTTACTAACTAAAACTCAGATAAAATGTGACCCGCTCAGAGGTTTCTTTCCTGAAACTGCACCAGCCACTCAGTCTCCATTTTATCACTCTTCAGAGCAACTTTTCCTGTGAACAATTACAGTTTGCTTATTGAACATTTCATTTCCAATCCTTGTTCCAAAATATATTCATTCCTGTCATATATAAAACTAAACCACTTTTATACCCTATTATGCTTTGAATCTTGAAAGTCCCCCAAAGGCCCTGTGTTGAAGGCTTGGTTGCAAGATGGTGGTGATATTGGGAGTTGGCAAACCTTTAGGAAGTGGAACACAGAGGAAGAAAGTTAGGTAAATGGGGGTATGTCTTGGAAGGGGACATTGAGACCTAAACCATCCTTCCTTTCTTTGCTTTCCAGTTATATGAACAATTTTGCTCCATCACAGGGTCCCTGCCATAATGTTCAGCCTCACAGAGGTCCAAAGAGGCAGGGCTGAGTGACAATGTTATGAAACTATGAGTCAAAATAAATCTTTCTTCCTTATAATTTATTTATCTTGGGTATTTTGTCACAGTGACAGAATGCTGACTAACACATTCTCCACACTTACAATGGTTATTTCTTTCATTTCTCAAAAGATAAAAATAAAAAGTGACTGTTAAAGATCTTAGCATTTCAAGAAATATGAATTTCATTCCAAAATTTTAAAATGTAGTATGGTTACACAATTTATAATTTTTTGTAATCATCTTCCTAAAAAATAATTCTTTAATGTTTTTCTTTATTTTAATACAATAAATCAGAAGTGTGAAAATATTGGAATTACTTCAGATAAAATAAAAAATATATGAGTGATTCTCCATGCACAGTCCTTTCTAAAACAGATATTACTAAAAGGAAAGGGTGTTGCTTTTCATTTAATTCATACTTGTTGTAAGGAAAAACAAATTTCTATTTTGCCTTCATTTAATGTTGTTGGCTTACATTATATTGTACCTCTGTAGGGAGAAAATATATCTCTGAAGCAGAAAGATGAAAATATTTTCACAATATCTAAACATTGTGTGATATTTTCTTAAAAATAAAATATATTGATGAATCAGTAAGCCATGATTATTATTTAACTGCCTCAGTGTTTTGAAATTTATTCCACATTGTTTTTATTGTTTGCTTGCTTTTTTAGCATTATACACTTTATTTTTTATTTTATTAAATATGGGCAAGTTATAATTGTATAATATTTTTATGTTATGAAGTGATACTATGTTATATGTACACAATGTGGAATCACTGATTCAACAGGCTGGGGTAGGAAGAATGGAGAGATGTTAGTGTAAGAGTCCAAAGTTTCAGTTAAACAGGAGGAAAAAATGAGAAGTATTTGAGGTAATAGTTATGTAAATTGTATTATTTCTTTGCTTTTAAGAAAATAATAAAGGAGCCGGGTGCAGTGGCGCATGCCTGTAATCCCAGCTCTTAGGGAGGCTGAGACAGGAGAATCGCGAGTTCAAAGCCAGCCTCAGCAATGGTGAGGCACTAAGCAACTCAGTGAGACCCTGTCTCTACATAAAACACAAAATAGGGCTGGAAATGTGGCTCAGTGATCAAGTGCCCCTAAGTTCAATCTCCAGTACCAAAAAAGAAAAAATAAAATAATATAGGGCTTAGAATTATGTTGATGTTCTTATAATCTGTTTAATGATGTCTATAAAAAACAAAGAATCAAAGAAAAGAAGTTCTGACCAAGGACATAGGCTTTGTATGAAAACAAATTCATGAAAAAATACTGGCAAAAGTTAAAGTATAATCAGAAGGGCTCTCACAATTGTGTGCCTTGAATTTGCTGGAACTAAAGTGATTTCTATGAAGTTTAGATGAAGGCAAGGATAAAGAATCCTGTTTTCCCAGAATGTTAGTTATCTTTTCACCCCCATCTCTTCTCTTTCTTCAAACTTAAGTCATTTCAAGTATTAAACACAATATTTAAATTACTGATTCTAAGACCACCCACTTAGAATTTTTTTTTAAAGAAATTTCAAAATTGTCTCTCCATACTAAGCAGGGAGAAGAATAAAGGCAATTTCAATCACAGTTTCATGGGTAAAATATCAGGTGCAAATAGAACTATATCTCTTGAAAGAGGAATAAACTTAGGAAAAAAAAAAAGCAGAGCAACAAAATTAATTCTGCATAGTTCTTTTGCAAGCTCAGAGGAGAAAAAGGGAAAAGGGAAATGCCAGACAGCACGGAGATGGATAAAATGTGCTGAGGTATTGCAACAAAAATAAAACAGAAGTGCAGGCTGAAACTACTCATTCTCTCAGGAATTCTCAAAAATTGTTCTCTTTAAAATGAGGAGTGATAAAGGAAGAGAAATGATGAAAAAGGAATTTATGAAAGAAATTAAGATGAGCATGGCATTGTATAATTTGCAAACATAACCAGGAACAGCAAAGAGCAGAATAATAACATACAGCAAATCACGGGCATTCAGAATTTATGTGAAGAATATCTCACATAATTTAGGAAAAATTTTAGGAAAAATGAAATAATAATTTAGGAATACATCTTGAAATATGCAAAATGAAAATCCAGCTTAGAGATTATGGGCAATCCTCACCGAAAGAAATAGCAACATCAGCAACAAGAAATCCAAATTTTAAATAATCTTTCCTTAGTTGAAACTGATGATTTACTTGTTGTAAGAAATGCACAGGAAAAAAAAATTAGAAGATGAAAGATGCACATGCATTTCTGTCTTTCATCATACATAATATATAGGCAGATTAATTAACGTGGTAAAATTATCAAACTTAAAATTTTTAAATAATCTTTTACTAACCCAGAAGCTCATTGAGGAAGAATCTAGTAATGGGTGAAACAAGATGAAGAGTAATTGCTTCCCTCAAACTACTTCTTAGAAATCTTAGATACAGAAGCCAAGGATGCAGGGTTTGTGGATTTCTGAAAAACAAGAACTGAGATCAATTCATTCTGTACTAAGGCAAGTTAGCACTTAAAACTGAAGAAAACAAAAAATTTGATTTTCTGTTATCTAAGGAATACCTTTGATTACAGAACTTCAACTAGAATAGTTATACCCTGTCAATAAGTAGTTATATCTCAAAAATGAAAACATAAGTGGTGGTGAAGCAATTTAGAAAAGGCAACGAATTTAGACATGCAAGCAATTTTAAATAATCTACATTATTATACTGTTTTTTTTAAATTATTTTTTAACACTGCTGGACTAAAAGTAAAGCACAAGTTCATGTCAAAAAAAGCAAAATAATAAACATTGACTTAATTTTGAGTGGCAATGTAGAAGGAAGATGGAGAAGAAGGTTATAAAAGATGTTTTCCTTTTTTATTTAAGAAGATCCCCTGAGCGTAGAGGGTATTCTCAGTGATTAATCCTTTGGCCAGCATTCAAGAAGCCCTTGGTTGAATCTTCAGTACCATAAAGAAACAAGAACAAAAGAAAGAAAGAAACAAACAAACAAAAAAAACCCATTGATAATATTTCTTTTTGGACATAGAAAGTTTAAAAAAATAAAATTGTTGCTTATCTATGTCCTCCAATTTACTAAAACAAAACCTTTTATCTATCAAATTATAAAGGGAAAAAGTAAGATTTAGTAATTGGGGCAACACATAGCAATATATAGAAAATATTCAGAAAATATGAAACATTTTTAAAAATAACAAGTAAATGATAATATATATATTTTACATTGTATATGATAAACTTACTTATTAAGAGGACACATTTGATTACAAAACTCACAAAAGTTAAGAAACTCTAAAAGTTAAAATTAGAAAAAAATCAACATGGTTGAGACAAATGTAAACCTTTATAATCATATATCTCAATATTTATGACTGATAAATTTGAATCAAAATTAAAACCGAAAAAATATACATGATTTCTCTTTAAAATGATTATGGGAGTAAAGTACAATGAAGTTAAGGGTATACTGATGGGATAACACATATAATATATAAATATGTGAGCATACATGGATGCATATTAATTTTTGAAATTCATAGTACTATTCATAGAAATATAATAAGAAGTTAGAAATCCATAAAAAAATTCAGTCCATTATACGTCAAAGTGATTAAACATAAATAAATTTATAAAAATATAGTCTATAATTTTATGTACATATTAATTTATTTACCATTGATACAAGAGATATGTCTTGTTTTATATATGCTATGGGATAATTTCAAAGACTATTTCTTAAGCAATTTTTGCTCACAATATATAAATGTCTTATTAATATATTTGTTTTATATTTTGGGAATTTTCAAGTATAATTCTTTCATTTTTACTATGTCTTTTCCTAAATTTCATTTTCTTTGACTTCAATATTTGCCTTATAGTTGATTTCAGGTAATAGAAAGAATTGACAACTCTGGAGACAGCAATACCACATGTCAAAACACTTATTTCCTCTTCCGTTAACACATCTTCATTATAATAGCACTAAACAAATATGGGCCCACTTTTTAATTATGTTACCTTGACTAGAGTAACTTTTGCTAAATACGTGAGCAATCAGTGTGTGTGTGTGTGTGTGTGTGTGTGTGTGTGTTTGTGTGTGTTCATCTCCATAGCCTTCTGATTGAAAACACCTGATATGGTGGGGGAAGGGCCAAAAGCAGTATGCCAAATTACTGAAAGCATAGATAGCTGTGTGGTGTTCTCATTGGAGACATACTCTACTAGGCATTACCTGTGGTTTATTGAGGAACGAGTTAGTTTGGAAACATCCGACAGACGTTCATAGGAGGAGGCAGATTCGAACTCATTATTCAGACTCCTGGCAACAATTCCTTAATCAATCATCCTCTAATATGTTCATTTCTAATTTGGTCTACTTACATTTTCTGCAGAATTGAGATGTCGTAGTGGGTTTTTTACTTGGTTTCCTTTCATGAAAGAAAAAGAATGGGAAGCTAGATAAAGTGAGAAATAAGTCATTTTAAACGTATGCTATATGAAGGATTATGATAATCTGAAAAAATTATTTTCAGGGTCCATTAAAAATCATTGTATATAAGAAAACCAGTGTGCCCATTTTCAATTTACTTATGAGCCTTGCTACTGAGCAACACCATATTGGTTCTCATGTTAGCTCAGTCTGGACAGTTTGACACTTTGGACATTTGTAGAAAACTAAATCAGAGTCTCCAAAGCTCATATAGTGTTTATTACTATTTCAAGGGACTCTTCTGCAACTGAATTCTTGGTTGATTGTTTTAAAACCCTGACTAAAGATTCACTATTACTATGTGGAAGAAAAAAAATGTAAATAGTTGCACAATGGCCCAGGTACACAGCATATCCACACCAAAAAAGTGCTAGTTATTCTAGCTTTGCTTCTCAGGTTGCTCTTCCTCTTCTCCTGAAGAAAATTCTCTAGCCCATCACAGCAGTCTGATCTTCACAGTTCATAAATAACAACTTCTTGGAATCTGAGCTGGTCCAGCAAATATTCTGGAAATTTAATTATCTCCTAAACTAACTAGATCTGTTTAGAGGTGAGCTTTGTTTGTACGTATGGATTAGTTTTTTCAAATGAGAGAGACAGCTTAAACTAAGATTTAAGGCTTGTTGAAATTAATTTTCATAGCTTGCTCAGAAACCCCAGTGTTTATCATAATGACTGGATTCCTGTTTTGGAATTGTGTATGAAAGAATCAAAAAGGTAAATGTCTCAATTGCATATATTTTCTTTCAATACAAATATGGACAAACAGGTTTTGTAAAGGGTACTATAGCCATCTTTAGGTTTGTGGTCCATACATTCTTTTTGGCAACTGCTCAAGTGTGCTCCAAGAGCATAAAAACAGCCAGAGACAAGAAGTCAGTCAGTGGACATAACTGTGTTCCAATAAATCTTATCTATGGATGTCAAAATTTGAGTTTTATATAATTTTCAAGTATTGTAAAATATTTTCTTCCAATTTTTTTTAACTCTGTTGAAAATATAAATGACCATAAATGAACAGTAAGCCAGATTTGACCAGCAAGCTGTAATATACTTCTGCTACACTAAATTAACTTCAAATATATAAATAAGGACAAATAGGGTAGGATGATGGTCATGTTAGTTTACTTAACTATAGTTACCATTTCAGTATGTGTATGTACATCAAGACATTATGGTGTACACCTTTAATATATGCAATAATATATGTAATATGTGATGAAATATTCATAGTCAAGCATTCAATCCCTTTTTATCAACCTCTGACCATAAGCAAAACTCTGAGGGAAATGAGAGAGAATTGGCCACTACGATCCATCAACTTCAGCCTAAAACCCACAAAGCTTCTTGGCTCGTACTTTAAAAATCTGTTCCAGTTCTAATTCAGGTCCCTGACAACTTGGAAATAATTTAACTTCATTCTTTATTCCTCCTGTCAAGGCAGTGGCTCTCTGCATGGTGTCTTAGCCACATTTGGAGAATCTGTTAGTGTTCTCTTATTCCATATCCCATAGAGGGGGTAATTAACTAAAATCCAGAATAGAAAGCAAGTTTGACAGCGTCCTTCTTGGAACCATTGAGTAATGGGGGTAGATTAGGTATCTACTTTTCTCTAAGCCATTTTTTGAAGCACAAACTACATTATCTAGAATGACTTAAATATATGTTTTATTTTTCTGTTCTGGGGATTGAATCCAGGGGCACTTTACCACTAAGCTATATCCCCAACCTTTTTATTTTTGTATTTTGAAACATCGTCTTGCTAAACTGAGAAGGGTCTTGATAAGTTGATGAGGCTGGCCCCAAACTTGTGATCCTCCTACCCAAAACTTTGAGTCATTTGGGATTAAAGGTGTGCATCACTACCCCCAGCTAAACATGTTTTAAATTTAGCTATGATCACATTTAAAAAATAAGGAACAAACTCTTAATAGGATATTAGTAAAATCTCCTTTTATGTTAAAATACTGATTTCTATATTTATTTACATTTTATTTTATTATTATTCATTTCATGTATTTACTTTTACTATTTAGCAACAATGCTCATCTTGTCTATTTAACATCATTAAGCATAATCTCTTGACCAGTCATTAGGTTTGAATCACCTCACATACACGACCAGATTCCCTCTTTCTCTATTTCTGTCCAATATTTGTTATACTTTTGATAAACCAATTTTAAACACTTATAACCACATAAATATCATTTTCTTTGGATTAAGGAATTCACTATGTTCATATTTACTTTTACTTAGTCCTTCAACCTGTTCATTTTTCTATAATAAATTGATTTTTGTTTGTTTTTCAATATACCTATTGCTAATTCTTCATACTGACAAAAATCTCAGGCAACTGTTTTAGACAGTAGACAGACCGTATTCAATATACAAGGCACTATTAAAGACGACCATACAATCTCACTGCTACCTGTACTTGTTTTCCTCTTGATAAGCTTTTCCTTTTCTTGTTCAAATCCAGGCTAATTATTCATCCAGAATGCTCCAGGTCATTTGCTATTTTCTTCACTTTTATTCTGAATTTGCTTGATATCATTTGTATTTATCAAATGTTCTCTTTTCAGGAGCCCACATTTCTCTTTTTTAGGTTTAAGCACTAGTTTTTGTGGATCTCTCTAGCCTAACAAAGATATCAAAAGAGTGACATTTTAGAAGACTGGCTTATTTAAAAATTCCTGTAATATATTCTTAAAATTTAATCTAATCTAGGTATATAGCTTTTGACTAAAATTAATTGTCCCTTAAAATGAGTTATGTAATAGTTTCCTTCTACTTACCAATATACATATATACTTGCTTAAATTCATATGTACAAAAATTGTAATGTTATCAACTCCTTGGATTTTTTTCTTTTTTAAAAAAATTTAAAGCTTTTTTTAAAAAAAAATTCTGATTTTACTCTTTTCCACTGCTACATTTATCTATACAGATACATGTAAATGTACACTATGGTATTTTCACTTACCTTCCCTTAAGAAGAATTAATCACACCATCACCCAGAAATCAAGGGAAGTAGGACATATACCCCATGTCTAGCTACTAAATTTCAAGCTACAATTCTGTTATAGATGGATACAATTAAGCAGATGTGTTATAAGTCAGGCTCCAAGGTTTCATGTGTAAATAAATATGCTCATTTCATCCATGTTTTAGCATTAAGCACTATTAGATTTGGCATATATTTTAAGAATGAAAATTCTGTTTAAGCATGAATTTTTTTTTTCCATCTTAGTAGACATTTCTATTAGTCTTTCTTGTTTCACTACTGGATTTGTATGAGTCCCAGGATTGTTAGACCTCTGAGGACAGTATTTATATACCAGCCAGTGAACAAAACAAACAGCAGCAAAGAACTCTGATAAAATAGGCAACATTAAAAAAAGAAAGAAGATGCCAAAAAAAAAATAATAGAAAAAAGTTACAGCTTTATCTATAAGAGAATGTTCTGAGGAGAAAATCAAATAGAAGATGCTATAAGAAGGCAAAATCAAAAAACCAAAGGAACTCCTAAGAACTAAAAATAAAATAAATAAAAAATAATGAGTAGGGCTGGGAATGTAGCTCCATGGCTGTGCTCTCACACTGCATGTTCAATATCCAGCACAGGAAAACCAAATTCAAACAACAACAACAAAATGAAATACTTCAGTATCAGGTAGGAAGGTAGAAGAATGAAGATGAATTCCCTACCAGATAAAAGATAACAAGAAAAGGAAAATAGAAGAGAAAATATAATAAAATGATAGAATCAAGACACTAAACATCCAATGTATTGCAATTCCATTTAGAAAGTAAATGAAATGAAGAAAAAATTATTGTATAAACAGTTTAATAATTACCCTCAGCAGTAAATTCATGAATATCTAGTTATGTAAGTGCTCAGAATAATGAATGTAAAACTGCAAACTGTTCTTATTATGGCGTATTTTTATTAAAATAAGAGAGACAGAGAAGACTTTTTCCTGTCTAATGACTGGACCTAATGAAATGTGATCCCAAAGGATGATGGAGTTCTGAGACATAGCCCATATTTTTATAAAACCATATGAAAGAGAATGCTCCCTTTATTCTGACCACTCACCAAGAATTGTTTCAAGAGAAATAAATAATTTTTATTCTGTTGAGCCATTACATTTTGGATTTCATTATCACTGTAGTGTTTCATACCATTACTCATATATTCTTTCCACTACTACATACAAAACCTTTTTAAGTTGCCCAAAGACTTTTAAGTCTGCATAGCCTTTTAGGGCTTTTGTTACTTGGTTTACTGTCCAAGAGAGGCACATGCTTACTGGAAGTATTTGAATATATAATGGATATTATAGTGGGGGGGAGGGTGCTGGACTCTTATGACTATTGCCACACAATAGATATCATCTTAGTGGAATGGTGGAATATGTTCTTAATAGTGCATGGGAATATTCAGAGATTTTGCCATTGCTTAAAAGTAGAAATATATTCCCTTGAATTTAGCAAATGTTATTTGCTGTGCTCATGTACATCCATGGACAGGTTTGATGAGACTGCATATCCTGCTTTCCTTTTTCAGACAGCAAAAGCTGTTTCATGGAACAAGTGTTTTAGATGAAAATGAATAGGTAGGAAATAAAACTATAATGTAAATCTAGACTCATAGTTAGATAGTTGACAGCTGCATGTCTCAGAGAAAAAGAGTCAATATTTTCTGTGATGATAGATTGAAGAGAGATTGGAATACAGCTGGATTTCTTCTGGTATTTCACAACAGTATACATTTCATTTAGACTTAAAACAGATCTCTAAATGATCTTAAAATATTAGAATATTTATCAATCACAAATTCTATTATATCTAGTTAAATATAGATTTTGGTAATTTTTAGGTATCTGCACTGACATTTCAGAAACAAGAAGTATTACTAAATACAATTGCAATAGGTTCAATTTACCAACATATATTTGTGATTATTGTTTCTTTATTTCCCCAACAACAAGCATGCAAAATTAATAATGTTTCTCACATGATAAAGATACGACCATTATCCAGTGAGTTCATAAACTATGAATTTGTAAGACACTGCAGCCTTTGGAACTTCTACATATGCCATTAATTTTTTTAGGTACACTTTATCAATATGCTTTAAATATACAAAATAAAAAAAGATTATGTGTGTGGATCATCCTCTATCAAACCATTAGCCACTTCAAATTAACATTAAAAATATCAGGCCTACTGAACACAAACATGTTCAACTATTTTCCTTTTTTTATGTTTTCCATGCAAAATTTTTATATTGATGTGTTCTATTTTGTTATACATGATACTAAACTTCTTGTAATTTAGAATAGACACGATTTATATGAGGGAAAACTTATTCTGAATTATGTAAAGATAAAGGAAACTTATACTGTCAACCTGTGAATGTCATGAGAGCTAATTGTGGTAATATAGCACAAGAATTACACGGAAATCTATTGCTCTGAAGACTAAGACTGAAATACTTAGCCTGGCCTGTAAACCCTCAGATCATCTAGTCTCTATGTACCTCACAAATCTCATTGACCATTAAGTTTTCACCGCATGCTATTCTGACTTCTTCTCAGGACCATCTTAAATATTCTAGGCTAGTTATTTTGTCTGAAATTTTCTCTCACTGCTCATACATTGCACACAATCTTCAGCTTGTTATATCTTGCTTTCTGTCAGATTTCAGTTCAATGGTGCTTCCTC
The DNA here is from genome assembly GCA_028644305.1 of Xerus rutilus. Lineage (NCBI taxonomy): Eukaryota > Metazoa > Chordata > Mammalia > Rodentia > Sciuridae > Xerus > Xerus rutilus. The sequence goes on along the minus strand of CM053405.1, from coordinate 17,795,961 downwards.
AGGAAACCCTGAGTACATTTAGACTCCATTCTTAAATGATGTTCCTCTAATATATCCTCTTATCTGCATGCTGCTCCTCTTTGTAGCTTTCCTTGTTTGTTTGACACTGTGTTCTAAATTTCCTTTTCCCCATTAAGCTGCAGGGATCATGTCATTTTTAGTCACTTGTATATTTTCTTTACTAAAAAATACAAATGTTACATGTAGGTAAAGCTGAGTAAATATTAGTTATATGAATGAATGAATGAATGAATGAATGAGATTATATTTATACCTGGCTTCAAAGTCTTTAAGAAAAAGGAATACATGACATGAATTGAGCCACATCAATGTTTCTGTTTGATGATATCTTTAAAAATGTTCAAGTTATTGTAGAAATAAAAATGGATTTTCACTTAGACTTTGAGCAAAGAATGATGATTCCTATCTAAACTTTGGAAATTCACTAGGGGTAAACTTGGAAGTAAGGAAAATAAAAACTTAGGACATAAATTTGGAAATTTTAACATTCCTCTCACAATATTACCTTTATGTTCCTATTGTACCAACTCCCCTGCAAATAAAAATAATTCACTCTGTGCAAGATCGTAGACAAACAAAAAATGAGTGAGAAAAGAAAAGTGAAGATATTGACTAGAAGTAAGCACTTGGAAAAAAGAAATAGCCTTAGTTGGTTCATCTGTATATTAACTCTTTAAGATTAAAAGGCAAATAAATCTTTGAGAAGAATCTTCAGTATTTTTGTGTCAAAGTACAAGAGGACAAAATTTGGGACAACCAATCCCTTTTTAAAGTGATGGAGGAATTCTAAAAACTGACAGATTAAGAGATGAGATATTATAAATTAAGGACATAATGCATTCTCAAATCTCCACCGGACACATGATCCATGTGCATGAGCATACTGTAACCAGCTCAACAAAAGTTAAAATCACTGGACTGACTTTTAAACTTGTGCCCAAGATACAAAGCTTGCATATTAAGTACAAATTAATTGCTATAAAATGCAAATACACAAAACCAACATTGTTTGGAGAAGAATACACACACACACACACACACACACACACACACACACACATATATCAATGGAAATGGAAATGTCCAGGACATACTTCTATACCCTCTGTTAGTTATAGAGGCTGTGTCCCAGCACAGGTTGTTTACAAAGTGGAGAACCAGAGAAGCCAGTAGTGCGGCACAGTGCAAGTCCAAGGACTTCAGAATCAGTGAAGCTAATAGTATGACTTCCAGATTCATGCTTAAGACCAGAGAATGTGGGGTGCTGCTGCTACAAATCCCCAACAGCAAAAGCAGTGGAGTCTGAAGTTCCAATGTCCAAGAAAAAGAGAAAAAGGAGTCTCTTCGTTACCTATTCTTATTCACCAAATGACTTCCAAATTGTATTTCTTTTACTTACCACTAGCAAAACACTGGATATAGGCCACAAATGGATATATAATGCACATCTGGCCACTTACCCTAGTAAGTAAAGTGTACAACCAAGTGCATTAGCCAAATTTCTGACATCTGGCATCATTTTTCTTCACCATCATCCTTCTCATATGTCTCAGAAAAGGGCTGAAGTGCGCTGGCTGTCCATGTTTGGATTTGTAAACCAGGCCCCTCCTCCTCATAAAATGCACTGGTGGGGGGGGTAGTGGTGTAAATCCTTTAGGTTTTAGGTTTCAAGGATTAATACCCAGGGTATTAATGCTTAAGGGAAGAAATTAACGTTCTTCATCTCCAGCAGAAAGAGCTAGCATGTGCCTTTCCTCTGCCTTTCTGTTCTAGTCATGCATTCAGCCAATGGGATGAGGCCTCCTGCCTCCATAGGAGGCAGAAACACCCTCACAGACATAACCTCCCCCCCCAAAAATTCTTTGGCACCTATTGATGACTCCTTAACCTAATCAAGTTGACACTTAAAATTAACCATCACACATCCCAGAACTATTTAGCTCGTGAAGAAATAGAAAAGCATGACTCAATCTCAAAAGGAAAATGTTCAGAGACTAACCACAGATTTTTCCTTCTTATATGATAATTGGAATCAAGGCAGTTGTTATAACCATGATTATTAATTAAAAAGACTATATGCCGGGGCTGGGGTTATGACACAGTGGTAGCGTGCCCGCCTAGCACACATGAGGCACTGGGTTCGATCCTCAGCACCACATAAAAATAAAAAATAAAGATATTCTGCCCACCTACAACTAAGAAATAAACATTAAAAAAAAAAAGACTATATGCCCATAGTAAGAGAAAATATAGGAAATTCTAGCAGGAAAAAAAAAACCTCATGATAAAACTCCGAATGAAAACTTTAGATAAATAAAAATATCAAGCATCTGAAGAAAAACTTTCACTTACTGCTGTTGTTAGACACCCTCAAAAGATCCTCACATTTCAAAATCTGAATCTGTGAATAAGATATTTTACATGGGAAAAGAAACCTTGGAAGTGTGAATTTGCAAGAAGATCTTGAAATGGAGAGATTATGCTGGATTGACTCAGTAGTCCCACTGTAATCACAAGAACATTTAAGTGAAAAGGGAAATGAGATTAGAAAGGCAGATTTCCTTTTGGGAAATGGCAGAGAGATACAATGAATCTGTTGACTGTTGCTGTCTTTAAAGATGAATGACAACATAAACTAAAGACTGAAGCTGACTTTAGAGAACTAAACAGATTCTTCCTTAGAGGCTCCTGAAAGGAATGCAGCGCTGCAGTACTTTAATTTTAGCCCGATGAGATCCCTGCTAAACTTCTAGAGTATATACTGTTAGATAATAAATGTACTACTTAATAAATACATTTGTATCGAATATTTCCAGAAACATTATAAAACTAATATAATTGGCTGACCAACTGGAAAAAAAGATGAATGATTAAAGAATCAGTAAGCCTGATTATAAAAAGGGGAGGCACTCTTCAATTTTTTTTTAATGAGCTCAAATATGAGGAAGAGGAGGAAAGAAAAGCAAGAAGGAGAAGGAAAAAGGGGAGGAAGTCAAGGAAAAGGAGGAAATGGAGAAAGAAGGAGAAAAAAGAGAAGGATAAGAAGGGCCCCGTCATTACCATCACATTATATCAGTAAGAAAAGAGAGTAGGGAAAAAAGAAATTATGAAATAGTTACAGTAAAACCCATAATATTCAGGGAAACATTGTTTCAAATGACTACTCACTTTTCATCAATAACAATAGAAATCATTAGACAGTGGGACAACACCCTTGAAATGTGAAAGACACACATATTCAAGGCAGAATTTATTCCAGGTGGAAATATTATTCAAAAACAAATGTGAAATTAATATATTTATAGATAAAAGCAAAAACATCAGAATCTATTGGTAATAGACCTACATTAAAGGACAGTATAAAGAAGGTTGTTTAGATTGACTCGATAGCAGGTGGAATTTAGGGTATTCAGGAAGAGACAAATGCCATTAGAATGGCTCACATATCATATGTGAATAAATTATATAACAAATGAAAATAACTGAGGGAATAATACCAGAAGGTTTCCACATTTAGGAAAATTGTTGATCTTTTAATTTCTAATAAAATGTATAAATTTTAGATTTTTATAGTAATCTTGTAATGATTAATTTGAGTTGTCAACTTTATTGGATTAATAGATGCCAAAAATTAGGAGGCTTTTGGGTGTGTCAATGAGAGTATGTCTAGGAATGATTGGCATGTGGGATAGTGAACTGAATGGACATCCTCCCTAAGCATGGGCAGCACCATACAATAGAATTGTGGCTTGGATGGAATAAAATTTGGAAGAACAAGGAAGCAGCAGAAGATGAAAGCTCTATTTTTCTTGAATGGGTTCTTGATTGCTGCTGCCTGAGGATATAGGACTCTTTCTTCTTCACTTTTCCAAAACAGACTCTGCCAGTGATTTTCCAAGGAGTTTCCAGAAGCCTTTGGTCTTGAACTGAGGTCCCAGCGTTGAGCCCTCTTGTTCTGAGGCTTCAGCATCTTGGACTATGCAGCTACTGGCTCCTCTATCTCTCTAGCCTGTGGACCACCATATGACTATCCACCTTCTGTTTGTGTAAGCTGTAGGAGCACTCCCTATACCTTCAACCCCTCCCTTCCCTCTTTTCCCATTATATGCTGATAAACCGCATGGCCCCCGCAGAGCATGCCTCATTGGTTGTGGCCTCGGGGCCATGATTGGCCCAAGGACCCTATATAAGCCTCTGTACTCCCTGGAATAAACGGGTTCTGCGTCTCACTCCTGCAGAGCAGTCCTACCTACTCCCGGAGTCTGAGTGGAGTGACTCTGCAGACTGTCACCCCAAAACCTCGTCCCATGAGACCCCAATTCATCTTCCTTGAAGACCCTTTTTCGCCTTTTGGGACCCCAACTTGTTGAGCAGACCCACGAGGCACGACTTAAAACAATAGTAAGCCAATGGAACAAGTCTCCTTTTTATAATCATACCTCCTGTTGGTCCTGTTCCTCTAGAGAGCCCTGACTAATATATTTCTATAGCAACTACAAAAAATAATTTTTTTTCACATGAGACAAGCAAAAAATAATTTGAGAGTTTTAAGTAAGTTAGATACATCAATACTGGAATCACATAAAATTGCAAATAATCTAAAAATACAAAAGCAGGAATAAAGAAATAAAGAGAAACTCTAAAACAAATGGCATTCATAAATCAAACTATCTCAATGCTTACTTTACATGTTAATAGACTAAACAAAACAATTAAAAGCCAAGATTGGAATGGATAGATGCAAAGTAAGCTTCAACAATGGGTTTTCAAAAACTATGTACTTGAAAAATGAAAAAAAAAATACAGTGAAAGAAAATTTATGAAAAAGTATCATGTAACCATTAAGTATAAGAAGTCTCAGATGCCTATACTAATACCAGGTGCAAAAGACTCTCGAACAGAAAGCTGAAGGACAGGAAAAACACTACATAATAATAAAAATGTTCTATTCTTCAGGAAGTCAGGATTTTAAATTAATTTACCTATTGTAAGAGTTTCAAGTTATGAAGAAAAAATTGACAGAAAAGATGATAATTCCTCAATGAAGGTCAGAAAGTTTAACATCCACATTACATTGTTTATGGGGAAAAATAGAAAAAAATTTAAAAGATGTTACAGAACAGAGTAGCATAAATATCTTGAATTGAAATTTATAGAACTGTACAACAATGAACTCTATTATTTTCAAGTTCTCCTTGAATAGGTATCAACATAGACTGCTTGCTATGGAATAATGTTTAAATAAATTTAGGAGAACTGAAATTATGCAGAACTTGTTATCTGTTAATGATGAGATTAATTCTTAAAATAATAGCCATAAGACAGCTATAAAAGAGCTAAGTACTTGAAAATCAAACAATTCTAAATGATTTCTAGATCAAAGAAAAAATTAAAGTAGAAATTACAACAGTTTAGTGAAAATAAAATTATAACATAATATGTGTGACTTGAGCTGAAGGAGCACTTCAGAATCAATCTATTTTATTATATTAAAAGAATTCGTTAACTTTCTCTTTGAGAAAGTAACGAAATGAAAACTGAAGAAAGTCTATTGTAAGTACAATAAGAAAAACTTATGACACAAATCTCTGTATTCGTATGTTCAGAAATTCTTACAGAAGACAGAAGGAATACTTCCGAAGTCAGATTTTGAAGCTCACTATAATGCAAATCTTCTACAACTTATTTATTTATTTATTTGTTTGTTTGTTTATTTGTTCATTCATTTATTCATTCATTCATTCAATACTGGGGATTGAATCCAGCGTCTTTACCACTGAGCTTCATCCGCAGCCCTTTTTATTTATTTTATCTCTTTTTTTTTTAATTTTGAGACCGGGTCTCAGTAAATTGTTGATGCTGCCCTTAACTTGGAATCCTCTTGCCCCAATCTTCTGAGTCCTTGGGATGACAGGCCTGTGCTATTTCATCCAGCAAAATCTCATACAACTTCACAAAATAAACAAATGACAGAACAATATTCCTCATAGATATGAATTATAAAATCTTTAATCATTTTTAAACTTAATACAACAATACATAATGGAATAATACATCATGAACAGATAAGACTTGAAAACTTTAACAATGATTAAAAGAAAAAAAAAAAGAACTAGCATTGGTCAAAAATAAAAAGAACTGGGTGCAGTGGTATGCACCAGTAATCCCAGTGGCTCAGGAGGCTGAGGCAGGAGGATTGCAAGTTGAAAACCAGCCTGTCTCAAAATAAAAAGAATAATAATAATAAAAATGAGGCTGGGATGAAGATTAGTGGTAAAGTGCCCCTGGGTTCAATCCCTGGTGGTGGCAGTAGTAGTAGTAGTAGTACACCTAGTCTTGATTACATTTCATAAATAAATAGAAATATAAAGAAACTTTCTCATTCTTGCAAAGATATGTACGAAGTATTTACATTGAACTTACTTTTAGATGTTGAACACTTTCCCCTTAATATATGGAATACCACTCTTATACAACGTATTGTAGTTTCTATTAATTTTAATATAAATAAAAGAATTAGAAAAAGAGAGGAAGAAAGAAAGGAGGAGAAAACAAGGAGGATTATATGAAAAAAAGGGGATTGGGTAAGAGGAAGGAGAGAAGGAAGAAAGGAAGACAGATGATTGTATTTGCAGGTCACACAATCTTTACCAAAAACCTTCAGGATAAATTCACTACTAGAACTATTAAGTTAGTTTAGCAATGCTAATGGACACAGATGTATTTTAATTTTTACTTTAGTCACTAGCAAGTAGAATATAATTTGTATCAAAAACAGTATGTGGAAGGATAATCTCAGCAACAGTTTTACTGTAAATCTGTACTGTGAAAACATTAAAACATACAGAGAAGAAAATGAAAGAACATATAAATGAATAGTGGCTTAAAAAGTAACCAAGTATTCAAAGACATCTCATATAGAAGTGTTATTTCCAAAGTGACCTATAAATTCAGTGCAATCTCATTAAAAATTCTCAAGTCTTTGAAAATGTTCCTGAATATGTAAAGGACTCAGACTATCTAATACAATTGCTTAAAAACATATGCAATGTTGAAGAACTCACATGTCTTATACTTCAGGAATTACTGCAAAGACATAGTAAATAATATAGCTTGACACAAGACCAAGAACTTATAAATATACCAATAAGCCAATCCCAAAAAACCAAAAGCTGAATGTTCTCTCTGATATGTGTTTGCTAACACACAATAAAGGGAGGGTGGGGAATAACAGTTCACTAGATCAGAAAAAGGGGAATGAAGGGAAGGCAGTAGAATGAATCAGACGTAACTTTCCAATGTACACATATGAATACACCCCCAGTTTAACTCCACATCATGTTGAACCACAGGAATAGGATCCTAATTAGAATAAGTTATACTCCATATATGTATATCAAAGTACATTCTACTGTCATGTATATCTAAAAAGAACAAGTAAAAATTAAAATAAAAAAAACAATCAATTGAATGAAATAGCCCAGAAACACACAAAAAATTGATTTTATTTGATTTTTCAAGAAGGTATAAAAGTTACCCCTATTAAGACAGAAGAGTCAGGACAGTGGATGCAGCTTAGTGGTAGAAATCTGCCTAGAATACACAAGGCCATGTGTTTGATCCCCAGCACCAAAAAGCAAAAAAGAAAAGTCCCTTCAATAAATGAAACCATAACAAATAACTGAAAATCCATTCAGGAAAAAATATTGAATCATACAAAAGTTGAGATGGATCATAGGCTTAAAAATTTAAAAAAATGAAATTATCAGTGTTTTAGAATAATATCTTGAAGAATATTTTCCTAAAATGAGAGTAATTTCCTTGGACATAACACAGAAAGAAATAACAGCAAATAGTTGCGAAAAGTGATGTGCTAGACTTTATCAAAATTAAAAAGATGTTGTTCTTCAAAATATATCAGTAAAGAAATGAACAGGAAGACATTGGCACAGACTGAGAGAAATTTGGCAAAACGTATGTCTGACAAATAACTTCTTCAAACGAATAAGTAGAAAAGATAGCTAAAATGAAAAAATGATATCAACTGACACTTTACAAAAGAGTAAATATATACATGTGGCTAAAAAGCCCACAATATGTTCTCAGCAGCATGTGATAAGGAAAATGCAAAGAAAGCCCTCAGTGGCCAGCACTATAAACATCTTGACTGTCGGTAATAAAAGGCTGATGGCACCAAAAGCTGGCAGGGACACAGAGCAACCAGGATTCTCAAACTTTGTGATTGAGATTGTAAAAGTTCATAAAAAGTCCTGGTAGTTAATGATAGAACTAAAGTAATTCCTGTATTTCATCCATCCATTATAATCTCAACTATTTACATATACATGCTCATAAAATCACTTTACAGGAATATTCATAGCAACTTTATTTATTTTTACCCCCCAAGATAAAATCTTCTTAGGTGTTCATTAGGAGAAGAATGGAATAAAAAATGTATATAGAATAGTACTTAACTTTTTTTTGGCTCAAATTAATTATACATGACAGTAGAATGCATTTTGACACATCAGACATAAATGGAGTATAATTTCTCATTCTTCTGGTTGTACATGATGTGGAATTATATCAGTCATGTAATCATTTATGCACATAGGGTAAAAATGTCCAATTTATTCCACTACTGATCTTGCCCTCATACCCTTTTCCTCCCCATCTTCCCCTCTGTCTAATCCATAGTCCGCCTATTCTTCCCTACCCGCCCCTCCACCACTTATTGTGAATTAGCACTTGCATAACAGAGAAAACATTTGGACTTTGGTTATTTGAGACTGGCTTATTGTGCTTAGCATGGTATTCTCCAATTCCATCCATTGACCAGCAAATATCATCATTTCATTCTTCTTTAAGGCTGAGTAATATTCCATTGTGTATATATGCCACATTTTCTTTGTCTGGAATAGTACTTAACTTTAAAATAAAACAAACTGTTGGTACAAGGACAGGATTAGTCTCAAAAAAATGTATCCTGAATGAAAGAAAAAAATATTATATATCTTAAAGACAATTATTATATTAATTTGTAGGAGTTTAGAGAAATTTAAAAACTTGTTCATATTCTTTACAGATCAAAGCTAAGAGTAAAGTCATGCTTTGTATGATATCAAAGTTTGTTTTATAAATCACTATACTATATGTTTTGCTGTGATTGGGAAGACCAAAGAACAAAATTTAGAAATAATGACTCTTCAATGCAAAAGAGCACTCCCAATAAATATCAGAATTATGAATAATACTAAGCACACTGAAAAAAGTAAATTGAACCAGATATATATTTTCATTTCTTAGGTAAGTACAAATTTGTCAGTAAACTTAATGTTGATCATCTTTCCCACATGTGTTTAGTGCTTTATCCCAAACCATTTGGATTAAAATTTCATTTGATCATTTTCAAAAAATTTTTTTCTTACTTTCTTAAAATTATGATTTATGGCATATAGCATAGTGATTAACAGATGAAAGAAGGAAGGAAAGAAACAAGAAAAGAAAAAAAATAAATCTTCATTTGGCAGACTTGTGTATAATATAAAGTAGAAATTTGTTGGACTATATCCTTTCCAACTCAATCTGAGGAAGATATTGTTTGTTTTTTGCATGATACTGGGGATTGAACCCAGGAGTATTCTACCACCAAGCTACATACATTCCTAGCCTCCTTTCTTTCTATGTTTATTTATTTATTTTTTTTAAGAAAGTGATTTGCTAAATTGCCCACGCTGGCCTCAAACTTGTGATTCTGTGCTGGATTACAGGTGTGTACCGCCCAGCATGGCTAAATTTGAGGTTTTTTAAAAAACCTGTCTATATACATACATGTGTGTATATGTGTGTGTGTGTGTGTGTGTGAAGAGAGAGAGTTATCTTTAATAGCTGGGTTATATTTTAAGAAAGATTATATAAGGGAGCAAACAAAAGGTTAATACTGAAAGTTAAAGGTCATCAAAGTGAGAGGATATTTTACTTAATTCTAGCACAGACAGATGCACAAGGATGAGAAAGGGAGAATTTTAAAAAGAGTGTCAAGATACCCGCTGGTAAAAACAAAAGCTATAATCAAATATTAAAATTTTTACATACTCAATAGCAATAGAAAACAACATGCTTTTACAAGATCACAATTATTTGTGCCATGAAATCAATATGATAATCCTAATTCCACTTATTAGAGATTCAGAAAGAGAAAGATATGATGAAGCCAAAATTTTAAGAAAGAAGATATAATTTCATATGTTAAATATAAATATTCATTAGCAGAAATTAGTTTCCATTAATATAATTACTTAATTCAGCAGTTTGGTCCTTGGTAAATATATATAACCAACCTGTATGTAACAAATTTAATTAATATTTGTTCATTAAAAAATACATTAAGCAATGTTCAGAGATCTTCCAAATGGGATTCCCAAAACATACCTTACATAAGGTCTTTAGAATATTGCTATATTTAATCCTTGTTGATTTTAATAGGAAAATCATTCTCATTTTCATCTTCGTGGTTTTCTCAAAACTTTACAAATATTCAATTGAGTTATAAATCCATCTTGAGTAATATGAAACAGATTTCTCTTATTTATGCTAGGGTTACTTAATTCCTCTTCCTATAATAAATATCAGAAAAAATCCTACTTGGTTTCAGTTCTTCTAAAAGAAATGGGAAAAAAATTATTACTTTATGCTAGAATCATACTATTATCTTAAATTTTGAGTGGCCTTTGTCATTCTCCTATGAAAAATAATGCACTCGCCCATAAATATTTACTTATCACAGACACTGTTTTAGATATTAGGAATACAATGTTAAAGTAGAGTATATGGAGCTTTTAATCTGGTATAAAAGATAAACACAATCAAGTATCAAAACAACAAAGTCATTTTAGGTTGTAGCACCTGCAAGAAAAAAAAATTTATGATGAGTAGTGACTGGGAGTGCCACTTCCGATTTTTTCACAGTGTTCACTATAAAATCATCTGAAATGTTGTCATTGTATTAAGACCAATCTATGTGAATATATATGAGATTGAATTTTTTTTGGCCCAGGGGCAGTACCGGGAATTGAACTCAGGGGCACTCGACCACTGAGCCATATCCATAGCCCTATTTTGTATTTTATTTAGAAACAGTGCCACACTGAGTTTGTTGGTGCCTTGCCGGCAATGAGGCTGGCTTTGAATTCGCAGTTCTCCTGTCTCAACTTATCCACTGGGATTACAGGCAGTGACAGAAGGTATGAAGGCTTTCAAGAGTAAGTGAAATTGGGCATAATTTTGGAACTAACAGTAGGGAAAAATGGGGTAGAGTAAAGGAGAGTGTGTTGTAATAAAGTTGGAAGGACAGGTAAATTCACATAAAGATGAAAAAAGTATGGTAAAGAATCTACATCTCCCCCTAAGTACAGTGGAAATCATTGACGAGAGAAATAATATACATTTTCTAATCATATTGCTGTACATAGTGTAGATTAAAACCTAGACAAACATGAAAGTTAAAAGTACAAAGAATACTGAGATTCAGTGTAGCATAGGCAGAAAATGATATTACCTTGGAAAAATGATTAAAACAACAGATAGCGTAGGACACTGAAAGGTAAATGAGCTTCATTCTAAGTGAAATGGTTTCTTGGCGGTATTGTGCAAAAGCTCAACATGATCCGATCTTGATTTTAAAAGAGTGCAACAGACTTGAAGGGGCGAGAAAGTAGTGAGGATACTATGAAAAGAACCTGGGAGGGCGTTATAGGACGTTTCCCTGCATTGTAACAGGTGGCCTCCTTAGAAGTTTCTTTTGTAAAGAAACTGTCTCATTCTAAATATGTTTAAATGTGGTTCCAACAGAATAGACATGGATATGAGAAGGGTTTGTTCTATGCTTTTGGTACCAAAGAAGTGGATCATATAGATTTTTATTAGAGTTTCAGAAGACTTAAATGTAAAATTCACATGACCAGGAGAAGATGAATTAAGCCACTCGGCAAGGCTTTATTGGAAGGTGAGCCCTCGGACCATCTCCCCGTCCATCAGAGCGGGTCGGGAGAAATGGCGCCGGAGATTCTGTACACAGAGAATTTCAAGAAAACCCGGTCAGGAAGGGGAGGGGTTGGGTACAGGAAGAGAAGGCCATAGTCCTTCCTGATGGGTCAG
>CM053405.1:17736761-17783284 GCA_028644305.1 Xerus rutilus | reverse complement strand
GAGAAGGCCATAGTCCTTCCTGATGGGTCAGGAAAACTCGCTGATTGACAGGAGGCGTGTCCACTAGTGACGTCACATCTGGCTTGCAGCTCTGCTGACCAGCTTCCTTATTTGGGCATCCTGGACCCTGACCAAACCTGACATTAAACAGCAGCATTCACTAATTAGACTACAAAACCCACAGAGAAAAAAGCATTTCAAGAGGAAACACTAAAGTCTTTCAGCACCTGATTACATGGATTGTGTTCTCAGACAGTAACATAAGCATCACCTAAAATCTTATTAGAAATGAAAACTCTCATTCCAGGCTACTAAATCAGAATCTACATTCACAAGATCCCTAGACAATATTTTTATATGTTGAAATTTAGGGAGTATTGCTCAAATGATATATCAGAGAACAAGAAGGAAGCATAAAATTGGCAAAATGGCAAGTTATTTACAAAACGCTTCATAAAAATATTGGCAGCATCTGTGGCTTATAGATTGTTATTGAAAATTTTTGTTCCTTATTTTTTATAGGAAAATAAATATACAGTATCAATACATATTCCATAATGTTAAAATGTACACTGTCCATAATTTTTAAGATTTTAAAAATTTTTGTCTCAAAATTTCCCTCATTTGTGTAAAACAATTTCCAGTCCTCTCCTTCCTTTTTATTAGTTATCTTCTTCCAATTAATTTAACACATCTATATTCACATAATTATTTGGCTGCAAATGATGATGACTTATCAGTTAGTGCATAATTTGTTTAAAAATATTGAAACAAAGGCCTCTAGAGCCTGTATAATAAATGCAAGATCATGTGTTAGTTAGAGGAACAGTTGGGCTACAATAAAGGACCACTGAATTCTTGAAGGTGATTATGTTGTGATTTAAAAAATAGTTCCATAACTCAGGTTTCTTTGGGCTGCACAGTTTACCATAGTGTGAATAAATTGACAAAAATTGCTTTTTGTATGCTTGTCAAAAGCAACCATAAACAGATAAAAGAAATAATTTGTGTTAATATATACACACATGTGGCGTATGTCTAGGATAATACTGTTAAATTAAGGGATACAGTTTTTGCATGCTAATATTAGCCATTATCCATAGATCTGTCAACCAGTAAGCATTAAAAATATAATATGTAAATCTCAAAACAATGAATTTAGTAAAGGATTATTCATGCCAAATCGTATTTCGTCTAGCATGAAATACTGATGATAATAGCACTAGCTAGTCCCTGTCCAGACTAGCATACTACATTCTCTGACTGTCCCAATTAATATTTCCAAACTCATCTTTCATTCACGAGTTTACAAATACCAGTGAAATATTTATACATTTCCATTGAAATTCATTTTCTTAACATTCTTAGAAATGTTATTTCTAGATTATGATTCTCCCCCATATCTAATGTTTTTTCTCCATCACATCTTTATCATAGCCTATTGAATTTTTCTTTTTCCAATCTTCCAATCTCTTATCTCAAGGTTCTTTCATTCTTGAAGAGTTTTATGACCTGTTGTCTAAAGAGAACTGAACATCTCTTAGCCTTTGTGGAATTTTCCCTTCTCTTATCTTTACCATTCACCTTTGTTTTTAAAAAGCATCATATCCAATCTTTTATGGGATTACTAGAAAATTTGCTCAGATCCTAAGATTTAATATCCCTAAAGATAGGAACAGTTTCTTCCTTGCAATATTGACTGTGTGGACAAGAATGTCATAATAACAAAACAAGCTAAATTTGATTTTATATTTATATCCCAAGTTCTGCCATACAGTCTTGAATATCCTGCCTCATAAAAGCTCTGTGAAGCAGATTCCCTCAGCCGAAAGTGGCTAAGCATCCTCCTGTCTTCAGTAGACTAAAATTAGGATTTTAACCCTCTGTGCTAGATTCTACGATGACATTATTTTACAACACCATTTTGATGAAGCAAGAGTCTAGCATTCAAGAAAGTCCTGATTTATAACCCTGGTTTTTCTCTCATTCCAGGTAGCAATCTTTGGAAATGGATATAAATTATTTGGAATTTCCCTTTTATAACAGGGTAATGATTACATGATAAAATGTTGTGATTATTCAGTGATAAAGTTTATGGGCTAAAGAATCCATCTGTTAAATCTTAGACCCCACCTTACTTCTATTTTCAGTGTTCTCTAGAGAATTTATCATGATTCACTTTTCAATGTGAGTATTCAGTAAATTTTAAAAGTAATTTTCATACAATCAAAAAAAAAAATCTACCCTATATTTCTCTCCTCTTTTAGAAAGATTTATCTTAGATCATAGATACATGTCACAATGTCTCCTTGACTCACGATTAACTTTCCTTGATGTTTCCAAACTTTGTCATTTTATAGTCTCAGCAAGGAGACACTCAGAGCAGCCAAGAGGCAAGTTGTATGTGCTATAGGTTTTACATCTGTCACTGAGAATTGACCTTTTTCATTTTCATCAACAGGAAAACTCAGTTCAACATCACGTAAAAAATAAAAGAATAAAGTTCTTAAGACAGCTTCCCATCACTTTTAGTCTATGAAAACAGTTTTAACAACATCGAAGAGTGACTTTTCTCTGAGAAGCCACAAGCAATTGTGTTGTCAGGATGAGAACTAAAAGCATTTGGTTTATACATGTGGTATGGTTGTCTTAATCTTTTAGTTCATCAAATTCCAAGGAGTGAGCAAGAGGCGAAGATTGTAACTTTAGCTGCCAGAGAGAGTGTGAATCATTTCTCTCAAGATTTTAAATATCCTTTTTTAGCTTAAAGGCATAAAGCAACAAACCTGAATGAAAACAGATTTAGGCTGTAACAAGAAGACAGAATTTAACCAGCATATGTTAGAATGACTTACTGAAACAGAACAAAAGTTTTATGCATAAATGTTACTTAAAAAAAAAAAACCACATGCAATGAATTGTTCACATTGCGTTGGCTAGGCATTACTATACTTTTAAAGGTCATGAGAACTCTGCTAGGAAAAAGAACTAACAATTACAAAACAAATAATCTGTCATGGGAAAGGTCTTTTGATCCTTATTGATCAAAACAAATTTTTAGTAATATCATCTTCCTCGTTTGAATATAAGGCTTGCATAGCTAAGTTAGATATAGATTACATTATTTAATATTTTTCACTGAATTGATAATCGTTTACTAAAATTGCTTGTAGTATTCAAATATTACTTACCTTATACGTAGTAATAATGAATGTACAGTTAAATGGAACCAACTGGAAAGCACAAAATGGACTGAAATATACAGCAGTTTATTTTCTAATTAACATGAAATCTCACATCAATACAGACAGGTTTGATTATTCAAATAATATTGTGGAAAGGAACAGATCTCTTTATCTATTTTTCAGTATTTCACCGTTTATGTCAAGGTAAAGTTCAAGTGGATTCATGTGTTAAGCATGAGAAGTAAATAAATAGTAAAAATACTAAATAAAATATTATTTTTAAATGTTGATTGGAAAATGATTTTTAATGATTATAAAGTTCAGAGACCACAAAAGAAATTTTGAAAATTAGGCTATATTGTGGAAAAATTGATACATGCCATATAAAACATAAGCCAAATTAAAAGATTAAAAATGTAGCCGGGCGCGGTGGCTCAAGCCTGTAATCCCAGCACTTAGGGAGGCTGAGACAGGAGAATCGCGAGTTCAAAGCCAGCCTCAGCAATGGCAAGGGGCTAAGCAACTCAGTGAGACCCTGTCTCTACATAAAAAAACACAAAATAGGGCTGGGGATGTGGCTCAGTGGTTGAGTGCCCCTGAGTTCAATCCCCAGTACCAAAAAAAAAAAAAAAAAGATTAAAAATGTGAATATGAAGCCGGGCGCGGTGGCACAAGCCTGTAATCCCAGCACTTAGGGAGGCTGAGACAGGAGAATCCCGAGTTCAAAGCCGATGCTGACGGGGAAGCGCTAAGCAACTCTGAGACCCTGTCTCTACATAAAACACAAAATAGGGCTGGGGATGTGGCTCAGGGGTCAAGTGTCCCTGAGTTCAATCTCCAGTACCAAAAAAAAAAATGTGAATCTGGGTAAAATATGATAATACACATGAGAAATAAATGTGTATATTAAATCTATTAAAAGCTGATGCAAAGTAATATAAAGGGACTAGCATCAGAAAAAAATGAGAGATTTCTTTCAGGTCTCCACATAAATGTTTATTCCAAATTGGTCCTCTCTTATAACCCCACAGAAAAAATCATCCTAACAATCTCCTTCACCAGCCTGTTTTTCATTTTTTGTATGTTCTCTACAATTCTAGGAAGCCTAGTACCAGGAACTCTATATTTACTTCATTATTATATCATAGCCCATACTCTGTTGCCTCATGCGTACTTTCTAAAATTTTGAATGCATTAATGAATCTTGTATCAATGTGAAGAGACATAGTAAATAATGGGAATAATGAACACATTATTCCCAGAGGTAAAGAAAACTGAATAAAGATGCATGTGTTCATGCATCTGTATGCACAAATAGGAAAGTGAACATACAATTTTGGTAATATTAATTTGTAGAAAACTGGACGAGTTTGATTTTGCAAATGTACATCTATTTACTCAGCGGTCTAAAATTAAAAATGGAGAAATAAAATTCTGAAAAAAGCTTTGGCTTAGATTTTGATAAGAAATGATACCAAGCAATGAGTAAAAGCATAATTGCTTGATTGCAGAGTATGAATGAATTGCTTTGTCATTGGCCACACCACAGGCATGTGAGGCTGAAAGTGCGGTGACAATGTGAAGAAATAATAATGGTTTGGAAAACACACAGGAGCAATAAAAAGGAAACAATAAAACAGTGAAAAAGAAATGTTAAAAAGATTCAAAACATTCTTTAAGATGATATTATAGGGACTGGGGTTGTGGCTCAGTAATAGAGCGCTTGCCTCACATGTGTGAGGCACTGGGTTTGATCCTCAGCACCACATAAAAATAAATAGAGATATTGTATCCATCTTCAACTAAAAATATATATAATTTTTAAAAAAATATCATATTATACATTTTCTTCCACTCCCAGCTTCTCTGACAGGTTTCTCTTCCTGTGTTAGCTTCTGATCGTCCTGTTGTCCAATATTTCTGTGAGTATAACATTTCATGGATGAAACCACATCCATCACTGATACCTATACATCAATGATGTCCTGATAACGAGTCTTTTGCGAGGGTTGCAGTCTGTCCCAAGCCAGCGGGGTCGAAGGGGCACCCCCACATTCACCTAGCAGTGGAAGTTGGGAAGAGTTGGAGCCGACTGGTTGCCCATTCCCAGTCCTCTGCCGCAGGACAATCAGACACACCAGGGAGTCAAGTCAAGTATTCGAATATTTGCGGAGCAAGCATTCAACTTATAGGGCCATTCGGCCAATTAGAGACAATGCACGTAGGCAACAGTTGTCCCTGTGGCAAGGCGCGTAAGCCCCCTGAATTCTGACCACAAGCTGAGAGCTGATCACCTTGGCGGAACCAACAGTAAACCAGTCACATAGTTCCTCCTTCCTTTGTGCCTTTCCCATTTACACACAATGGCTAGTCATAAGGGTGTAGCATAGAGCTAGCTCCCCACATCTTTGGTTCCATTGTTAGTGTCATCATCCATATTTATGAAGCTAAGTGCTATCCAAACTGACACTTAGGGACCATTTATAGGAATTAACATCATACTAGTATTAAGACAGAACCGGATTCAATACAATTATCAGATGCTTTTAAACTTTTGGAAGGACTGCTGAGGCAAACTTAAGATCACAAGCAAAAGTCTTGACAGGAATTGTTTGGAACACTGAGCTCTAATACACAGACCAAGAGTTTGCCTTCACTTGAACCCTCTCCTTTTGACACAGTGGATCTAGGTGCTGGACAGCTATAGAAAAATCCAATGTCTTTAGAACTGAGCTTGACAGAAAGAAGTGCTAATCAGATAAAAGATGGGCTCCCCACCAACTCACATCCTCACTCCACATGGATATGAGCATCTAAGCAGAGGTGTCTAATTTGTGTCAAAATGGTAGAAATAGTGAATTCTAGAGAAGCTGTTTTCGTATATATAGCTTCTGAATGGAAGTGGATGGCTACAAGGGAGTCAGCTAAGAGGCTTAGTGGGGACCATTCATATCAGCTGGCAGGTTGCATGGGTAATTCAACCAGCATCAAAACAGATAACACAAAAGTGTGTCTATCAAATTGCTTTCCGTCTTAAACCCCTCCTCCTGCTTGATAGCACTGTCTAGAAAACATCCTTTATTTCTTATTTCTGCTACTTCCAATTCTTACAGGAAATAAGTTGTATTGCTTTGGACATTTAAATATTTCTGAATCCCTTTTGTGTTTCTGCATATGATCTTCCATCAATACATTTTTATGTAATTTGGGACACATTTTCAGTTTATTTATGATTATTATTTTTATCTGTGATTGAAATGATGATGAAATGCTTTTTATTGAAGTGATTCAAACCAAAATGATTTTGCAATTTTTTTGCATTTAGTGGCCATTTAATATTGGTATGCTTATTATTTATTCTTTGTTTTCCCTAAGACTTATTTTTCTATGCAAATTTTTTTATCTTCAAAAAATAGACTTATTTAGTTTATAATATAGGTGGCTTCAGTTGTTGTGATTTGGACTATAAGTATTTTCAAGACCAGCATCAAAGTCAAAGAACAATTAAAATACTCGAAATGTTAAGAATTTTGTTTACATTATTTTTAATTTGGGGTTTTATTCTATTTTATGTATTTAATTTGTGTTTAAAATAAGTCTGATGATAAATTTGCATATTCTATGTTGTAGTATAATAACTAAAATCCCCAACACTGTCCACATCTAAATCAATGAAATCTGGGAACAGATGACCTTATATCCAAAAGGAGTTTATAGATGTGATTTTGTTAAGAATTAAAGTAGGAAAATTATTCTAGGTCGTTCAGATGAGTCCAATGTAATCACAGGGTCCTTATACAAAGTAGATGACAGAGTTAGTAACAGAGATTAGAAAGAGATGCTATGGCTGGGCTCAGCGGCACATTCCTGTAATACCAGCAGCTCAGGAGGCTGAGGCAGGAGGATCAAGAGTTCAAAGCCAGCCTTAGCAATGGCCAGGTGCTAAGCAACTCAGTAAGACCATGTCTCTAAATAAAATACAAAATAGGGCTGGGATGCAGCTCAGTGGTCAAGTACCCCCTGAGTTCAATTCCCAGTACAACCCTCCCCCCAAATTAAAAAAGAAAGAGATGCTATGACTAGGGAAGAAGCTGAAGTAATACACACTGAAGATGGAGAAAGGGGACACAAGGCAATTACTGGTGGCCTCTGGTAACTGGAAAATGCAAGGAAATGGCTTCTTCTATGGATTTTCTAAATGGAACATAACTGCCTACAACTTGATTTTAGACTTCTGACTCCACTACCATGAAAGTAAGTCAGTATCTACTTTATTTGTTATAATTAGCTACTCCATTTGTAGTAATTAATTAAGCAGCAATAGGGAACTAATGCACGTTGTTAACAACCATAAAGACTAGGTTTGGTCTGGCATGATGCATGATGTCCACATCCTCATTTCTGCAATGGTAAACATTTAACTTGGATGGTAATACAATCTCAGACTTGCCAGCATGTGTAGGATGCAAGGCAGCAAAGTTGTCATGTCCCTCTGAGATAACTCGAAGTGGACTGTAATAGGAAATGGGAATTGAAAACAGTGTAGCTTGAGGGAAGAGGCAAATAGCTCTATGCTAACACCCCTCCCTCCCCTGATGAATGTTTCCCTAAGACTAATTGCAGATAAGGGAAGAGTGCTCCGCCAGGCCGGAGACACTGGGTCCACAGCTTGCAAGACCCTGACCCCTGAGCCCAAATTCCTGGGCACTAAAACTGACCACTTCATTGATTTATGGAACTAGCCCCAAATTCCTAAGTGCCTAAGGGAACCGGCACGTCTCCACTATGCCACCCCCCAACATAAACCTATAAAAACCCAGTCCCTTTCTTTGTTCAGTGGCTCATTTTCCACCAGGAGAATGGGTCCACCACCACCACCTTCGCAGATGAATCCTGTTCCTGAATAAAAGCCTGAAATGACTTGCATGGTTTGCTGCCACCTTTGATCTTTTTGCCCTTACAGACTGACTTGAAATTTTCTTTGTGCACATGATTTTGTTTCCATAAAGATAATGCTTATCTCTTGACATATTTAAATGTCCACTCATCAAAGAAATATGAATGGTATATCCATCCATAAGGCATATCCTATAATAACAATGTGGCATGTGAGTAGTAGCATGAACAAAGTACTCCCCAATATACACATTTAATAAATTTAAATTAGGAATCATCACTTTCACAGAAATCTGTAAAATATATTATCTGGAAGAGAAAAGCACAATTAAGAGAAGATGGGATTGTTTTCTTACCTACATGCTTTGTGAACTGAAAGTAGCGCACATGTCAAACCAGACAAATAGAAAGACTCTAGAGTGTCAAAGTTATGTGGCTGAAGTATAAACTGTGAACAAAAGAAAGTCTAAATAAACTGTCTTAAAAGAGAGATGTGCTTGTTCTGGAAATAGTCATTGCTTAAAAATAATAGAATTTATTCTGTTCTGAATTGTCTTAAGATTTCTAAATTGAGGGTATGTTACTTTTCAGATTAGGGAATAAAATCAGGGGATTGAAGACTCTTGTGATAGACTGGGCAGGAAGAAATAAATTATAAAAAGGTGTGAAATAAAATCAGCAATCATTCACTACAGATGGAATGACTTAGAGGAAGGACATTCTTTTTTCTGCTTTCCAAGTGGCAAATAAAACACTGTAATTTTCACACCCTCAGTCCCTATTACAGTCTTAGTGCTGTTGTTCTGACAAGGCTCCTGAGCTGTAATCCACCTACCTCTTATGCCTGATAGAGCCTTAGTAGCCTTCCCACCTCCAGGGTGCACTCCTTGCTAAGTATCCCCCTATGCCTGGATATCCAGGGAGCTGGTCCAGACTTCTTGCCATCAAGCCCCGTGCCTTTTGGGACATGTTGTTTATTCCCAAATCTATGATGACAGTTTTGTTAGACATGCATGGAGATTGCCTACCTAGGTCCCTGTTTCCTTTACTTGCTGACTAAACACCTCCTGTCACTATGAATCTCATTGTCACAAGTGGATCTAGTGTGAACTCTCATCTTTCCCCTTATGTTTTGCATAAACAACATTTTTTTTACTCTCAAGGGATGACTGTTTCAATAAAGATCATGTACGCTTCGTCATTATCCTAAGTGATTTAAAAATTTATTTTGAATTGCCACATATTTAACAAACATTTATTTAAATTTAACGAGTAGTACAAATATATTTCTTCTGAAATTAATGATTTTACATATTTTATTGAAAGATCACTAAAAGTAATTTACTGGAAATTCCTATTAAAGTGCTAGTAATCCTGTATATTCAATGAGTTATTTATATGTTCATAGAAATATGTATGTTTATCATATTTCAGTTACAAATTTCCCCATTCTAGTATGACTGGTTATTAAAAACCTTGGCTTTAAGAGATCAGACACAACTAAAAAGATTAAATTAATGTAATTCATTCACAAATGTTAGATATTTTGTTACAATCTGTTGTGTTCCTTGAATAGCTTTTGCTAAGTTAATTTTATGGAAAAATTATAAACCATTTTCAAATGTAAAGTGTTTAAAAATATAATACTTTACTACTAGGCCATTACTTAATTCAACCTAAAAAGAATGTATTGGGTTTCCATTGAGTGTGGCTTGAGGAAAATTGAGTCTATAGTTCACAGGAAGAAGAGAATAATGTATATAATACCATCAATACAACAGGTATTTCTTATTTAGACCATAAAATTGAATAAGTTTATTTCTTAAAATGTTGAAGAGAGAAATGATGTGGTAAAGTACACAAGGATGATTATATGAAATTTTTATTAATAAAAGACATTAGTATATTTGAGTAGAGGAAACCCCAGAATTTTTTAATGAAACAGTTGGAGATAATGGAACTAACTGATGCCAGGTCAACATGAAGCTAATTTTCCATTTTCATGAGGAACAGATGGTGTGGATGGATATAAAAATTGACTTCATAGAGGGAAAAATGTTTTTTTTTGGCAAGTTTATTTCAGAAAATATTCTTCATAAGCTAGATCTGTTCAGCCATTTTGAGAATGTTCTCCCATTGACATGGTTGATTAATGGAAATGGTGGCCATATGTGCCACCTGTGGAAGAACATCTAGATGTCTTCCTGTGTTCTTTCCCTCTCTGGCCAACTGGTTTCATGGATCAGGTTTCTGAGAATTTTCATTTACTTCATTTAATGAAAGTTTAATAAACAAAGAAACAAAATTACATAATGAATTGAATTACAGATACTTTATACTGGCTAATACCTTACAATTTTCCTATGAAGAGTAACTTTAGTAAAATAATGAAACAGTCACAGCAAATGTTCTTTCAAAGATTTTTTAGAGTGAGGAAGAAGTATTCATTTAAGAATAATCAAATAAAATTTTATCTAAGGGGTTATATTTTTGACTAGGAAAGATAATTGTTTTATTCAATCTAGAAATGACAATGAAGAACCAGAAGGCTTAAGCTGAGTTTTTATCTTTTCTTCTAGTCAAATCTGATTTTAAAAAGTAAGGGAAGTAAGGAAGATGAACTGATAGCTGTATATGTTTTAGCCAACCACAGTTCTACATACTCAGGCCAACGACAAGTTCTATGGAATAAAGTTAACTCACTTTTTTTGGGGGGGGTTATACCAGGGACTGAACTCAAGGATACTTAACTACTGAGCCCCAGCCCCAGCCCTATTTTATATTTTATTTAGAAACAGGGCCTCACTGAGTTGCTTTGCACCTCACTGTTGCTGAGGCTGCCTTTGAACTCTCGATCCTCCTGCCTCAGCCTCCTGAGCTTCTGGGATTACAGGCATGCGTCACTGGGTCTGGATTAACTCATTTTTTTGGCATTCCATTCTACATTCTAATTATGAGAATTTTAAGGTGAACTTGAGTGGGAGAATGTGCATTCCCCAGGAGAGGAACTAAAAACAAGGTATACATAAAGGGAACAGAATTGTATCAAAAGTTATTTGGTAAAAATACAATAATTAAAACTGCCTAGTAATTCACAAGGAAAATAATAATATAGTATGTATCTTTGGATGAGTATAAGAATATCAGTAATAAACATTAGCATGAAAGTTTAACAGAAGCCATAAATATCAAATAGATAGTACAAATATTGTGTTGGGTGAAAACCACAATGACATAGAGTTCAAAATAGTTGTCCTTAATCTCTAGTGGGCTGTCCTAGAGCACAGGTGCTTTTACATCTATTCCTGTGCCCTGCCCTAGGGCTTTAACATAGATGTATCCAGTGACCAGAAGCGAAAAGAAAGCATGAAGAAGCACCTTTGCCTTTGTTTATTTTTTGTTTTGTTTTGTTTTTTAATTAATTTATTTATTTAAATGCATTTCAAGTCATAGTACATATATAGAGCTCAATCTTCCATCTATCTGGTTACAAACATCTATTTGGTTACAAACTATTGTGTTTTTATACATGCACCTAGGGTAGTGATGTTCATCTCACCCTTGCCTTCGTAAGCTCTGACCCAGAAATGGTGAATGCCTTTTCTCACATTTCACTGTTAAGATTTTAGATCTTCATTTTATAATCTGGAAGGAGAATGAATATATTTTTGGCAACAGTGAGCAATCACTTACACATGTGTGTGTGCTCACATACACACACACACATTTTATTGGTCAAATTATTTTAGAAATGAGTACAACAATGTAGCTAAGGGGACTCAAAAACCCAAAGGGTCCAAATTCTTATGCCTCTTACCTGTTATAGACGCAGTGGTGTTTACCTATCTATTCAGCAAATTCTTCATATTAAACAGATTCTACGACTTTACATGTGGTCTTTTTCTGGCCAAAGGCTGTGGACAGCAGAGCTATTTTGAAATATCAGCATGCACTGGAATCTGAGATGACTCTGTGTTTCAGAGATAGAGCTATGAGAGATCAGAGTTTCATCAACAGGAGTCCCTAAGAACTGGAATAGAGCTCATTATACACCTGGCCATGAGGGAAAGATGATTTTAGGGGCATCTGGTTAGTTATAATCAAGGAGTTATCTGTTACTACTGCAATACCTAGCCTATCATAATACATGTCATAGAGTGTTTTTCTAATTTCCTCATCTATAAATAATAATAATAATACCATTTTAAGATGACAGGATCTTTGTTAGGATAAAATTATTTAATGCATGTAAAGTATAGAGAGCATTTAATGATTTGAACATAACTACTTAATAAAGAGTTATTAGTTGTGAATATAGTTTTAGAAGTCAGAAAAGTGCTAACAGGAGCATCCTTCCATCATATGATTAACTGATATATATATCAGTTAATATATATATATATTATGTATACATATATATTTGATATATAATTGATATATATATTATATATACATATATATATTTGATATATAATTGATATATATATAGTTATCACAAATTCACAAAAGAAAGTGTTTCAAATTTTTACCAAAAATGAGAAAGTTACTATTTCCATTGTACCAGCAACAACAACAAAAACAAACACAGATTCGCCAATATTTAAGGAACTTTCAAGATCATAAACCCAGTTAGTTATAGATAAATTAAACCAGGACTTTAACCTAAGCAGTGTCACACTAGAGATTGCTTATAACATCTCTTTGAATATGTGTCCAACTTTTAGAACATTTTAACAATTAAGCTCCTGTTTCATTTACACTGTGCAAAAATATTTTATTTTATTATAATAATGGTATTCAGTCAAATGTTAGTCTTTTCTGTTCAGAGAAGCAAAGAAATTTTAATAATACATGTATTTTTAACATTAAATGTACAAAGTAAAAAAAATATTGTATACATAAGCAAAGCAGAACTAACACATAAACAGAAGGGATACAGAGCCAAAATTGAATGTAAAATATTAAAAATTTCCAAAGGTAACCAATAACTTTTTAAATTTTGTTTTATGAAAGTTTGTCTGTTTTAAATTATAAGCAAATAAAAAGATGATAGAAAAAATAATACCAATGTTGGGGCCAAAGCCACAAGAAAAAAAGTGAAAAATTTAAGTAAAAAGGAATTTTTGTTTCATTGTTTTCTGAACTTCAGAGAAGTTACAAATTGAGAAGCCTAAAACAGAAAGACAAGAGAATAACTAATCATCAACACTGAATTTTTAAGTCTCTGTAATTTCAAAAGGTTTTACAGCAAAACAATCATCAGAGTGAAGACACAATACAGAAGGGGAGACTATCCATGCCAGTTATTCTGGTAGAGAATTAATATCCAGAATATATAAAGAACCCACAAAACTTCAACACAAAACAAGTAATTTTTAAGTGAAAAAATGATCTAGATAGTGCTCAAAGAAGAATAATTGGTATTATGGCTTGGATATGATATGGCCCCCAACATTCCTATGTTAATAAAGTGATGTTCAGAGGCAAAATGATTAGATCACAGGAGCTGTAACCTAATGAATCCATTCAGTTTGAATGGAAAGACTGAGTAATAACTGCAGTGGCTGAAGGAGGTGGGTAACTAGGGAAGGGTTTGGCTTCCCTTCTGCCCATTTCCTTTCTCGGTCTCTCTCTTTTCCTCCCTCCCTCCATCCCTCCCTCTCTCTTTTTTTCATCCTCTCCCTCCCTCCCTTCCTCCCCGCTGGCTTTATATCTAAAGAAAATGAAGTTAGCATGCAAAAGAAGTCTGTGTACTCAATTTTGTTACAGCATTATTCACAGTAGCTAAGATATGAAATCAGCCTAGGTACCCATGGACAGAGGAGTGAATGAAGAACATAGTGTTTATGTATGCAATGGGGTATCATTCAGTCATAAAGGAGAATGAAATCCTGTCGTTTTTAGGAAAATGGACAGAACTGGAAGACATCACCTTAAATAAAATTGTCAAGATAAGACCCTATCCATAAATTCTTGCTCACATGTAGAAACTTTAAATAAATAAATATATATATAAACAAACGAATAAATAAATACAATTTGAAAGTAGAAGAGGGACTGCTAGAAACTACTAAGAACTAAAAAGTGTGCTGGGGGGAGGAAAGGGAGAGGTGATCATTGGGGGAGGCAAGGGTCAAAGGATAAATGGGCATGATCAATGCATCAGGTGTGAATATAGGGAAATATCACAGTGAATCACATTTTTACAATTAATGTTATTATAATTAAATTTTTAGCAATTTCAGAAGTCTCTTAACATACACTCTTTGTGATTACTAAAATATGATATATTTAAAGACAATACTTTTAGAATATGGGAGGAAAGGCAGCTGTTGCCTTACTCAAACAAGGTGTGAAAGAAGGAAGTACAGATTCTGACAAGATAATAAATTTGTTGCTGACTTTTTTACGAATTCTGGAACAGCATAGTAAATTTATGTCATGATTACTTGATAAGGACACAGTAATTAGAGCAAGAAGTGCAACCTACAGAAAGTAGTAGACCACACTTGGACTTGTCTCCTTTTCTAGTGAATAGCAAAATCATTGTGCAACTCCAGGTCAGCTTGGACCTACCATTATCGTAAAGTTGGTTTTCTCATGATCTGCATCATCACAACTGCTTGTAAGGCTGATGGAACTAGTTGAAATGGCAAACATGCTTAACGTAGAAGACATGGACTTGAATGTCTCCCCTCTGGTCTTTTTAATTTTAGAAACAGATGATACAAACACATTAACAATTGAAGAAAGCAAAAGAATAACTCAGTTGCTTATCTGTAATATACTCAAAGTTTCATAAGGATTAAATGAGGAAAATATAGATGACTTTGCTTTGTGAAATTCAGTATACCCAGTAAGAAAGAACAGTATGTGATTTACTAACAATTCCACATTTCTATTGCCTTCCTGTCGTTTCAACACTGGAGATATTGGTTTACTATACTATTATAATCTTATTTTGTTTTCTCCATCTTTTTATTGCTTATTCTAACAATCTTGTATTTAGAAGTTAAATGCCTGTTTCTTTTTTGTGTTGGATGTTCCTACATAGCAGCTTTTTTTTTAAATATTTTTTTTAGTTGTAGATGGACACAATATATTTATTTATTTATTTTTATGTGGTGCTGAGGATCGAACCCAGTGCCCCACATATGCGAGGCAAGTGCTCTACCACTGAGCTATAATCTCAGCCTGTGGCAGCTTTTTATACACCTGACTTCACATATCAGTCACAAATAGCTCTATCACCTGCTACACGATATAAGCACCTTGCAATAATTTTCCTCCAATTGTTTTCTCCAGTTCCACTTGTAATTATTATCTACTATTTTACCGCTATTTTCTTTTATTTTTCCTTCCCCTGAATGACTCATGATTATTGCTTTATATGACAATTTTTATTTCCCCAACATGTTTCTTTATTTTCATTGCACCTTTGTTCTTGCTGGGAAGAAATCTATTCCCTCGGGGCTTAATTTTATTCTTCCTACAATTCAAGTTAAAAATTCATTTGCTGAAGAGCTAAGAGTTGGTAATATTCTCCTTTATGAAAAATCTACATTTTAAAATTTATATCATTTTAAATCATACATTAACTGATCCCTAACTCTAGTTTGATAGTATTTCTCTTAGCATTCAGAAGAAACGGTTCAATTTCCAATGGCTTCTGTTTTTACTGCTGTAAAGTATCTTTGTCAGTTAGATTGCCCAACTCTTTTATGAGTTATATTTTTTTAATTTTTAAACTTTATTTTATTTGTTTATTTTTTATGTGGTGCTGAGGATGGAACCCAGTGCCTCACACATGCTAGGCAAGTGCTATGCCACTGAGCCACAACCCAGCCCCATGAGTTATCTTTTTAAACTTTGTTTTGACTTTCAAAAGCCTATTTTTGCCTTTGTTCAGCATCCTGTAATATCCTTATTTATTAGGAGTATGATGAGATGAAAATTGAATTTTCTCACAATATATTTTATAGCTATGAATTATTCTCATGGATACCATCCCCTTACCTATTTGTCCTTTACTCAAGATACTCACTTAATGCCAACAAGCAGATTACAAGTGCTCTTTTCAGTTACACTAACATTTTATTTGCCCTATTCCATAGCTTTTTATTATTATTTTTCTGGTGAACATATACTTTGGAGTTTCAGAATCCATACTTTTAAATGTACTCATTTAAATATAGTAGGAACTTACAGTTTTTCCATTTCTTGTAATAACTTGGCTTCTTATTTGGTTTTCACCATCTAACTTTTCTGGAAGTTAGATGAATTCTGCTGTTTGCTATTTCTACTGACATATTTTTTTCTTTTAATGTATTTTTGTCATTTTGAAATGCAAGCTCCTATTCAGTGGAATGTTATAAATCAGGATAATTCACACTTTTTATTTCAAAGTACGTTTATTTTCTCAAGAAATGTTTTGAATTTTATGTCATCAGGCACACAAGTGTTGTTCACAGTCTAGAACCATTTAATAGTGATTTCTTGGTCTGAATGCAAATAATGTTAATTAAGCAAAAGCAAGCACCAAGGAAAATCTATGATTATTAATTATGAGTGATTTTTCCTTCCTGTCATTCTCCTGCAACCTGGAAGGAGAAGCTCAGTCACGTTTTTCATCATCTTTTACCTCTGTATATATTTTCCCTTGTAAGAAGCATGTGCCATAGACATGTCTGGACAG
The DNA here is from genome assembly GCA_028644305.1 of Xerus rutilus. NCBI lineage: Eukaryota > Metazoa > Chordata > Mammalia > Rodentia > Sciuridae > Xerus > Xerus rutilus. The sequence continues at coordinate 17,766,508 of CM053405.1, read as the reverse complement.
GTCGGGACTCACTAATTTGCTGGCCATAAGGAACAGTAGCCATTGACATGTTTAGTTACATCTGTCTGTAATCGATAAGGGGCTGTAAGGGGTACTAGCCATAGGCATGCTTAGTAATCATTGGTTACAATTGATAGGGAGCACAGCTCTATGGATATGTGCGAAGAATATGTTCAGTTGCAATTATATCATCTCACTGGACATAACCAACAGACATTGACTTTCATTGGGTGTAATCAAGCACTAGCTCATACCACCAACTTGGAACTGTATTTAAACTTCTTGTCCTGCCACATTGGGGGCTTTTGCTCCAAGGACATCAGCGAGACTAGCTGTCTTGCTATCTGTCCCTGGATCAACTTCACCATTCTCTGACATCCAGCTGTCAGCTAAGAAGAACCACCAAAGACAATGTCTGCTCTTTGGCTAAGAGAAGTCACATGGCACCGGAGGTATTTTGGGGCTCATGGTTGCCCTAGGATTGTGTAATTTGCTTGTAGTGTTTAGTTGCCCTAGGATAGTGTGACTTGCTTATAGTGTTTAATTAGTGCGCATTGAGTGCTCCAGCACACCCAACACTTTTTGCATTGTTTATATTTGATGATTGATGTGATTAAATGTATGCTTGCATTTAAAGACAGTCTGCCTCTGAGTAATTATTAATAGCACCACTGGCGACATCCCTAAATGCATATTTTCACTTAGCAATAGTCTATTAAATTAGCTAGGTTTCTTTCTTTCTTTTTTCAGGGCTCCTTTTTCTAAGGTACCAATTCTCCTCTTCATGAATACTGTCATTGACTTCACTTGTTAGGTTACCTTTAAAACTTGTACTTCTTGGCTACTGAAGTAACCAAACACTTGCCCATCCACCAATTAGCAAACTTGTTAGCTTGTTCTTTCTATTTTGCTTTTTTAGGCCTCTTTGCTCCAGGGGCTTTCCTTCTTTTCTCAATTTGTTTTTCTCAAAAGCTAAGCTCTTCATGTGAGATCAGCATTTGTCAAAAGTTATTCAGTGTGCTTAAAGTATTTGTAAAAGAATATTTTCATGTAATATTCTGTGAAAATTTGCTGAAAATGGAAAAGATGTCTATTAGTGATTCACAGAACTCTTTGCTTTAGTTTGTTTATATTTTATTAATACTCTGTTATAAATGCAGATTTGCCAAGAACATTTTCGAATAATCAAAGCTATGAAAAATAGCTAATATGGCATAAAAACCAGTAAAATAAAAATAGGAACAAGATAAAACTTAACATGAATGAAAGTGTCAAGTGCAACATAAATCTGACATGACAAGTGCTTTTGGTAGAGGCAGCTGGAAAACCATGATTTCCGTGGAACAAATGCATACACAACCTAAAGAAAGCCTGAAAAGTTTGCAAACATGAAGAGGATGATGAGAGAAAGTTCAAACATTTGTAATGTTGCCTTGGATGGCAATTTGGAACAAAAATATGGGAGTTTCTAGGAAAAATTACAAATATATCATTCACTAGCAGCTTATAAAACATAGTCATCATTCTGAGTAAAATGTTTTTGCTATACGAATCCTCTGTGCTACAACTTATATTAGATCTTTTAAAATTTTTGGAACAAAATATTAGGCATGACATAATATCTCTGAGATTCTTTCATTTGCCTTTACAAAATTTCTATAACTCTTAAGTGTTTTAGAAAAGTTTGTAAGGAATAAAAGCTTGTTTGAATTGTTATCTTGCAAATAATATTAATCAGATATTTTATGACTTTGGTATGATAATAAGGATGATCACATTTCATGTCCTATTCTAGAAAAATGATTATCATCTTTTAAATACAGTATTAATAGTTGCTATAGGTCAACTATTATGGATTATGTTGCCTCACTTAGCATGTACATTTCCAATTTTTAGCTAAATGCATTCAGCTTAATTCTGTATATTCACTCATTTTACACATACTTACAGAGCATCTGATTTTTGTGAGAGGCTGGTAAGTGCCAAGGAAACCCTAAAAGGAGAAAAAATAATCTACCATACTTTAATAAAGGTTATGTTCTAGTGAGCTAAACAGACATTAATCAAAGAAGCACCTAGTTAAAAAAAATAAGAAATTTCTGAAAGAAGAGGCATTCAATCAGGTAATAATATTTATTAGAGGAAGTTTTCTTTAGGAAAATCAATAAAATCTTCTCAAAATAAATGATGATTGACATGTGCTACTTTCTGGATGTTGTAGAACCCTTAACAGATGGGTCCTAGTAGGAAGTGCTTGGGTCATTGAAGGAGCTTTCCTGGAACCTCTGAGTTCCTGCAAGAAAGAAATGTTATAAATGCCAGCCTGATCCCTGAATCTCCCTCTTGCTTCCGTTTTCAGAAGGTGATCTCTTGCTCCCACATGTGCTTTTACCACTGGGATGCCATCCACCACAGGGCCTTCACCAGGACAGAGCCGATGCTTGGTGACACATGCTTGAACCTCCAGAACTGTGAGCTAAATAAACAACTTTATATAGTTAGTCTGCATCAGGGATTTTTTAATAATAATAGAAAATCAATTAATTCAATCTGTGACCTGAAAAGTAGCAGGCATTAGTTACTCAAAGAGATATAACAGAGATATGTAGCATTCTTGAAACTATTTCTGGTATAGGGAATGTGGTGGAAAAATTATTTAATGCATGAAGGGGCTCAGAAGGCTATAGAAACTAAATAGCAGTCATGTGATTAGATTATAGAAAACCAGCAATGATGTGAACAGAATGAAATTGGGCACAATTTTATCAACATTTTTCTCTCAGTACTTTCTGGGTTTGAAGCCTAGCAATAAAAAAAATACAAAACATGAAATTGTGGGGGTAATTTATATAAATTAACTTTTAAAAACAATTATATATCTATGCGAACTCCAGAGCTTTCATTTCTAATCCAGATAATTGATAATAGATTATCTTTGAACAATTCAGTGCAGTAAGCTAGGATCTCTTGATTGTTTCATATTATTTAATGTTCCCTTTTGCCTGTGCCTTTCTTGAAGTTTACTGTCTCATCATTACCTCACTACTGTAGTTCATGACCATCTTGTCCAGTTTGTTTTGTTGTTTTTGTTTTGTTTTGTTTTCTGTGGTTTTTGTCTTTTATCAGATCTTCTCACAGTTCAAGATAATTCTGAGTTCATCACTTCAATACTTTTTTTTTTCAGTACTAGGGATTGAACCCAAGGGGGGTTTACTTCTGAACTACATCTTTAGCCCTTTTTATTTTATTTTAAGATAGAGTCTTGCTAAATTGCCCAGGTTCATATTGAACTTGTAATCTTCCTACCTCAGAATCCCGAGCAGCTAGAATTATAGGCATGTACCACCACGCCAGGCATCAACACTTTTTTGATGTCTCCAGTGACTTCCTTGAACCTAAATCCAAATGAAATATTTTAATCCTATTTTCCTTGACCTACACAAGAATTTGATACCATTAACCTTTTTATCTTTTATAGTCTTCCTTGAACAACTTCCTTGACTGACACTTTCCTTGTTTTTATCTTACAGGTAAATCTTCACTGCAATCTATCCTCCTCTTTCCAACACTATCGTATTCAAAACTGTCAGAGGCCTGTTATGGATTTCTCTCTCACATGAATTCTTCATCAATGTTTTTTATCAATTTCAAATAATATTGAAATCCTCATGATTTCAATACTATTGTATTTTATCAAATTGTAGAATCAATTTATCAATTGATTCTGCTTTATCAATTGTAGAATCAACAACAACCACATCGTCCAAACCATTATTATCAATTCCATGGTACAATTTTTAATTTTATCTCTAAATTTAACTGGGCTGCAAAACACCCAAGCACTTGATCAGCTATTATTTCAGGTGTGTCAGTGTGTTTTTAGATGAGATTACCATTTCCATCAATAGATGATTTAAGCAGTTGTTCTCCCTAATGTCGGTCTCCTCCTATCAATTAAGAACCAAAAAGCTAAGGGGGAACCCCCTCTATCTGAGTGTTTGAGCTGAGACATTAGTCCTCTTCAGACTTCACACAAAAACATCAGCTTTTCTTGGTCAAGTGACTGCTGATTTCCAGGCTGGAGATCACACCTTTGATTTTCCTGGTTCTCAAGGTTTCTGACTTGGAAGGGAACCACAGGTTGCGCTTGGCTGCCAGCTTGCGCTTGGCTGCCAGCTTGCTAACTGTAGATCTTGGGACTTCTCAGTCTTCTCAGTCTACATATTACTTCATATTACCCCAGTTTTATACATAAATGTCCTTACTATACATGAACATACACACGCACACACAAACACAAACACACACACATTCTATTGGTTGTTTCTCTGAAGAACTCAGGCTAATAACATTTAGATTTCTGAAATATTTTGCTCTTTTTTAATTTCACCCCCCACCCCCGATCTTTTCTTTTTCTAGTATTTTCTCTACTCATAGCCACTCTGTGGTCAGAGTCTTAAGTCGACCTCATGGTATCTGTTCAATAAATGCTTGTTAAAGGGTTTCTCTCTACCCTTCTTACCTCATTTTTTTTCTCTGAGAAATTATATTCCCTCCCCCTCTATTGCAGAGCATTCTTCTTGTTGCAATATTCCTTTTCTCTATATAATAACAGATTATTTTATTTTCTATAATCTATTATTTCTTCCTTTACCTCTTTCCCTTTGATACTTCACATTTCAGTGGTTGTGTAGCCCTGAATTCTAAATGTTAAGGGATTCTGCTTGATCTGAATGAAATTTTTTATACAACCTTGTTCTCTACAATTTATTCATTTAATTCATTTTGAGATATGTTCAACCTTAAATTTTCTGTATTACATTATCTCATAATTTATTGTTCTAACTTATTAATGTGTCATCAAATTTATAATTTTTTTGTCTTTCTTTCATGCTGAACTTGTAAATTAGTCACCTACTTTGTGTGTCTTGGTAATGACTATCTTTGGTGGTTGGAACATAATAAATGATCAGTGTATTAATTGAATTAAAATAAATTCTATGTGACATATATTGTTACAAATTCTTTTTCTAATTTGAAAAATTTTATTAGGTTTACATCCAACTAATAGTCAGTGTATAGCTACGGTGTTACTTCTATTCAAAAAGAAGAAACTGAAAGAGAATTTTTACTCCATTTTTGATATTGCAGTCATCCATTAATATCTGTGGAAGATTGGGCCAACATCCAACAATACCAAAATCTGCAGAAGCTCAAGTCCCTTATATCAAATAGTGTAGTATTTAAAAGCATATTCTTTTGACAGTGTTCATTTTTGCCTTAGTCCTATACTCCTGGACAACAGAGATAATTTATAAAACCCTCTGGTTACTAGGGCCTGAAGATGGGAATTAGGGTTATGGAGATATTATTTAGTGGATATAAAATTTTAGTTAAGAGAAATAAACTCAGGTGGTCTATTATACAACATGATATCTAAGGTTGATAACAAAGTATTGCATTTCTGAAAATCCCTAATGATTTTGATTAGTAGTACTAACAAAAATTATTAGTACACCAAATAATGCATATGCTAGTTAGCACAATTGAGCCATTTCACTGTGTATACATATATACATGTATCTGTGATATTGTCCACAATAAATATACACAATTCTGTCAATCAAAATAAATAAATAAACTAAAAATAATACTAAATAAATTTAAAGTAGAAAAGAAACCCTCTATCCTCCATTAAGCCAGGAAGAAGCTTACTGCCAGCAAACATTCTTCCTATCTGAATTAAAGTCCTTCCACATGCTCCTCTTGTTTATTTGTGTTAAGGCTAAACTCAGGACATTCCTAATTTTCATGTCTGTCTCATGAATGATTAGATGAACTCTTTATCCACTAAGCAATTTGTACAAAATACCTGCTGTCTTGACTTGACCAAATTTTAATAAGCTTCTCTCTTCCCCCAGGATCCTGAATTTAGGCCCAAGCTCAGGCTGAACCAAAATATGGTCTTTCCCTAAAGGTCCCTACCTAGAACAGGCTGACTTCAAAGTAAAACACATTCTGATTTACTACAAGCATATCCACCCTCATCAAACTTTTTCACATATTTTTCATTATAACCTTGTATAAAGTCTCTCCTTATAAAAGAAAAATCCCTGTCTACTTACCCTTTGATATGCATGTAGATGGTAGGATCACAGCATTATTTTTGTTGCACTATTACCTTTCTATTGCAATCATCCTTTCTATCCTCCTGCAAAAATATTTTTAAATGAAATATCTCCTTAGCTCAGTCTGAATTTGCTTTTTATTTGTAAATATAAAATTAACATTTCATCTAGGTGACTTTTTAATCTCTTGACTTAATTAATGGCCAATTTCTAAATGTCTGATATTTTAAACTGAATAAGCCTTATAAAAATACAGAAATACTCTGGCTATCTAAACATATCCAAGTTAAATTAATAAAATATACATATTTAACTTATATTTTCACTGTTCTGATCTTCTACTGCTACTTAGATTGTTATGAATACCACTTCATGTCTTGAATGAAGATTTGATTACAAAATATTTCAATAAATGAGAGCCTCAAATTCAACCTAAGGAATTTATTTAAAATAATAAGTTACCTTTCTTATGTATAACATTCTAATGCTTATGTTTTAAAAAAATTTTAGTAGATGACATAATACCTTCATTTATTTTTTTATTTTTATGTGGTGCTGAGTATTGAATGCAGTGCCTCACACATGCTAGGCAAGTGTTCTACCATTGAGCTACAACCTTAGCCCCTCTAGTGTTTATCTTAACCTTAATGTAGACCACATTAAGAAAAATCCATGCACTGGTATTTACAAATATTGAGTGGTTGTTCTGGTTTCTTAGTTGCTTTGCCTAGAAAAACTTCCTTGAATTATTTTTGTGTAAAAGTGAATCTTTTTTGACATTAGATACTAAACTTGTGCCAAGCAAAATGAAGAAATGGAGGGAAAAGAAAACTGCATAAAACCAAAATGTAACCTGAAGGTTGCATGTTGTATGCAATTGTTATAATAGATTATTGATTATTGAATAGAGTGTTCATCTCTTTCTTCTAACCAATGTTTTTCCTCTTCAATTTTCTAACTCATAATTCTCAAAAATATTGAGTCCCCAAAAGGTCATAATTAAGATTATATGTATTACTTGATCTGTTCAAGATAGACTCTGCCAAAAATTAGCATTTCAATATTAGTATCTTTCTCAAAGCAAGTAAATAATGAAAGAATATTGCAAATAATGTAGTAAGTTTTACTTTACTGAAGAACATTACTTTACCACAACTATAGTATAATGATTCATAGATCACACATAAATATATAGCAGCTCTACTGTCCAAGTTTTTAAATTCTATTAGATTCACATTACTCTATTAATATGTTCATTCGATTATAGATTTGACCTCTCAGATGCATAGAATGTTCTCCATTCTGCTCTTTACTCTCTCTTTTAATAAAAACATGGGAAAAGAAATTCCATTTCAAATTTTAAATCATATTTTAGTCAGAATATCTGATGACTTTCCTTTAAGTATAATTTCAGAGTTGGAATACTTTGCTGACAAGCAAGAGGACTGTGTGCTTCATTCCCACATTACTGAGTAGTATTTGTTCATCTTGAATTTAAAAGCAAATACTAAGCCGGGCGCGGTGGCTCAAGCCTGTAATCCCAGCACTTAGAGAGGCTGAGACAGGAGAATCGCGAGTTCAAAGCCAGCCTCAGCAATGGCGAGGCGCTAAACGACTCAGTGAGACCCTGTCTCTACATAAAACACAAAATAGGGCTGGGGATGTGGCTCAGTGGTTGAGTACCCCTGAGTTCAATCCCCAGTACCAAAAAAAAAAAAATAAAATAAAATAAAATAAAAGCAAATACTGAACACAATACTTTTGAAGCTTGATGATTTCCCTTTTAGAAATTATTTATACAATAGAAAGAAGAATTGTATATGTCATTGGTCATAACACATATCCACATTTTAAAATGATACTAGAACAGATGCACAAGATGGTAAAGAATTCTCTGTGTGGAATTCAAGCATTTATATGCACATCAATAATGTTATAATCAATCTTAGTTCTATAACTAGGAGATGTTTTGAAAATCATAGAGTTTATATAACAATTTATTTCATTTATTTCCCTCTTTCTGTAATTTCATTTTTCAAAGAAAATGCATGTAAAATTAGACTCAATGTAAGTGGAAATTATACTTTAAGTAATTCTTCATGCTCATTCTTTAATTCATTGAACATATTAATTGGTAACATAAACCAGAAATATATTTATAATTGAATTTAAAGGATATATACTAATCTAAAATATTTTTGTGTAATACAACTACAATTCATTGACTCCTGGATTTAATTATATTAAAAATATCAGTATGAACATGTTTGATGAAATTCTACCATACTGTCCTCTGGCACGCTGGTAGTTGTTGCAGAATCAAATTCCAGTCAAGTGGCTTAATATTTCCATTGTTCACTAAATACTTACTTTTCAAGATATGATTTTATCTAATGAATTTTTGTTAATTTTATTATTATATCAATTTTCTGGAGTTGATGGTAGCTTAAAAGAAGAGTCAATGGAGAGCTTTAAAAATGGCATGGTTCATAGCCATTGCATCATGGCAGTAACATTTATCCCTTTCTATATATAAATTATGTTTCTGTTATAATGCTGACAAAATGATATTTTAAAGTGGATTATGATCATAAATTTCTTAGAGAAACTGGCTTATTTGAAAATACCTCTGATAGACTAAGCTTATAGAAGTCAGGTCAATTTACCATCAGTAAACTAAAGAAAATCACAGCTTTCTGCAGAGGCTGGAAATTTTAAAAATCACTTAAAAATCATTTAAATTTAATATTTAACTATTAAATGGTCTGTTTAATCTGCTAAGATTACAGCAGCAAAACTAATTTTAAGTATTATCCATTGCTATGCCCAATACTTCTTTTCTTTTTCTTTTTTAAAAATATTGTTTAGTGGTTGATGGACTTTTATTTCATTTATTTATATGCAGTGCTGCGAATTGAACCCAGTGCCTCACATATGCTAGGCAAGCACTATACCACCAAGCTACAACTCCAGCCCCTAAAACCTATTTTCTATACTAAGTATTTAACAGTGATTATAATTAAAAATACTATCCAAATGGGTCAAAAATAATATTATTATTTTATATTTCAAAAATCACACATGGTCAATATATTTAACCACACTTATCTGTGTTTTGAGCAATTTTTAATCCTCATGATGTCAAAGTGCTTTAAAATTCAGCAAACTTTTATACAAACTATATTTAAAATTACTTCACACTTCAGTGAAATTCACTCAGCTCTAGGCTAAATATAGAAATGAAACAGTCTACTGCACTCATGTCAAAGCTGGTTAAAGGGAGAAATAGGAAAAGTAATCCATCCAGTGCAAATCTCTGGAGAAATATAACATGCATGGAACAGTATGTCCCTTCTGGACCTCTGCTATTATTATTTCATTCACTTTTTACTGAAACTGTTTTTATAAACTACCCTAGAAATGAATAACACACTTGTAAATGACATGAACCTTGTGTGTAAATTTATTAAATTTAGCATAGAGCTTCAGAAGGGTTCAAGCTTCTGACTAGCCCTCTAGTATAAGACCTGTAGGTCTTTCCTATTTAAAATTCTCTCTCTATATATGTGACTCAATATTAATATGTAAAGGTATGGATTTCAAAACGAATGTTTATAAGCAATTTGATTGTTACTTTAGCTATAATCATCTCTGGTTTACAAAGGAGGAGGGAAGAAAACCACCCAAGCCTTGGTAGGGGAGATTTCATTCTCTTTGACAAGCTGGCAAGTAGAGACTTTGGAGTCTATCACTTCACACATTTTGAATACTGTGATCTTGGCCCTCTTGACCCTTTACTTTAACTACCAGGAATTATATCCAAATTTCTAATTCAGCTTATTTTTATAAATGTGACTGTAAAGACTGAAGTGCAGTAAGCTGAGTTCCAGTCCATGTCCCTGACCTATTAACTGTGTAGAATTGATGATTATTTTAGTTTCTAGTACCTTGTTTTTCTTAGGCTATTAAATGTGCATGATAGAAGGTGCAGTTCATGTTATTCAATGGCTAATAACATGAACAAAATTTCTTACCATTGCCTGGTTCAGACTGCCCAGTACATCAAAGTTTAGCTACTCTTATTTCTGTTTCTTTCGAAAATTTAATTTGCATCTCCAGCTACCTTTATGAAATCTTCATCTCTAACTTCATCTCCAGAAATTCACACTTATTATAACCAAAATTAAATACAAAATAAAACAAAATTCACCTCTTATAATAAACTATCTTACAGTGTCTACAACTAGAGTCCTATTCACCTGCCTTGAAACAGAAATTTTATTTGTTGACTCTTTTAATATAAAATATTATTGTGAGTTATATCCTTTGGAGTTTTTCTCCTCAGAATCTCTTTCAGTGTTTTTTCTAAAATACTAGATGAAGTCTTCCTATATACCACCTAGACCACAACCTATGACTTAACAGTCTCCTGACTATTCATGAGCTTCTGATTTTTCTACTCTGTAATCTAGTCTTGTAGCTACATTCATCTTCCTGAAGCATACTCTTTGTTACATTATTATTCTAGCCAAAAAATTTTCATTGGCACTCTAAAGCTAAACATGATACACATTTTCTGTCATTCATCACTCAATATCAATGTATTTCATGAACAGTCTCTCTGTCTTCTCACTGTCTTGGATGCTATGGGTTGATATAACAGAACTCTTCAGGTTGGACTTTTTAAACAACATATATTTATTACTCACAGTTTGAAGGTTAAGAAGCCAAAAATCAAAGCGCTGGCAGAGTAAATGTTGTTTAAATAGTTGTTATGTTTTGTTTTCCAAAAAGTAATGACCAGAAATAGTTCGTACATATTCAGTACAAATGTAATGTTTTTTACACATATTTTTTATTTGTGGTTTGTTGAACCCACATGTAGAACTCACTAATACAAAGGGATGCATTTGCTGTTTCCATCAATAGTTTATCTTTTCCAGCTTTATTCTTACAATTTTCCAGCAATTTCCCTTGTGTATGTAGATAGGTATTTTTATTGAATGTAGGCAGGAACTAAGTGAACTAATAACTAACTTTATTTTTAACTATAATTAAGAATAAAGACAATGTCAAATAAAATATAGTTTTGAATAAGACATGGTTGAGAAAATTTATTAGTTTCCTTTGGCTTCTGTAACATGTCCCACTAACTTGGTGGCTTAAAACAAAAGCAATTTATTCTTCAAATTTTTAAAGTCTGTGTATACAAAACCAAGGTGCCATCAGAATTGCTTCCTTCTGATGGACGTTGTTCCATCTTGCTGGGTTGGCTACCATGTTGCACTGGGGCTCCCAGACTTGTACATGCTTTGCTCCAATCTCTGCATCTGTTGTCACATGATCATCTTCTCACAATGATTCTGTGTGTCCTCACATGATATTCTTCATTCTCTCACTTTTCTCTTTGTGTAAGCACACCATTCATATTAAATCAAGGGCTCCGTCTGACCAGTATGGCTTCATTTTAACTTTACTAAATATATCTACAGAGACCCTATTCCAAGCAAGGTCACACCTTAAGGTCAAAGGGAAAAGTACTTCAATATATCCTTTTAAGGACATGACCAATTTATTTATTTATTTATTTATTTTTTGATTTTTCTCAAAAGTTGCATTTTAATACATGTTATCAAACATAACAGAAAAAAAGCAAATTTTCAGAAGCTGTACACACTGTTCACTGAAAACATTTGTTGAAGCAAATAGAAAAAAAATTGTTACAATCATAATTTTCTAACTTTGCACAAAATTATAAGCAGATTACATTCTTTGACCAATTTATACAAAAAAGGCAGGAAAAAAATCAGAGATGCTAGACTATATAAGAGGGTTTCTCACTTCACGAGTTGGTTTTTCTGTCTGGGTGAATCTCTCACTCCTACTACATAAAGAATTCTGGACTGTTGAGCAGGTACTCAATATCCTTGCACTGCAATTAGCTGATCTACAATATAAACATAATCATCTTCACCTTCATACATTCTTGTAAAGCTTAAAGGTTTTTAGAATTCATAAATAATTGTAAACAGTGGCATCAGCATATGTGAATTTGTATGAATGCAGGCAGGTTTGAGGCAGCAAGCAGCCTCTTGTGTCCAGTATGGGTGTTGAGGGATGAACTTATCTGTGTAGCCCTCATAACATGATGCGGTCTTCTCTGGATACTTCTTCTCTGGATGTCTTAACTAATGACATGATTAAGTCACCAAAATAATCTACCTGAGGCAAATAGAGGAAATGATTTGTTTCTGTGCTCCCCAACGTTGGTGTGCTCAAGAATGAACACTGGTGTACCAGCCCTTCCCACTGACACTACTCACATTCACATAACTCCTAGTTCTATGGATATAACATCTAAATAAAATTAAACCTCCAAACTGATTCATACACACATACACACACACACACACACACACATATGATTACAATTACTTGATAATATCTATATATAATGGTATAATATCTTAATTAAAATTTAAATGATCTAAATTCACATTTAGCAAAAATAACATTATTTTTAAAACACATTTTGGTTTTCTGTATGAGGTGCTTAATCGCTGAACAGCACCCCAGTCCTTTTTATTTTATTTTATTTTGAGACAAGGTCTTGCTAAGTTTCTTAGGGCCTCACTAAATTGCTGAGGCTGGCTTTGAGTTTGTGATCCTCTTGCCTCAGCCTCTCAAGCCACAGGGATTACACACATGCACTATGGCGCCTGGCCTTAACTAATTTTTCATGCAAAACTTTAACACTTTTTCATGCAAAAATGCAGAGGAAAATTGTTTTAAAGGTTTGCATATTTCCTTATTACATTCCTCTTTCACCCAATCAAAATTTTAACTACTTATATTTGTCATACCTGATTCATAGCATATTTGGCTTGAAATTTGCAGTGGCAATTTTTTTTATTGATTGATTACTGTTTCTATTCTATGTATACATTGAAAACATAGGAAAGAAAGAATATGCTCAGAACCAATAGAATAATTCATAGTGACGGTCCTCCATAGACCAAAAAAAAAAAAAAAAGCTTAATTTTAGTCCAAAATGAGAATACATTTGCAAATTAAAGTCCATATATGTTTAAGAAATTATAAACATTCCCAGTGCTTATTTATCCTTATATTCAAGAGAGTTTCTAAGTGGAAAATTTATATTAGAGGTCATTTTTAATTTTGTTGCTGGGGATCAAACCCAGAGCCTCCAGGTAGACTAGTGCTCTATGACTGAACTAGGGCCTTGTCCTTAGATGGCAATTTTAAGTTGGTTAGCAGTATGTAGGATAATAGACAAATTTTCATTACCAGATACAGTTAATGTATCTATATAAATAGTATGTGTAGGGGCTGGGATTGTAGCTCAGCGGTAGAGCGCTTGCCTCGCATGCGTGAGGCCCTAGGTTCGATCCTCAGCACCACATACAAAGCAATTAAATAAAGACACTGTGTCCATCTACAACTAAAAAAATATTAAAAAAATAAATAAATAAATAAATAAATAAATAGTATGTGTAAATCTCACCTGTTCAGGAACTAAACATATCTTTAAATATCACTTACAATATAGCAATTTTTATTATAATGTATTAGTTTGTTATATTTTATTTTTGTTTGATATTCCTGTTTTATTTGATAAAATGTTATGATTACATATGCAGTTCACTTCTCCATGCTTATCTTTGCATTTACATATTCAATATTACTTTAAGTAAAATACATTATGATTTATGTGGTCTTTTCATTTATAAAATACAGTTATTGTTAAGACAAGATACAGACATTTAGTGCTTTTCAGATACATTCAGTGATCAAATTGATTCAAGAAAATTTGCTGATCATATGTACTCTGTTTATGGATATAATAAGAATTATTAATATGATATCTCTTACTCAATGAAGAATTTAATAATGGTAAATATTTCTTGAGGCATATTTATATTTTACAATTTTACTCACAAAATTAACACTACTAAACTGACCTAAGAAATTTTTATAAATCTGGTAACATTAATTATAAAATTTAAAGTTTGTGCCAGGTTGTATAAAGTCATTGTTTTAGAAAAAACAAAACTTCAAATATATAACAGAAATTGTAAATCTGATGTACTTTGATTTTTTTGTCCCAATTATATGTGTCTTTGAAAATAACCAAATAATTTTCCATATAATATGTGCAATAACTTTAGTGATTCAAAAAGTATCAGAAAAGTAAGTTATATACACGAGTTTATTAAATACTAAAATTAATTAATGCATTTACATATATTACAATAACATAAAATAATATGTCCTAGTTGTGGATGGTGGTTCAAAAGCAGCAAAAACTGAAACAGAGAATCCAGTTTTTTATTGTTGTTGAACATAAATATGTGTCTATTACATAGATAGTTTTAAACAGACTCTGAGAGTTTATGTATTTTAAATAGACTCCACTTTTAAAATGTACAATCTAGAAAAGAAAATTAGATTTATATGTAAGTCATTATTTAACATAATTTTAAATACAAGGTTAATGTTGAAAGGACAAAAATTATTGTGTGGTTTTAGAAGATTTGCCTCCAGCTGTGTAAATCAAGAAATGTTTTGACCCTAGATCTCCATAAACATAAAATAAACTAGTGGAGTAATAGAGTATAGTGAACAGTTTAATTGGTTTGTAGTTGGAAGCAAAATAAAACAGAGAGATTTTGTACCCAGAAATAAGATTAGATAAGATTGGAAAAGTTGGCTTGGGGACACATAATACTGGGTTTCACATAAAAAAGTAAGGTAATTTTATTTAGTATGTAATGAAGACTCTTTAAGAGATTTTATGCAAAATGTAACACAATTTTAGCGGCATTAGGAAAATTAATCTGGTACCATCGTATCATCTGAATTAGAACAGGAAGCAAGGAGTCTATTGAAGTTTAATCAAATAGTCCAGGGAGGAGGCAACGAGTGACAGTTGCATATGGAGTAATGACTATAGAGTTGGAGGGAAAAAAAAAACAGATTACAGTGTATGTAAAGTGTTACTAAAAGACATAAGAAAAAGTACAAAGAAAAATGCTTGGGAATGCATACTGGAAATATATGGCTACACTATGCCCAGATCAAGTTACATAGCAGTTATTTGGAAATACTGAACAAAATCAAGCAAATCATCTAACAGTTACACCTTTGTTATAATTTTAGTTTTGGAAGCTGCAGGTCAGAATTTTGGAAATTGAAAATTTTGACCAAATACATATCAGAATTCCTTGAGATACATATAAAACTGTAGGTTTCAAAGCCATTCTCTAAACCAGTAAATCAAATTATGCATTTTTAATTCACTAATTTAGAACCTTTGTATTTATTCTCACTCTACCTTATCATTGAATTAGAAATGATAGCTTTGGGCTATAACATAATTCACATTCTCAAATTTGTAACTAAAAATAAATTATAAGAAAAAAGGTATATTTTTAACACTTTGGAACTTCACTTTGGGTTAATGAGTAATCTGTTAGACTATATAATATTTAAATGAATTTTAAATCCAAATGCAATGCTGATTAACAGATATAGAGAAACAATTTTACATGAAATTACTTTATTAAAATCAGTGTTATAAATGGTCACTTTGGGATTTCAAAGCAAAAATAAAACAGATATTAGCTTTTACTATTATCTGTCCAGTATTCATATGTTGGCCTATACTTTACTCCCATTTGATAAACTTATTTTCTTTTCTGATTAAATTTTAAGTCCATTGAAATCGTAATACACTCATTTTAATTTCATATTTCTAATATATGGTACATGGCTTTAAATTAGGTAGAACCATCAAAACTGTTGTGAAAAATTTTAGCATATTAAACATAATTGTTTAAATCAAACTTTCCTTTATTGAGATGAAAAGCGTTTCGACAAAAAAAGGGCAGAAATGAGTTATATTTTCACTTGGCTAATTTCTCAACAATTTATATGTCATTTTGAGATCTACTGTGAAATGGAAATGAGAGAACTTGGAGACATTTAATTACTTGGATTTGGGATCTAACATTTCAGTCTATACCTGCCTTAAAAACTGACAGTTTTTATAAAAAGCACTGTGAAATTACCTTATCAAAATTAATATTAACCTTTTGACAATGAGCTAGAGTAAAATGACCAAGTTGCGAGTATGCAGATATAGAAGACAAGTCTGTATCTTTTACAATTATAAATATTTTCTGTGAGACCAGGGTTTTGATGGCAATGAGAAAGTTGACTGTGGATAATGTCATTCCAGAAGTGATAGTTACTGGAAGATGCTCATACAGATACAGTTCAACAAAGCAGACCCTGAGGCCTGGAGACCTACATTAATGAGAAGAATAGAAGATCATGCTGAGTTTGTTTTAGTAATGATGGAATGAAGAGTAATTTGAAGGGACAGAATAGCAACTTTCTGGTTTGGGTTTGTTTTTTTTTTTTAAATTGAATTATTCCACAGTAAAGGTAGGCAGGATCAAAGATGACAAATTTGGAAAAATGTTTGCCATACGGAGATAAAAATGATGACATTTTCCTGAAAAGGGAATTCATATACCAATCTAGATCTGGATCTGAACTGGGTTGAATCATACCAATTTCAATCCTCCTCGGAATATAAATATTGAATGGCACCCAATGCTTATGAATATATCTGAGAAAATCCTTAAAATGTATATTTGAAAGGAAAAGAACATTGGTTCTCCAAAGAGTTGTTGAATCATCTTATATCAGATCATACATTAAGCTATAAAGAAATCAATTATTAGTCATTTCAAAATGACTAATATGGAGTTACAAACCTAGACTGCAACTTACAACACAAAGGTAGAGTTGACAGTTCAAGAGATGGAGGAATGTGGGCTGATATGAAAGATGATACAAACCAATTAAGAAAAGGTGCCTCAAACCAATGTAGAGCCCTTGTACTGAAAGAAACTCACCTCTTTCTTAGACAGAACCTTGGTACTCTGACAAATCTTCATCATCCTCTTTCTCCTAGGCACAGATTGTTCTATTGGCAGGATGGAGGGAACCCTTTTTCTTCAGTAGGTGGAAATTGAAATCATGAAGTTACCCTGTGCATTAAGCATTGTAGATGGCAGTGAATGCTTACCATTTTGGTTTCATGTGTATTTTACAGTGTTAACAACTGCTATACTTGAAGAGAAAAGTGCCACTTAAAGATAGAATATATGTTCCAGAGAATAACCCTATACAATGGATTGCTGCCTGCAAATTAAGCCAAATGTTTTCAACTATATATCTTGAAAGATGAGTTGATTTCTCTACAAGTTAATCTAAACTTCAGTTGTCATCTGGTCACACACACTACTCTAGTGACATACATACAACATATATGACCTTCATTTTGTTAAGGATCAGAAAAAAAAGGAAAAAAATATAAAATATAAAGTAGTAAGTGAGCACTATTCTGAACACACAGAAGAATACATGTTCAAAAAGACATTCATATGTATAGAGGAAAATTAGCTGAAAAGTATTTAATATCCACAAGTTAATTCCAAAATCTCAACTGCAACTATTGCAGTAAAAGAAAAATCTATTCTAATATTCATATGGGATCTCATAGGACAAATAATTAAAATAATTTTTGAAAAGAAGGACAAAGTTGAAATCACATTACCTGATTTTAAAACACACTACAAAACTAAAGTAATCAAAATAACATGGTACTGGCATAAAGACAAATAGAGTAATAGAATAAAATAAATAGCCCAGAAAAAACCATAACATGTATGGATAAATGGTGTTCAGCAAATGTCAAAATAATTCAATAAGGATATGATAATCTTTTTAATAAATGATGCTGAGAAAATCAGATATGCATATGTAAGTTTATCTTACACCATAATAAAATCAACTCAAACTGGAATAAAAATTTAAATGTAAGACTCCATACTATAAAACTTCTAGAAGAATGCACAGAATAAAAGCTTCATGATATTGAACTTGTTATTAAGTTCCTGGGAAAAATACCTTAAGTACAAGAAACAAAGGAGGAAAAAAGACTAATGGAACTGTTATCACACATACAAACATCTGTGTATCAAAGGACACTGTCAACAGGTAAAAAAGAAACCCATAGAAGAAAATATTTGTAAATCATATAGCTAAAAGGTATTAATATTCAGTATAAATGGAAAAACAACCTAAAATCAAATAATTCAATCTGAAAAGTTGATAAAGGACTATATATAAACTATAAATTTTCCAAAGATAATGTCTGATGGTCAGCAATCATATAAAAAGATACTTAACATCACCAATCATAGAAAAATGCAAATAAGAACTACAATAAGATATTACCTCACACCTATTAGAATTCTTTATTTCAAAAAAGGAAATAACAAACATTAAATAGGATATAATGAAATTACTAACCTGGTACACTGTTAATGGGGTTGTAAAATGCTTCAACCAAGATGGAAAACAGTGTGACTTCCTTTAGAAATTAAAATGACAATTACTATATGATGCAATAATCCCGTTTATGTGTATATACCCAAAATAACTGAAAGAACCATTTTGAACAGATTTTTGTTAACAATAGCATTGTTCACGATTGGCAAGAGGTGGTAAAAAATAAAAATCCAAAAATTCACCAACTAATGAATAAATAAAATGTGATCCATCAATTGAGAAATGAATAAGTAAACATGGTATATTAATTTTTTCCTTTTTTTTTTTTTGTACTGAGGATAGAACCCAGGAGCACTTAACCACTTAACCAGTGAGTCACATCAGCAGTTCTTTTTTTTTTTTAATAATTTTGACACAGGGTTTTGCTAAATTATTTAGGGCCTTGCTAAGTTGTTGAGATGGGTTTTAAATGCATGATCCTCATGACTCAGCCTTCTGAGATGCTGGGATTTTATGTATGTACCACCATGCCCAACTTAATTATCTTTAAAAGAAAGGAAATTTTGTCAAATGCTATAGCATGAGTGAATCCTGAGGATATTATGCTAATGAAATAAACCAGCTGAAAAAACACAAATACTGTGTGATTCCAATTATGTATCTCAAGTGACCAATTCATAGAAATAAAGTAGAGCAGTGGTTAGCAGGGGCTGGGCGAGCAGGATGGTGGAAATGTTTAATGGTACAGTGTCAGATTTACAAGATGAAAATGCCTGGCATTCTGCTACACAACAATATGAAAACAACAAATGCTATGGACTTAAAATGGTTACTATGATAAATTTTACATTATGTGCTTTTAACCACAATTTTTTACAAATTGCTAATTTGAAGAGCAAAAGAACACAAGAAACCTGAGATTATAATTTTATGTCCAATGGGATGAGATTAATAAAAATCAGGGTCGTGTTTATGAGAAATCTGAAAATACAAAAATCAAAACAAACAGAGTGGAACAATAAGAGCAGCATTTGCATTGTAGAAAATGGACTCAGGGTTGGGAGGTAGCTCAGTGGTAGAGCACTTTACTGGCATGTATGAGGCCTTCGGTCTGATCCCCAGCACTGAAAGAAAAGAAAGATAGAATCAAAAGTAGGTGAGAGAGAGAGAACTCTTCTTAGAATACAGATGAAAGGTCAAAAAGATTTACAAGATTATTAAAAGATTACACAATAAAAGACAAACTAACCTTGAGATGATTCTCAATAATAAAGAAATAAAATGGAAAGAAAAGGAAAAGTCAAACCAAAGAAGAAATCTTTAGTGGAATAACACTTTCTTGTGATGAAAACCAGAATATGTAAATTGAAAAAGGGAAATTCATTTTAGAAAAATAAGTAAAAGCAGATCACAGCTTAGACATAACTGCAAATTATTCTGACAATAATAGAATTTTTTAAGGCACTGTTGGAAATCCAAGAAAAAGTGAAATGTGGGATTCCAATCACATGCTTTGACACTTTACTGGGTATGTAGAACAAAAAAATATATTTCAAAAATCGTATACCTACTCAGACTGCTCTCCAATGTAAAGATTATACAAAACCCTCAATGTTTCATTCACTTAGCTCTGCTTGAAAAGATTTCTTGAGTTTTTGGAATATCCCTGAAGTTTAGAATTTACCAATTTTTTAAAATTCTTCCCATATATTATCTTGATATAATTTAAATCTCATTGCTCTTCATAAAGTGAAGACTGGAGAAATCTTAAAAACTTGTCATTGTTTTCTCACAGGCTTCTATGTTATCAAGTTCAAGGTCATAAAATACACAGATGCTGTCTGTATTGCTTCAAGTCCTCTGTCCAAAGTGTAGGCTTTTAAAGTCTCAATCAAAAAAACTGTCCTTGCATAATATACAAAGGCACAGAAGAAAAAGTTGTTTGTGGGCTGGAACTGGTCTTAGGAGGTATTATTGTAAATCTATTTTTATGTAAGGCCCACACAAAGGGATGGGGTACTGACTGTTATTCTGATATCTTCTCTATCCTAGTTGGAAGTTAGCCTATGGGAATATTCTACCCAATCTTCTCACACACAAGGCAAAAAAAAAAAAAAAAAATGTGGTGTCCCCTATTCTTTTATGAGATTACAAAAACAAAATTATTAGTGTGATTTGTAACATTGAGGATTATAAAAGAAGATTTGCAGTCATGTCAGTCTTGTTCTCATTACAGAACAGAGGTTTATATTTTGATAACAGCCTAGAGATCTTTTGTATCTTGCCTAAGACAAAGAAACACTTGATTTAATCTGTTGCTTTTGCTTTCCATGAGGAAAGAGCATGATAACCTTCTCATGCTGTCAATGAATCTGAGCACCAGCTTGCAATTTTATTTTTCTCTTGATAGTCTCTATGAGCTGAAAGAATATGCCAATGACAATGGTATATTACAAAAAAAAAAAACAAAAACAAAAACACAGTGAAGAATGAAGCTAGTTAATCAGAGAAGCCCAAACCTAAGGCTTTTAAAAACAGACTCATGAATCTATTATCTACCTACCACAAACATGTATTTAATTGTACAAGACAATAAATTTTACTAAATTTATGTTACCATTCAGGCAGTCAGGCTTAGCATATTTCTATCACTCTAAAAAAATTACTACCTGCCAATTTGCAGAAATTGTATATTTTCTGAGGAAACCACTAAATTCTTCTCTTACAAGTTTCTCTTTTCCAGAAAAAAAATCTGTTCCAAAAATGATTGTTTTAATCAAGATTTTAGACAATTGCCAACTGAACCTCATATCCCTGAAGCAAGTGCCCAGAATCCCAAATACCTGAGCTTTTCTAACAACCATCTTTGCTACATTTCCAGGAAACAAGAAGAAAGCAGTCCAAAAACATGCTGTGATGGCTTTCTGTTACTATTACAAAATACCTGAGATAAATAAACTTATAAGAAAAAAAGTTTCATTTTAGCTTACAACGTTGGAGACACTGGTCCATGCTTTCCACTCTTGTGGCAAGACAGTACCTTATGCTGGTAGCAGGTAACATAAGAAGTTGTGACCAGGAATCAAAAGAGAGAGGAAAAAGGAGCAGAGGTCTTAATATCCCTTGCTAAGAGCAAGGTGCCAATAACATATTTACCTTCCACTAGGCCCCACGTCCTAATATTTTTGACTATGTTCTAGCAGATTCATGGGTTGGGGACCAAGCCTTTAACACATGGGCTTTTGGCTATCTAGACCATAATACTTACTATTGCAGAACACCAGATTCATTTGTTTTTGCCTAGCAAATTCTTATTCTCAACACTATGCTTCAAATAGAAGAAATCCTTATTTCTCTAATGCTCCTGTGCTAATTATCAAACCCAGATCCAGGGCCACAAAAGTCTCTTCTATTGTTCTGCAATTGTTGATTATTCATTTATCTCAGTGTGTGCTTTACTGTCATTCATTAATTTCAATGTTTCCCACAATCTCAATGCATCACTGTCAGACAAATTCTATGTGAGTGGAATCAGAGAAAGGGACGCAGTCTCTTGTTTCTTACAGATGCATCTCCAAAATGTCAAATGCTCACCTTCATTACTGAATAGCTCTTTATTGCCCAGGGTAATAACTACACATACTAGCTATAGTTCTGACACCTCATTTTAAACAGCCTGTTCTCAGACACCTTAATGAATCATGTATGAGGAATCTTCACCCCCTAGGTACAACGTTTCACATCTGCCTTTGTTCCTTCAAATCCTGCTGGGTAATAGAGGGCAGGTCTCATTCCAGGTCCCAGCCTGGTTTTGTCCTGTTTTCCATATTGGCATGAAGTCACATTTGTGTGTATTCAGTCATCCAAGAAATAAGGAAGAATCTGATCTATAATTTCTGAGAATATGATGCAATAAATATTCTTTATCTTAGCTTAAAAATATCTCATTTTTATTCAATTTCTATAAACAAATTGTTAGGGGAGTTAGACTGATTCAAAATCTACCTGCAAGGGACCTAGTGAGTAAACCTAGAAATTATGACATTTTTTGCATATGAGAAAGATTATCCTAAAAAATGTCTAATATCTTTCTTTTTTTGTGTGAAGAAAAGGAATATACAAGCTGTTATGCAAGAGAACTCGGTGTTACCTGAGAGCTTGGTGACAGGATGACAGAGTTATGAAAGGATCCATGTAGACCTTTCTTTCTGTCTCTCTCTTATTCTCACTTTTGTTTTTCTTTTTTCTTTCTTTTTTTATTTTTATTTATTTATTTATTTATCTTGTTAAGTTGCAAGGCATCAGATTATGATCTCTCATGAAATAAATATCAACTGGTAAATCAAAATCACTGTTGAGAACATCTGGTACTGGCATGGCATGTTGTTTAGAGGCCACTGAGAGTTCAAATGAATTAAAATTTGAAATGTTTTCCCTTTATTCCTGGCTAAGAAAAAGATTCAGGCTAAGAGTAATTAATAATAGTTGATATTTTCTGATCATGATTTTTAATATGCCATTATGTAATGATTTCACTCATTGCTGTAACGTATAATTCTTCCTTTCAAAAAATCCGTGGGAGAGGCACAAAATAAAGTCTAAAGAAAAATGGTGACTTTTAGAATCAAACTTTATTTCCAACTCAGTGCTTCTTAGAAATTGGAACTTTAAAAAATTAAAAAATAAAATCTTGATAGTCATTGTCTAAATATCAGTTCTGTGAGTTCACCAACACAATTTTATAATGTAGGTGTCCCACACCACTTCCACACCTACAACCACAACGTGATTTAAACCAAATCTTAGTGAGACATTTACACCTAAGTGTATATGGCTTTAAAATGTATTTTACTTTGATTTTAGGAACTTTTAGTTGGCTGAAATTTTAGTGAAGATTTATATAACAAAGGAAGTACACAAATGATGAAAGTGCAGTCCAGTAATTTTTTGCAAACTGATCACATTTGTGTACCCACAACTCAGATCTAGAAGCAGAAAAGCATCTGCTCCCAAAAGCTTCCACTGTATTCCCAGCAATCCTAATAATTAGCCTAACTTCAAAAGCACAAAATACTTCTCTGTTTTTGAAATACAAGCTGTAAACACTATATACAAATGGAGTAATATGCTATAAAATTGTTTGCCTTTTTTAGTGTAACATGCTTTCTGACAGCTGTTTTTCTTGATACATGAAATTTCACTTTGATCATTGTCATTACTTGAGATCTGACTGTGTGAAACTATCCAGTTAAATATGCACACATAAAATATGTATATATAACTGGGCCGAAGTGTATACATATATATTATGTAGTTATATTCAGCTTTAGGTTCTATAATTAAGGCAATGAACATTTGTGCATGAATTTTAGTGAATATTAGTACATATGTCTGTTGAATACTTACCAAGGAATAGAACTGTGGTTTAAAGAGTATACATATAATGTCCACCCTGCCCACATATACACCAAGAAATATTTTCAAAACATCCATTTAGGGTCTATTTAGTTTAAGTTTCTTGTCCTCCTATGTCCAGAATCCACTCACTTTAACTTCCACCAAGATATTTTTTCCAATCTAAATATAAATTTTCACAATTAAAAATAAGAACAGTCCTTTTAGTAATGGTGTGAGAATTCAATACTGTAGCAAATCAAGAGTCATCTATTTTGGTCTCACTGGAATTATTTGAGCAAGTATTAGCAACTTCCCTATTTGGATTTTCCCCTTTGTTTTTCATAAAACATCATCAATTATTTCAAATGCTTAATCTGGTACTACTAATTGAATGTTTTAAAAACTCCCATATTTAGTATGACCAGAAAGTATTTCCTTCTAAGAAAAAATTTACATGTAAAACATCTATAAGAATTATCTTTAGGGCTGGGATTGTAGCTCAGTGGTAGAGCACTTGCCTTGCATGCGTGAGGCACTGGGTTCGATCCTCAGCACCACATAAAAATAAATAAATAAAGATATTGTGTCCATCTACAACTAAAAAAATATTAAAAAAAGAATTATCTTTAATTTGCCATATTATGAAATGACAACATACTACTAAAATAGCAAAGACACCATATAAGATCTAGAGAATCATTTTTACTATAGCTACGGATGCTAAGGAGTAACCAAACACCTTCTTTGCTCATGCCATTTAGAGTTTGTCTTCATACTACTGAGTCATGTCTTCTTTTCCTTATAATGTGCCCAGAAGAATAATCGGTTTAAGGACTATGAGTACATTATCAGATGTGTGTCACTTCTTCAAATAAACAAACATTTTGACATAAAGAATGAATAGTAAATTAGAAAAAGAGAACTTTTAATTCAATAAAAGTTTATTGAGCATCCAACTGAGAATTCTGACTGATTATTCAAAAAAAATTAAAGCATGTTTACTCTCATCAAAAAAATCACAAATTGGGCTGGGATTGTAGCTCAGCGGTAGAACGCTTGCCTCGCCCTGGGTTCGATCCTCAGCACCACATACAAAGCAATAAAATAAAGACATTATGTCCACCTACAGCTAAAAAAATATTTAAAAAAAAATCACAAATTATCTCAAAATTTAAAAGTACACCATAGTATATGTGTGATTAAGACAAAGATGACAATGATAATGCCCTTGTAATTTTAGGACCTTTAAAAGGTACTAACAGTGAAAAATGACCAAAATGTTTGTTTTCAGAAGGCCTATCATGATGTTAAATTTTAAAAGAAGTGTGTTTTAACATTTTCTGTAAAATTTTATAAAATGATTATTGATAGAAAATTTTTAAATTGATTTGGTCATACTCAAATAAAAGGATTTATAAAATATAGACCAAGAAGAGTTACCAGAATATTGAGCTTTCTTTGATATTCACAGAAATCAACACAGTGTCCATTAGTGCAGAATAGAAGACATAAAACAATTCAGTGTAAAAAAATACCCTGCATTAATGGAACATTAAAGTTATGATTTAAACCCACAAAATTAGGAAATTCAGAATTAGACCTCCCAAGGTAACCTTAACTGTGACCTCTTGTACATGAACACTGTTTAGAAAATTGAGATTTTTGCCGTCCTGATCACATATCACTATGAAGAACAATTTTAAGGGGAGAAAAAAAGGTAGTACATTTCCTTAAAACCACAGAATATGTTTAAAATTTTATACCTACTTAAAAATCAAACCATCTATCTTATATGACCGTATGAGCTAATTATGGCATAAGAAATAATTTTTAAGATATAATATAGAAAGCTATAGAAGCTACAACATAATGTACTATGTATCAAACATGAATCTGCATTCTCTTTTAAATAGAGCCATAAGTTCTTGCCATATAAAAAGTATAATCATACTCACTGCAGAATGACAGTGGGAGGGCATTATTAAAATTATAAAGAATTGCAATATGCAAGGAAAAGAGATCAGGGAAATAATTGAACTGAGAATAAGAAAAAAATCATCCTTCATATTTATGTATCTCAGCTTTCTAGGGAAGATGTTTTATCTGTAAATCATGACCTCTTCATTTGTAAAAAGGAAAGGATTAGGTAAGGGACACGTTAGTCTCTCTTAACTTTAAAAAAAGAATAATTCTATGATTTTACATAAATTTATATTCAAGAAGAGGATCACAAAACTAATTTCAGTTATTCTTTTAGAAACTTAGTAAGCAATGATTGATCAGCCAAGAACAAGAGTCAGATGTAATAAACCTGAGCTTCTCTTAGATGGGATCAGCCTATCTCACCGCTACAGCCCTTTCCTTTGGATTGTTTGTGGTAAGTCAAAAATGTTAACATGTTCCTCCAAAAATTAGTCCAGTCTTGTAACTAGGATGGGTAAGGTAGATGTTTTACTAACTCTGAGAATGTTTCTCAATAGGATGGAGGTAAGAACAAGAAGGCTCAGGGAAAGGCAGAGAGTGGGTAGGTATCAGCAGCACCAGGGAGTCGCACCTCTCCAACTGAGATTGCCAAAACTGGTCTCCAGGCCTTCTGGAATTCTCTGTAATGTGAGAGTGAGCCTGGATGATGGATGGCAAAGGCTCATCCAGTAAACAATATATTTTTAAAAGCAAGCAATCAACAACAATAAAATCCATGACTTATGGTTCTAGTTAGATCAAAAGAAGCAATTGTGCTCTTTTTCTAATTGTATGTGTTTGAACCTTTTGTTGGGGTGAAAATGCAAGGAGTTTCAAATAATAAAAAATAACACAGAACAACAAAACAACACAGTCAGGACAAATCAAGTCCTATAGCCATCTGTGAAGCTGGAACTTTGTGCTTGAGAATTATTTTCACCCAAGAGTATAATGTGATCATCCCAAATCCAAACTAACTCTGGATTTTCTGCCATAGATCAGGAATTGCTGAGATCATTCATGGAATCCTACAGATAGAGGCTTATATGGCTCATTTACTTGAAGGCACTTGATTCATTGGCTTGATAAATACAGTATAGTAAAAATAATATTAAAATGTTACCTTAATGTCACTTACAAAAATATAAGGTATCTTTTTATTACAGTGTCAGAGATTTAAGATCTGACTTTTTTCTTTTGTTTCTTATATGTATTTAGATCCTCTGGGAGAACAGCAACAACATCTACGATATAGCCTCTTCTTATTGAAAAATAAAGTGAATTTTGAAGAAAATAAAATATTCTAAAAGTCAAAAAACTTATTTCAGCTTAATGTTTCAAACATGAAAACATTAATTTTCATGTTTGCATAATATCTTGAAAATATTATTAATGTGAATGTGCCTTTTTATGGTATAAATTATAATGACCAAATCATTATGTAGTCTACTTTTTAATGGAACTTTAAATCATCATATTTATAAGTCACAATTTTTTCTCATCTTATTTTAAAGGCAGAATAATATGCTACCAAGTTAATGCACTATAATATACTTAATTTCCTTATTGTAAGACACTTCAGCTATTAGAGAATACACCTAAGGGAATAACCATTACATATTGCTTTTCTTCTTCTCTTGACAAATTTTCAACATGAAATATTTATGACTTAATACATAGAGTGACATTGTAACTAGTTGAAGGTGAGGAAAGGAGTGTTTAAAAATTAGACTGCCATCTTAACAAAAGTGATTGTCAATGATTAATTGTCTGCTGAGGGAGCAGGACAGAAATCCTGTCTCCTGATGGCATGTAGAATCTTAAAAGTGGTCTCCCCTAGACATGTCTAGCTACCTTATTTCTTACCCCAAACCAGTTGTTGCTGAAAGAATAATAGATATGCTTTAGTTTTAAACATCCATTCAGATTCACAAAGTACTTTTAAGGGCTCATTAAAGCATTTTTATCACCTTAACATTCAGTTTAGAATATTAGGCACAAGCTCTGGAGGACTCCCACTGAAATAAAAGTCTGGATGTTTCAAATTTTGGCAGAATAAGCATGGATATTTTTAGAGTGAGCACTTTGCTTTGTGTAGGTAATAAAATCATTTAAAGGATATTGTTTCATTATGCAAAACAAGTATTATTCCTCTGAAATATCACTGCATTTGAATTAAATTCCTTTTTAAGAAACCCCCTCCACTTACGTGAATGCTCATAGTTCTTTTCCTATCTTTCTCCAAACTGCTGGTTTCCCCGTGGAGGGCCTGTCCCTTTATAACTGTTTTTCTTCCAATTACTTTTGTGGCCAGCTTGCCATTTGCAGCACTTGACTGAAACCTCTTGTGAGTGATGAAATTTAAAAAATTTTTTCAGTCTCCATTTTATTTGACTTCCCTGCCATGTTTGATATTTTTGATCACTTTCTACAGAAAATTTATTTTTCCTTGGCTTCAATGTAAAAAGTGTCTCCTCATTGTCTTATAATTTTGCTGTGATGGAAGGGGGGCGCAGGTGAGAGAGAGAGAGAGAGAGAGAGAGAGAGAGAGAGAGAGGGAGGGAGAGAGAAAGCAAGAGCAAGCTGGAAAGATAGTTATTTTTCTGCCATCCTTTTAGGTTGAAGTCAAGGTAATGTCATATTCTCTTCTCATTATACATTTTTGCTCTAAAAGCTAATTCATTTTAATTACTTAAAATAAACCTCCTACATACTGATTCATTACATAATTGAGATTTCAAGTCCAAACCTATATATAGTAATAGATATATCAGAAAGACCATTTTCTCTCTACGTGAATAGTTGTTTAAAACTTGACCTATTACGTCATCCAAAGACCTGCTGTTCATTCTTCACTTATTGTTCTGATATGAGACATCAACTGCTTAATCAGCCAGAATCATGCAATCTTCACACCACTATCACTAACATCTTTCTCTCACCATGAACACCTAACTAGTTGTTCTATGCTATATAAATATCTCTACAATATATCACTTTCATTTCATTACTTTTTAAAAATTAGTTTATTTAGTTGCATTTCAAGTCATAGTACATATATAGAGCTCAATTTCCCCAATTCTCTGGTTGCAAACCAGATAAAGTCACACCAATTGTGTCTTCAAACATGCACCAAGGGTAGTGATAACGATCTCAATCAACCATCTTTACTGTACCCATTCCCCTTTCCCTCCCTCCTCCCCCCTGCCACGTCCAGAGTTCCTCCATTTCTCCTATGTTCCCCATTCCCACCCCCCTTATGTGTCAGCATCCACTAATCAGAGAGAACATTCAGCATTTGGTTTTTTGGGATTGGCTTACTTCACTTAGCATAATGCTTTCCAATTCCATCCATTTGCCTGCAAATGCCATAATTTTATTCTCTTTTATTGCTGAATAATATTCCATTGTGTATATGTACCACAGTTTCTTTATCCATTCATCTATTGTAGGGTATCTGTGTTGCTTCCACAGTTTTGCAATTGTGAACTGTGCTGCTATAAACATTGAAGTGGCTGCTTTACTGTAGTGTGCTGTTTCTAAGTCTTTAGGGTATAGGCCAAGGAGTGGAATAGCTGGGTCAAATGGTGGTTCCATTCCATGTTTTTTAAGAAATCTCCATACTGCTTTCCAGATTGGTTGCACCAATTTGCAATCCCACCAGCAATGTTTAAGTGTACCTTTTTCTCCACATCCTCGCCAGCATTTATTGTTGCTGGTATTTTGGATAGCTGGTATTCTGACTGGGGTGAGATGAAATCTGAGGGTAGTTTTGATTTGCATTTCTCTAATGGCTAGAGATGTTGAACATTTCTTCATATATATGTTTATTGATTGTATATCTTCTTCTGAGAGGTTTCTATTCAGATCCTT
>CM053405.1:17696177-17736261 GCA_028644305.1 Xerus rutilus | reverse complement strand
CTTGGGAATCAATCTAACAAGAGTGATGAAAGACCTCTACAGCGAAAATTACAAGACACTAAAGAAAGAAATTGAAGAAGATCTTAGAAGATGGAAATACCTCCCATGTTCCTGGATAGGCAGAATCAATATTATTAAAATGGCCATACTACCCAAAGCGCTATACAGATTCAATGCAAACTCAATTAAAATCCCAAAGGCCTTTCTTATAGAAATAGAAAAGGCAATTATGAAATTCATTTGCAAAA
This sequence comes from Xerus rutilus, assembly GCA_028644305.1. Classification (NCBI taxonomy): domain Eukaryota; kingdom Metazoa; phylum Chordata; class Mammalia; order Rodentia; family Sciuridae; genus Xerus; species Xerus rutilus. Next base: position 17,736,013 of record CM053405.1, on the reverse strand, counting down.
ATAAGAGACCCAGAATAGTCAAAGCCATCCTGAGCAAGAAGGGTGAAGCAGGAGGTATCACAATACCAGACCTTAAACTTTACTACAAAGCAATAGTAACAAAAACGGCATGCTATTGGCACCAAAATAGACATGTAGACCAATAGTACAGAATAGAAGACACAGAGAGTAATGCACATAAATACAGCTATCTCATACTAGACAAAGGTGTCATTTCATTACTTTTGATATTCCTCCATAATGTTCTCTTTCCCAAAGTATCAAAATACCTTCCTAATTCATATCCTGATTGTTGTATTTTCATCTTGTCTCTTCCAAAGTTTCCTCTCCAGGTTCAACAATGAGGATTTCTAAAACATTGGGTAGAATCACTTGCATTTTTGATTCATTCAATTTCAATCACTTGCACAAAAACGCCCATATTCCATAGCTTACATGCATATTTTTAGTCATTCTTTCATAAATCCACTCACTCACCTAATTCTTGGCAATAGAGGTAAACATGAAGCTCCTGGTCTTACAGACTTTCCACCAAAGATGGACAATTTGAATTTAGTGATCAATAACACAGAAGCAACTCTAAACAGAGGAACTGGCAATGCATTTGAGTAAGTCAAAGGTTTTGTGATTAAATAAAATTTGCATATGCATTTCTCAGGTAAACTTAAGGACAAGGGACAGTGTGTAATGGGTGGTGGTGTTGGGCATGCCCAAATAAAAGGTACAAAGATTCTCAGGCAAAAGAGAACATAGAGCTTTGGAAGAACCTGTTAGTGATACCAGGATTTTATCTTCATTGAAAGGATGAAAAAGAGTAGATTCAGATGAAATTTAAGAGGAATTTTGGGATAAGAGTTTGGTGAACCCTGCACACATACTGAAGAAATTATTGCTCATATTTGCAGTTTAAGAAAAACAATGGACAAAAAACAAAACACAAACTATCTGGCTGCAGAATAGAAAAGGAAGAATTTTATGACCAAGTTCTTGTTTACTGTCTTCCTCTTCTTTTTCATCCCCACCGGCTTCACACCTCCGACATGAAGTTAACATGGTATTTTCCTAGAGTTTGCTTGTTTGTGCCTCCAAGATTATGCAAATGTTTTTCCCTTGTTCCTAAAATCTACTTCCCTTTTTCTCAAACCATCAGAATCCTCATACAAACAGTGCCGATTCTAGCATTTTCTCCTCTGTTAAGCTGTCTCTTGCCCTCCTCTGTGCTTTCATACATGCTATGACCACATATATTTGAAGATTTGCACACCTTGTTTTGAGTTCCTTTCTCTGCTTTAGAATTACACTGCCTAAAATCACTGAATGTATTCACAACTCTTTATTCACTGTGGCAAGCACAGTGTCTGGAACTTGATGAAGGACACAAAGGAACAACAAAAAAAAAGGAATGAGGAATGGAGAGAAGAGAAAAGGGTGAAAGGAGGTGAAGGGAAAGAGGGGAAGAGGACAAGGGAGAGAGAGAAGAGAACAATTTATTTGATAAATATATATTATTTTCCTACTATATTCCTATTACAAGAATAAAGTGCTAGAGTGGGGGAAAAACAAAACCTTCCAATGAAATAAGTAATTGCCTCCACAGAATCCTTGGCAGATGGTCTTGCAGACTTTGCTTGAACATTCAGTTACTTGTGGCTCATTTTTCAAAAACTAAACTAGTGTTGAAAATGGTGAATATTGAGAGCTGATGTTTGCCTTCTGACTTTGATCCTTTATACCTAGTTGTTCTCCCTGAGGATATGTGAACTTAATGAAAGAAAGTATCTCCAGGTACATTGTGTTATTCATGCACTTGTCTGGGAAATTTCTGTATGATAGTGCTCAGCGTACAATGCATAGTTGTAAAACTACAGCATTGATATTACATAATATAAAAGCTAAATGTAATGCTGATGCTATCAAATTATTCCATTCTTAACTTAATCTTGTTGGAATCATCTACACTTGTTCTTATTTCTTGAAGTCTTTCACTCTTACTTTGATGACGCTTTCCCAGTATTACTTCTGTCCATAACAGTGGTGAATTTGATATTCCCACTCTTTGTAAAGCCCTAGAATTGCTAATCTCTAATTCAAGGATTTTTTCCACCTAAACTTCTCTGTCGTGATCACCATGCATGGTCATATCTGAGACCTTATCATTACTAGTAAGTGGCAATCATCTTAAACCTTGAACTCAAGAATTGTTTCCACATAGAATCTTCCCCTACAATTTCTCTAAGACCTTTATGTCAGAAGTTATTTGATTCCAAAGGAATAAGCTGTCCATTGATCCTATGACTTTTTCTTGTCAGTCACCTTTATCATGTCCTCAATTCAATCCTTGACTAATTAGTTCCTTTAGCTTATCCTTACTGTCATTCCCTAATATATTTGTCAACCAGCTTTCTTCCTGTTTTTCTGCATAGCACTCTAGGGGAACAATAGCAAACATGGTAAAATATTAACCCTTTTTGTCCCTTACACTTCTACCTGCACAGTGAATATAAAATTCGTGAACATTAATACCTTTCATGCCACGTTTCTCTTTTCCATTTTTTTTCAAATTACCATTTTGCAAATTCTGCCATTTCTTCAAACCTTATATGTCCCTACAGCCTTCTTTGGCACTTGTTACCTTATTCCCACTTTCACTGAAAGGGAAGAAATTGGAACAAAATTATCAGGTTCTTCCATCACCACGTGTACAAACCTTTCTACATCTTTGTCTCAGAATTGACAAATCCTACTCCAGGAGCCCAAGGTAAATATGTCACATTTAACCATGAACTCCCTTTTGTTTTAATGCAGTCCAGGTGGCTTAGATGTGGGTATACAAACAGTATTAAAACAGATCAAGAATCTGAATATTTCTTTCCAAAATCACATCAACATATTGTGCTAGACCAAACAGAACTAACAAAAAGATACCAAAATGATTGTGATTCTGGTTTGTGATTCTAGTTTCTTTTCATATATCTTTATCTGTTATTATATACTGTATTTTCACAATCATCAAAGTAATATTTTGAAAACATTTTGTCTCACATCATCCCTCTGTTTATGTCACTATGTAAAAGTAAGTGATCATAATGTTATTGAACTAAGAAAATAGAAATCTTGTTAAAACCTTTAAAGTGTCCAATCTACCATCCATCAATATTTTATAAAACACATAAATATTATTAGAAAGCAAAACCAAAAATTTTAATGCAGATCAATTAAAGAAAAATTTAATAGTTGTGAAATTATTTTACAAAATTCTATAAAAGTTCTAAATGCTTCCTTTCAATTTCTAACCATACAGTGGTGATAGTGTACAGAATGCTATGAAACTTTGCCTAACTTGCATGGCCAACAGGGTACACTGTGTAGTTCACAGCTATCTTGCTCCTCCTTTCTGTCTTTCCTTCAACTTGTCCTCAATGGATACATCTGCCTCATGACTTTGCCTTAAATGAGAAAAGCACACTTTCTTCTAAGGCCCTTTGTTATTGTTCTCTGCCTAATCTGTCCTTCCAGATTTCCACAATCGATATTTTAGTATTTTAATATTAAACATAGAAATGCTTATTGAGTTGGATACTTTCTCCCGAAGTTGTATTTAAGTTATGTCTTCATTTCTTATGCTTAAGTCACTCAGTTTCTTTTCTAGTTTCTCTAAGGCTTTACCTTTTGCTTTTTCACAAGAAAAGAAAAGGTGGAATTTTTCTCTCCTTTATTATGCTCACTACTTTTATCAAACTTGCTTTTATGCCATAAACAATGAGAGAAGTTTTGGGAAAAGGTCAGTTGAAAGACTTTGATTTCACTTATTCCATTACTTTTTGTTGCACACCAGTCTTGGAAATCCAGGGTATAGCAAATTGGACCATTGTCCACATCTGAAATTGCATGTGATAAATCTATGAACTCAGTTTTTGTCAGTAGTCAGGCAAATTTGAACCTTACAAGGATTCCTAATTAGAATATCAATTATCATTTTATATTCTCCACAAATTAAAATTTTTCAGGTTATACTCTAAATATCATTTTTTTGTATGAAGGATTGAACCCAGAGGCACTTAATTACTAAACCACATCCACAGCCTGTTATTTTATTTTTTATGTTAAGACAGGGTCTTGCTAAGTTGCTCAGGACCTCACTAAACTGCTGAGGATGGCTTTGATTTGTGATCCTCCTGCCTCAGCATCCTCAGTCATGGAATTAGAAGCATGTGCTACAGCAGGTACTGGGCTTACTCTAAATACCTTTTACAATGCATCATTCATTTCTGTAAGAATCAACAGATTTTCCAGGAATTGATGGAATTTATGTGGGGGGAGCAACAAACTCTGCAATGAATTTAAGATTAATTCTTCAAAATATGTGGTTATATATAAACAAAGCAATTATTCAGTCAGTTTTTGTATACTTATCTGTAATGATTGATTGATAGATTGATTTTATTTAATGATAAACACATGGGAGTCATTACAAGCAAAATGAACCAATGTCTTTATTTTATAAGGAAACATGCGTAATATTGTTCTTTCCACTATGTAGGTTGAAAAGAAATTTATGTCATTGTATAATAATGCAGTTTTTTCTCTCCTTCATTATGCCACTATTTTTATCAAAATTCTTAAAAACCATGTTTTTATCTCCTTATATTCATTTCTTTCTTTCTGTCCTGGCCTACTTCCTTAAAGATTTCTTCCATTCTATTGGAAAAGCTGACTTCCTTTCTCAGAAACAGGAGCATATGGTTATTTATTTTAAGACTTTACTATTTCTTATCTATCTGTGTGATCATCTCCCTTTATTGCTCACATTTTTGACAGTATTAGGAAAACAAAGATAGTGTTGATTGAAGGTCACTTTATTGGTTTCATCAAAATCTATATTTCCTGGATCTCAAATTGAACAATATTCCTCTGAGTCCCTTCTGAAAAGAGCACTTGTAAATTGCCACTCCAAATTATCTGTATTTCAGATATAGGTCAAAGGATACAACACAGCAGATATGTAGGATGAACAAGTTTAGAGATGTAATGTAGAGCATGAGGACTGAATTTAATAGAACTGTATTGTAGCAGGGATTTTTATTTTAAGTAGATTTTACCTACACTGTGTCAAAACATTAACTGGATGATAGATATGTTAATCTGCTTCAGGACAGTAGCAATTTTACTCCCTATATATACATCCCATAACATCATGTGCTTACCACAAATATACTAAATAAAATTTATTTTTAACAAATCACTTCTATTTCATGTGCATTTGTCAAAAAATTTATATCAGAAAATTCTAATATTTATGCATTGATATATTTTCTGAGTTCTACAAACTACTATAATGCATATACTTATCACTTTAAAGCTTATTGTTATTATTATTATTTTCTCTTTCAAAAATGTGTTTATGAAGATTAATGATTCACTAATGTTTATGTTAATTCTGTGTAATTAAACAGCAATGTTCATGGATTCTCCATGTGCTCTTTCCTCATGTTTTCTAAAGCTAAAAGATATGATGTGCTAAGAAATATATTTCACTATGTAAGCATTTATTTCTTTCAAATTAGTTCACCAGGATGTTAATACTGGTTCATTTCTAGTGCTTAAAGGCTAATCGTCATTAGCCTTTTTTATCATTTGCATTTTTAAAGGTGTTTTTCTGCACTATTAAAGATGTACAAAATAAAATACAATTAAATATTCTACTTTTATTAACACAATTACATTCTGAATGCATTCAAGAAGCCTAAAATAATATTATTTGATAATTCCCATTGGTTTTATTCATTGATCAAAATATATTGACTCTAAAACCCATGGTAATATGTGCTATCTCTTTCCTATAATAGCTTAAAATACAATGAATGAAGAAATGTGGGTAGATAAACATTAAAAGCAGGGAAATACTGCTGATATAAAATAATATAGAATAAATAATAGTTTAATATTAGGAAAGAATAGAGCCTTAAGGAGCACTGTCACTTCTCAAGTAGATCTGTCACATAAATTATGAGAGGCCGTGGAATGGAGGAATGATGAGAGGTGGAGTAGAAGAAATAGACATTTACCTTAGTAATTTCTCATGCTATGACAGGCTTTCTAATGATATTTTACAAATAGTGGATAATTCCTTAATGCATTTGAAGAGGGAGCATGTTTATAATTGTATGTGCATTTTAAATAGTCACTGCAACTATAATGTGAAGAATACATTACAGGTAAACTAGCCTGGCTATACAGGCAACTTCAGTAAAGGAAAATTACAATTAAGAAAAAGCCTTACTTAAAAATGGCATGAAGTATACTGGTGCTAGTTCGCAGGATGAGAAATGAAGAAGGAGTATTGAAATTAAAGAAGTAATTAAAACATGACAAACTTTATATATTCATACTTTAAGCAGAAACAACAATAAAGCAAATGGCAAGGTAATAAATACCTTTGGATATCTTTCAGCATTGTCAGATTTGAAGGGTTAAAATTAAAACACATGCAAAGAAACCATCTTGACGCAAAAGATCAATTATAGTCATGCTTCTGGCTTTCTTTAGTTTGAGGATCAGATGCTCCAAGTATCTAATAAGAGCTCAAATTCCATATTCAGCAATGATAGTGTTACTGGTGCCAGCTTTGCTCAAGATAAACAAGAAAAAGAGTTGTAGACAATGGTAAAGAGAGTTGTGATCCTTGACAGAAGAGAAGTATTCAAGTTGAGGTCCATATGTCTCCATTTCTTCTTGGGAGCAATTCCTACAACAGGGCAACAGAGGAAAACAGGAAGAGCTCAGAATTCAGAATACTGAAGTATTAGAAATGTCCAAGGTAGAATACTCTGAGGAAAGAGAGGAAGAAGACATAACAGAGTGAATATCAGATGTACATAGAGAGATTTCTATTAGTTTTTGCCTAAGGCTTATCTGTGGTGGACTGCTATTGGGACTATACACTGTATAGAAATACCAAAAGTCCCACAATGCTGGGGAATTTTGTAATCATGGCTCAAAAGACAATAATTTGCACCATAGTAAAGCCATGCCTTTGAAATAAGGTCTACACTCAAGTAAAGACTAGTTCTCTCCAGAATAAAGGCCCAAAAGAAGTAACACTTACAAACAAATGATAGAATCAAGATCGCTGTAATGAAACAATTCATCTGTAACTTAATGCTGTCAGAGCAAAACTACCTAACCTTTAAGAGAATACCTCATGATCCAACATGCCATCAAAAGTGTCTGGCAGGGCCTTGGGTCCTGGATTGTACCTGTAGGTGCCAGTTATTCCTGAGGCTGGGGCAGGGGACTAACTTTAACTCAGGAATATGAAGCCAGCTTGGTCAAAAAGGCAAGACATAATTCCTAAAAAAAAGAAAAAAAACATAAAGATTTTTTAAAAAAGTAAAAATGCCACAAAATTGAAAAACCAGTAAAAGCTAACAAGATATGAAATGCAGAAAATAGTGCTCATCAATTTAAAACACTGTTCATGAGATGATCTAGATGTTGAAATTAGCTGTCAATTTTAAAAGGTGATGGTGCTATTTTATGAAAAAAAAAATTTACCTGATGATTGAAGTCAGTCTTAAAAAATAACTGAATCAATATGAATGAATCAAGTGAAAATTTTATAATTGAAGGTCAAAATCTAGAACATGAAATTTACTAAATTAGCAAAGCATCAAAATGAAACTATAAAAAACAGGTAAGTAAACTTAAAGACAGATGAATAGAAATGATAAAATTTGAAAAATAATCAGAAAAATAAAATATGTGCAATGAAAAATATCTAATTTTGGACAATATCAAACATCATTATATAAGTGCAATTGAATTCAAACACATAGAATTGTGTAGCAAATGTTTGAATAAATGCTACTGAAAATTTTCCAAATTTTTGAAAAATAAATCTGTATATTCAAATATTTGACTAATGATAAGGATAAAACTTTTTTTGTGATACCAGGGATTAAACTCAAGGATGCTCAACCAGTGAGACACAGCCCCAGCCAGTTTTTATATTTTATTTAGAGACAAGAGTCTATGCAATTTGCTTAGGACCTCACTAAGTTTCTGAGGCTGGCTTTGCATTTGCGATCCTCTAGCCCCAGTCTCCTTAGCCACTGACCTTACAGGAGTATACCACTGCAATGGGCAGCATATTTTTAAATGGGCCTTAGAAACATAATAGTTAGCATATTAGAAAATAGCTGTAAAAGAAAAAAAGAAAAGGTAATCAATGAGTAAGCCACATTAACTATAAGGGAATAGTAATAGTAACAATAGTTGTATTTTTGTCATAAAAAATAATTTATTCTACTCATTTTCATCAGAAAGAGATCAGAAAGATAGAAGACAAGGGGATAATATCTTTAAAATATAAAAAGCAGAAAAAAATCAACCAAAATTCTTTTTCTTATTTGTTCTATTCAGTTATACACAATAGCAGAATGTTCTTCAATTCATTGTACACAAATGGAGCACGATTTTTCACTTCTGTGTACAAGAAGTAGAGTCATACTATTTGTACCATCATGCATGTACATGTATCTAGGGTGATGATGTTTATCTCATTTCACCATCTTTCCTACCCCTATGGTTCCTACTCTTTCCTCTCTCCCCTTGGCCCAATTCAAAATTTCTCCACGTATCCAATCCCTCTCCCCCTATTATGGATCAGCATCCACTTATCAGAGAAAAGATTTGGCCTTTGGGTTTTGGGGATTGGCTTACTTGGCTTAGCATGATGTTCTCCAACTCCATCCATTTACCTGCAAATACCATGATTTCATTCTCTTTTAATGCTGAATAATATTCCATTGTGTATATATACCACAGTTTCTTTATCCCTTCATCTGTTGAAGGGCATCTAGTTTGGTTCTACAGTTTAGCTATTGTGAATTGTGCTGCTATAAACATTGGTGTGGCTGCATTGCTATATGCTGTTTTTAAGTCTTTTGGGGATAGACCAAGGAGTAGGATAGCTGGGTCAAATGGTGGTTCCATTCCAAGTTTTCTAAGGAATCTCCATACTGCTTTCCAGATTGGTTGCACCAATTTGCAGTCCCACCAGGAATGTATGAGTGTGCCTTTTTCCCCACATCATCGTCAACACATATTATTGCTTGTATTCTTAATAACTGCTATTCTGACTGGAGCAAGATGATTTGTGTTGATTTGCTTTTTCTAATTACTAGAGATGTTGAACATTTTTTTCATATGTCAATTGTGTATCTTCTGAGAAGTGTCTGTTCAGTTCCTTAGCCCATTCACTGTTTGGAATGTTTCATTTTTTGTTGTTGTTGTTGTTAAGTTTTTTGAGTTCTTTTTAAATCCTGGAGATTAGTGCTCTATCTGATGTGCATGTGGTAAAGATTTTCTCCCATTCTGTAGGCTCTCTCTTCACCTCATTGTTTGTTTAGCTGAGAATAAGCTTTTTAGTTTGAATACATCCCATTTATTGATTCTTGATTTTATTTCTTGTGCTTTAGAAGTCTTGTTAAAGAAGTTGGAGCCTAATCCACCATGATGAAAATTTGGACTTACTTTTTCTCCTATTGGGAATAGGGTCTCTGATTTAATTCCTAGGTCCTAGATCCACTTTGAGTTGAGTTTTGTGCATAATGGGAAATAAGGGTTTAATTTCATTTTGCTGCTTATGAATTTCCAGTTTTCTCAGCACCATTTGTTGAAGAGGCTATCTTTTCTCCAATGTATATTTTTGGCACCTTTGTCTTGTATGAGATAACTGTATATGTGGGTTTGTCTCTGTGTCTTCTATTCTGTACCATTGGTCTACATGTCTATTTTGGTGCCAGTACCAGGGCATTTTGTTATTATAGCTTTGTAATGTAGTTTAAGATCTGGTATTGTGATGCCTCCTGCTTCACTCTTCTTGCTAAGGATTGCTTTGGCTATTCTGTGTCTCTTATTTTTTCAAATAAATCTCATGATTGCTTTTATGTTTCTATGAGGAATGATGTGATTTTAATTGGAATCACATTGAATCTGTATAGCACTTTTGATAGTATGGACATTTTGACAGTATTAATTCTGCCTATCCAAGGGCATAGGAGATCTTTCCATTTTTTAAGATCTTCAATTTCCTTCTTTAGTGTTCTGTAGTTTTCATTGTTCTTTATCACACAATACTTTGGAATTGGTTATATTTAAGATGAGCTAAAGCCCAGAATTTTTTACACACCAACATGCATGTAAAAAAATGTATTTGGAAATCAAATTAAACACAAAATAATTAGAGCAAATAAATAATGAACACATGAGCAAATAATAATGAAATACAAAACAAAAAATAAAATCAGTAAACAAACATGTTAATGATTTGCAAATATTAATAGCTTTAACATACCTGTAGGTACAATAATCTAGGGCAAAAAGGGAATCACAAAGATATCATAAGTGAAAAGGAAGACGTTTTCACAAAATATACCAATATTTTTAAAGGAACATTATAAAAAATGCCAACAAATTCAAAACTTAGAAGAAATAGATACATTCCTTGACTACATAAAATATTAAAACTGACTCCAGGAAAGATTAAAACCAGCAGTCATTTATCAATTAAAAATATGATAATAAAACACTTTTCTACAAAGGAAAAATGTGTGTGTTATTAAATACATGGCTTTGCTGATAAATTCTTTGTAACATTTAGAGAAGAAATACTACAAGTCCTATGCAAATATTATGATAAAATAAAAAAGGATGAAATTCTTGAGAACTAATCATAGAAGTACAGCATTATGCTGATATGAAAATCAAAGGACAAGGGACTGGGGATGAAATATCAGTAGTAGGGCAAGTGTTCAGCAGTCTGAGTCCCTGGATTTGATCCCCCCCCAAAAAAAGAAACCAAAAAAGGGAAACAAATTAGATATATTTATAAACACATGCATTATATGGACAAGTATTGTTAGATATGACAGGAAAAGAACTAAATTGGGCTGATGGAATAATGTAGATGAAAACAATTCCATAAAAATGAAAGGTAACCCTGCACACATTTTGAGGATAACAGTCTTTGTACAGGAACATGTAGGTCTGATTAGAAATACAAATAAGTTTAGAGAATGATAAAATTGAAGTTATACCTGATATAATTTTCAAAGTTCGGGGGAGAAAGAAATGTGAATAGAAGTCCAGAGGAAAAACACCCTCATCTTACATAATCTAAATTCAACATAAACTATCTTAATAAAAGAAGGACGTTGAATATAGATATTAGAGGCTGGAGCTGGCAAGGTGGGTAGGAAAGGCTCTGGGAGGGGTTGTGGATGGGTGAAAGTGATTTGGTCAAACAACGTGAAGTTTCTCTTAGGCAGAAAGCATGAGTGCAGGTGATCTACATAACATGCACAACGACCATTGTGAATAGTAATGAGTTGTGTATTTTTAAATTACTGAAAGTAGGTTTTAAATACTTTTTACCAGAAAAAGGATATGAGGTGATGGATATGTTAATCGGCATGATCTATTTTTTCATATTACAAACATGTATCATAAAAATCACATTATATCTCATAAATACAATTCTTCTTCTTCTCCTAATAATAAACTTAAAATAGAACCTTTCACTTAAAGGAGAAAAACAAGAAATAATATCGTATCAAAATATATAGGAGATGAAATAATCTGTTAAGAAATAGTGCCTAAAATTAAGGCTAAGCGATTAAAATAATAACAATAAGAGTTAAAAACAAACTGCTGAGTATGTTCACTTATTGGGAAGTTTTGGTGTGTTTGAAGACAGAGATTTAAAATTATTTTTTGTTATTCTAAGATAGTCAATATTTCTTGATTGAAAAAGTGCATATATTATTTTAAAATTAAAACAAGCATAATAAAACAGATTCCAATAAAACTGAATAAATTCAGTATAATACTAAAACTAAGAGATATGAATATCTACCAACTAATCAATCATGAAGTAGCAGCTATCCATCAGTTTCAAGAGTTTACATTAAATTTAAAAGAATATAAAAATTGTGTTGAATTATTTACTGAAGAAACTTGCAACATAACCCAGGAAGTCATGTGCTTACACACACATGTGTGCACAAAATACATGCAACTTGAAGCTACTTTATTATCTCTAAGAATGCAACACCTCAGTGCAACCAGATGTGTTTCAAGAGCTAATGACAGTGATCTTTTCAGTGCCCAGAAGAGAACCCCAAAAGCTCTGTTAGAAAACTACATATTTTAAATTCATACATTCTAATACAAATTTACAATTAAAATATTTGATTATGAACATTACAACTGTACTTTGGATGATAATTATAAATCACATGAAAATATTAGCTTCCCCAAAGGTCCCAAATCTTCACAGCGCATTTTGATGATGTTCCTCTTACTAGCCCATCTTCACTAAAGAATATCAATAATCAGAGCCACTGTTCTATTTTGACAGACTCATTTTGGTGGAACCAATGTTCTCATGGTTTATTTTCTTTTTTTAAGGCAATGTTCTCAATTATGACTCTAGCAGATGCCCTGCAAGTCTCAGGGAACCACCCACACCCGGTGGCAGCTTTCAAAGGAGATTCTTACAAAAGTGAAAAAGCAACCAAACTTTCAACAAAGGCTAATGTGTTTTATACTGGCCCTGGTATAAATCAAACACAAAATCAGAGGATATTATTTCTCTTTCTTTCAAAAAAATCAGTGGCTTTATTATATCTATTAGATTGTTTCTTAAATGTGTTTTTCTGGCTATTATTGTTGGTTGAAATGAAAATGATTTTGGAAAAACAGCAATTATGTTTATCCTTCTCTTTATTATGTCACTCTCTGATCAGTTCAGCATCACTTTGTCTAGAGAGACTTTTTTGGGGGGGCGGGAGCAGTACTGAGGATTAAAACCCAGGGATACTCACCCATTGAGCTATACCCCCCATTCCAGACCCTCTCCACTTTTTAACTTAATTTGAGACATAGGCTGACCTTGAACTTGGGATCCCCCTGCCTCAGCCTCCCAAACTGCTGGGATTACAGGCATGTGACACTATGTCCCTGGGCTTGTCTGGAAAGCCTTGTAAAATAATTTTTCAGGTCAGTTTGAATCATGAGTCTGATCTATTTTTAATTCAGAACTGCCCTGCTGCACTCAGGTTCAAGTATTAATACAATGCCAAGTATTTTGTTATATCTTCTGCGAATTTCATGGTAGTTTTTTTTATTGCAATCTACTGCATTTGTCCTTTTCTTTATCCAGAAGAATCCAATTTCTCCCCACTCCTATTCCTATAACTCTCTAGTTTATCATTCTGAGCTTGGCCAATCCCTAAAATCTGGTCTGGACTAGATATTGATATAAATATTGGCTCAATTTCAAGCTGAAATTGCTCTCTCTCTGTTTTAACACTATCCAGCCAACTAGATGGTCAGTTTATAAAGAAAACAAGGATACAAAGTCAGAACACCCCAGGCTCTCTCTTCTACTAGGCAAAGAGCTTTAGATGTGTGGTGGATGAAGAAATTGAGGTAAATAGAATAATAAGTTTATTTTTGTTGTTTTTTGGGGGTTTTTTTGGTACTGGAGATTGAACTCGAGGGCATTCAACCACTGAGCCACATCCCCAGCTCTATTTTGTGTTTTATGTAGAGAAAGGTTCTCACTGAGTTGCTTAGTGCCTCCTCGTTGCTGAGGGTGGCTTTGAACTCGCGATTCTCCTGTCTCAGCCTCCCTAAGTGCTGGGATTACAGGCTGAATAATAAGTTTTGTTGGGAAGCCCCGATGACTTTTATGTGATCCACTGAAATAAATCATTTCCTCACTTTCACAGAAAGAACTGTATTGAGTTCCTAAACCTTTCAAAGTTAGTATACCTTGTTATAATGAAATACTCAACTGCCCACTTTCCTTCTTATACTGCAGACTTACCGATCCAGGGAACAGGATACCTGTTTGGCTGTTGGAGCACTTAGCACTCTCAGGCACTCAACAAACAGTTGTTCACATGTCGAATATTTCTTGTGTACCTACCATGTGTCAAGTTATCCCTGGGAAATAAAAAAAGTTAGAAAGGAAAAATATTGGCAGAATCGTACTTCCAGGATTTAGGCAAAAAAAACAAAAAAACAAAAAACCAGTCTCCCAGGCAATAACAACAGATCACCCATAAACTATAATTAAAATCAAGTCCCTGGACTTTTCATCATGATAACAGAAAATGGTACATGATAGAAAATCATCTCTAGGCTACTTATAACTTAAGACTAGAACTCAACTATCATATCTCCAAGCAACATATCAAACATGTGCCAAGCAAAAAGAAAAAAAAAGAAAAAGGAAAAGGGCATTTCATTTTAACAACAACAACAACAAAAAGAATTTAATAAAAATGCATTTTATTTGAAAAGAAAGTAGTAGTGATTTATGTGTCTTACAAACCAACCGTAGAGATGAGGGTAAGTACACGGTGGGTATGGGAGGCAAAATGCTTGTTACAGAACTAGCACACAGAAAGGACTGGTATTATCGTGCAAATACAAGAAAATGAATTATCCTAGCATGGGCTCTAGGGTTTGGAAGAGATGATTAAAGCCTAATCACTAAGATGATTAAAGCCTAAATGTCCCTAAGAATGTTAACTTATATCATCGCCCACAGTAATTTTTGCTTCTATTAGACGTGCGTGTTCTTCATTGCCTTCCATGAAGCAGACGACTCTCAACCAAAACAATGCGGTAGCCTCCTCTTGCCCACGTTTCCGCTTTCTGTGGCTTTCAGTTACCTATGATCAACTGAAAATATTGAGTGGTCTGAAAATATTGAGTGGAGAGTTTTGCAAGTAAATAATGCCGGTTAAAATTCCATGTTGTTATCATTAGCATGATGAATTTTCATTAACATGATGAATTTTCTCTGTCCCACCTGGAAAGTGACTCTTGCCGTTGTCCAGTATAACTGAACCGTATAAGTTATCTGCCTGTTAGTCACTTAGTGGCCAACTGAGTTGTTGGATTGACACTCATCATATCACAGTGCTTGTGTTCAAGTGCCCATTGATGCAATAGCCCAATGCTACATCACAGTGCCTGCATCACCCTCCTCCCTTTACCTCCTCACACAGTCAGTCTTACATCCTCACAAGAAGATTGAGAATGGCACAATAAAATATTTTCTTAAAAGAGACTTTCTTTACAGTGTGTTTATAATTGTTTTGTTTTATTATTAAAGTGGGTAATTTCTTACTGAGAGTAATTTGTCAATTTAAATTTATAATAGATATGTATGTCTAGGAACCGGCATAGTATTACAGAGTTGGTTCAGTATATCTGCGGTGTCAGGCATCTGCTGAGGGTCTTGGACCAAATCCTCTGTGATTAAAGGAGGAATACTGTAAATAGTAGGCACAACTCTGAGAGGTTGTCAGATGCTTGTGTGAAAAACACATTTTAAAATGAAGAATAAAAAACTACTCAGGAAGCTGTGAACTTTAGAAGTGACTTCATGCTTGCAAAGTGGAGACCAGAAAGACAGATGTTTTCTGGGAAGGAATGGGTGTAATGCGGGAGGGGCAGTAATGTGTTAATACGATTGAGTTTATTGTTTTAGGTTAAGACTTAGCTCTGCTGTTTCCTGGAAGCATGGCCATCAGAGAAGCACTACCAGCTGCCACCGCAGACTCCTGAAGCAACTGTGGAATAGCAAATAGCTAGACTGTCCCTGAAAAAGTGCCAGTTTGCTTCTCTCTCCCAACCTCCCCTGCACATTATAACGAGCAGACTTACAGCGCGTTCTTTTCAGTTTGATGGGTGTAATGTTTTCTTCTTACTATATGAAATTCAAATATGTATGTACATGAGAAAAAATAATCCTCTCTTTAGACAGATAAACGGAACCCATCTCAGTATCCGAGAAAGGATTTAGATCTCAGAGCCCGCTACAAAACAGCCCTCAGAATGCAAGGATAATTAAGCAGTTTTCAAATCCAATGGGAAAGAGTAGGAGCAAATGTACCCCCAGCTGGCATGGATAACTGGGAACTGGCATCTGTGACTTATAATTCCAACCCTTATGGTGTAAAGGAAAATGCACATACTCTATTAGGGTCTATTTTCAATTGATCATTGTCTCTTTTCAGTTGTTTCATTTAGAAACCTTGTAATTAACCTTCACCCAGAGGTTTCATTTGCTGAAATGGATGGCATATTTTTGGCTGTGTCATTTGAAGAGTAGAATGAGATCAATATAGTCAATAAGATTAAAATAGAATGTGTTCAAATTCTTCAATACAATTGGACACATTTGACATATCTTAGCATATTAAAGATGAGATGGAGGAAATAAGTTAATTTCAATTTATAATAATAATGACAGAGCAAACTAAATGAAAAACAAGCTACCCAAGGGGAAAAATCCTGCAGAGCTTTCCTTTTTCTCACTAAATTGAGGTGACAACTGTGCTAGGATTTCCACTTGTTATCACTATCATCACTATCACTGGGTCACCTTGTCATACATTACATTAGTTCACACATTTCTGTAGAAACTGCAATAATCAGTATACAACCAGACAAGTTTCAATGTCTTCTCTTCAAAATGTCTATTGATGAGATGGAAACGATGCAATGCATGAGCCAGGATTAGAATCTTCAGAGTTCTATCAATAATTTTTTTTAAAAAAGGACATACTTGATATTTCTAATTAAATTTTACTTTTTCATTGTTGAAGGGTGTTTTAGACCTAAGCAATAGCCATGAAAGTGACTACTAATAATTAGTGATGCTAATAAACATTAAGCACATCTTCTGTACAACTTATCTACACAGGTAGTGGAAGTGAGGCTGCTTTATGCTTCACCTCTGAATGACAAAAGATGACCACTGATTCATAGCACTTGTGGACATTTTCCCACTGTAGACACATTTTGGTAAGGCCAAATTCACTTATCTGTTTCTTCTGTTTCCCCTTTTATCTATCACTTGGGAAAAGGGGATCAAATACAGGATGTTAGTAAACAAATTTCATGAACCAACATTATGTCCATTCATGAATTTTGCAAGATGTTCTCTCCCATTTGTCATTTCAAGATAGTTCTCTCCCATTTGTCATTTGAAAGGTAGCACCAAGAATGATACAATAGAGGAGCTGGGGAGATAGCTCAGTGGTAAAGTATTTGCCTAGCATGCATGAGGGCCAGATTTCAGTCTCCATCATCACAGAAAAATAAATAAATAAATAAATAAAATTTTAAAAAAGATAAGCAAAAAGAATGATGCAATGGAGAGAGGAAAAAAGAGGTAATATAAAGGAAAAAAGATACTTTGTGTATAAAATTGTTATGGGTTTAATTTGCAAATGACCACCTTGAAAAGGAGACATTCTCTTAAGTATTATGTCTTTAAACAATTATATCATTTTTGCTAACTTATAAAATACTACACAAGCAAAGAAAGAAACAAAGAAACAGAAAGGCAGACTAAAGTCTAATTCTAGAGTTTACTCATTTTTCTGCTATTAGAATAAGCTGGTTTTGAGTTATTAATAGATACAAACAGCTTTTACTAGTATCACTCCCATGTCACAATGTGTTGACACATTATGTATTTTCTAACACATTTGGAATGTTAGGCTTCCCTAGTGAATCTCAGTATCTCAGAGGATGAAAACAAAATCTGAACACTGTCAGAAACATCCAAATGTGCTCTAATTTAGAGACTCAGTGGACTACCCAGTCGTCTTGAGATGTCCATTATATGACAGGAGATAAACTTTTATTCATTTAGTTTATACTTTTCATTATTTATCTTTTCTTTTTGGTATATTGCTATTGTTGGTAATATCTTGTTTCCTGGATCATATATACAAAATAAATTAGTTAAAAAGAAAAAAACTTTAACAATGGGCAAATTAGAAAGGAAAAATTTAGGTTACATTGTAAAATATTGTATCATTATACATCATATATACATATTAATACTAACTAGTGATAAAAGTTTTTGTATGATTATTTTCATCATTTTTCTCCTTAGACATTCACATATAGAGAATTTTTTAAAAATATGCTTATCATTAAATAGTCTTTGAACATCTAATTTTCAGTAGCTACATTCCAGTCAATATTTGGATTTGATATTCTATCTACTCAAGTGTTTGAATTCTTTCTATCTTATTGCATTCATTGTTGCCAACTATAATCATGGGCATAAAGTGTTGTCTCTGTTGATGATTATTTCCTTAGCAGAGTTTCCTTTAAATTAAATAACATAATCTAAAGGGCTGATTTTTTAAAAATCCATGTATATACTGGTTTCCTCTTATCTGCAGGGGCTACATTCCATGATGTGAGTGATTGCCAGAAACCTGGCATAATATTGAATTAGATACACTACATTTCTTTCTATGTCTATGTTCCTGTGATAATTTTAATTTATAAACTAGACACAGGAAGATTGACAACTCTAATTAATAGTAAGTAGGACGATTATAATTGAATGAGGCATCATCTTAATCTTGGACTTCCAAACCTCCAGAACTGTGAAAAGTACAAGTTGCTTAAGTCTGCCTAGTCTATGGCATTTGTTATTGCAGCCTGAGCTAGGTAAGGCTTAATAGAAAATTGTATGACATATAGTCAATTTAATAAGTACTACTCATTTAAGAGTATGCCTTTATTTCATTTATTTGTAAGGATTTCTAACTTATATTAGCCATTGCATCTTTTTTGGTCTGAGTGCATTTTGTAATACTGTAACAAAATGCCACAGATTGGGTATTTATATAGAACAGAAATTCATTTACTCACTGTTTTGGAGGCTGGAAAGTCAAATATCAATATAGCAACAAGTGTTTGTTAAGTGTCAGATGTTGGCTTCCAATGATGTCTTGAGTGCTATTTCTCACATGGCAGCAGAGAAGAAAGACAACCCATTCCCACAAAGTCCTTTTAGAGCAGCAGCAAAACTTTCATGGAGGTAGAGACATCATGACTGAAACATTTCCCAAAAGGTGTCACTTTCTAAAATTATTGCACTGGGAATTAAACATCTAATACATAAACATTAAGAGACATATGCAAACATTAATTCCTGATAGCCCATTTTCACAGGACCACACTATTTTGATTTGAATCTCACATCTATGTTTTTATGTGAGATAAGACAATTGTTACACTTTGCTCTTCTACTCTAAACCATCTTGCGATTATTAACACTCATTTCATCTTTTCCTTAAGAATTTAGAAGTATATATGTATAAATGAATAGTAAAAGTGCTAATTGCCATGTCAATATATATATATTCCATGTTGATATTTATGTTAAGTTTAATGACCTTAGAGAATAGAAAACTCTATTAAAAGTTTTAATTAAAACAAATTCTATTAAATGCCTATAATTCTTCATACACAAACACAGTATTCCTAAAGTTACTGATGTCTGTTTACCTGATTATTATGTACTTTCAATAAAAAGCTTATGTTTATAATTTATTGTAGAAATTAAAGACAGAGAGTAAACCAGAGTAATTTGTCCTTTCCAGCCAGTTTTGTACAAGACACTATTAGGTAATGTTCATAGCAAAAAGGGATTAAAGCCCATCTTGTATGCTACCCAACAAGGAACATCAGTAATTCATTTAATTAAACAGATATGGAAGAAACAGAAAAAAACACTTCAAGATTAATTACTTTGAATAAAAAAAGCATGTATGAGTTTTAGCAAAAATGATATGTACTTTATCTGATCTCTCCTAATATTATTGAGAACAAGTTTTAAGAGGTCTCAATATCTCTAGTAAACATCACATATCCACTTCTTTAGGGAAGAAACATAGATAAGAGCACTACATTGGATAAAATGGTTTTAAGGTTTTTTTGTGTTATCTACAGTGTTTTAAGAAGCATAATCAACACGTAAGACTTGTGCTTTAATTAGTGCTAATTTCTAGCTGAGAAAATATTAGAAACAATTATCTGAATAATGTCACTAGTTTGATGTATAATAGTAAGTAATGAGAAGAGGGTGCTTTACTCAACACTTATGAAACACTCATTTAATATTAATGAATGCTCTTCAAATACACTGAGTCTTTGGAATATTCAACTTCCATATTTGTGTTACTTCAAAATGCATTTACTATACAACTTAAATAAAAGCAATGATCATGTCATTATCAGGGAATGAAATGGCTTAAACTAGAAGTAAATTATATTTCCTTCCAGGAATATTATATACACATTGTGCTATTTACACAATAAAAATTTAAAAATTTTTTAATCTTTTCATAGTTTAATGCAAACACAGGTCTATTTAACCCTGTACATAAAATTTTATTTCAAGTAATCAACATCACTCAACTGGAAAAAAGTTAAAATTAATAATTAAATATGTCAAATGAACACAATTGAACATACTCCAGAGCTTGCTTGCTTTCTTTTTTTTTTCATTTTCTTGTTTGGATTATGAATCTGATTTTGTAGACACAATTTTTAATTACCGTCATAATAAAATTACCATACTCTGACTCTTATTATTAAGAAACTTTATAACAATAGCAGAACCTGCATTTCATTGATTTTCAAAGATTATTATTTATAGAATCAATTTGTTAATGATGTTATTAGGTTGCCAACATCAGTTTCGCAGAGGAAAATACACAGTTTTCTGTAAAAATATCATAGAATATAATGTTCTTGGTATACAATTAATATTCATTTTTAAGGTAGCTTATTCTACCATGGCAGAATTAGAACTGTATGATAAATTTCACTGAATAACAGCAGTCTGCCTGACTACTAATCAAGGTAATGCTCTAAGAGCCTGTTTTAGGGACAGTTACCAAACACACACACACACACACACACACACACACACACACACAATCAACTCACACATCATGATAGTTTCAATAAATACTTAATGATTTAGAAAAGAACTTGCTGAATTCACCTGTAAGGTAAATATTTCTATAATATATCACCAATACTTAAGCATAAATCAGAGCATAGGGGTGAGATTTCAAGACTTCTGACACCCAGCTGGCAGAAAATTAGAGAACAGAAAAAAGATTTCATTTGAAATAAAAGTAAATAATTTCATTTCAAGCACAAAGCAAAACAAGAATCCTTACTCTAAACTAGCATCAAGGGCAAACATTAACATTGAGAAGAAATTACAAACAACTGCTGTTAGCTCATGTTTCTCTGAGACTATTAATTATTTGGGGGTCTTGGGAGAGGTGGAGGCTGAGACAAACCACCATGATGGCTTGGTGATCAAAACTACAGTCTACAAAGGTAAAATGTTTTCTCTGATGTGTGGAAGTAAACTTAAAATGGGGGTGGGGGATAAAAACAGAAAAGAAAGATCAAGGGAATAGACAAAGGGGGAATGAGGGAAGGTAGGAGGAACAGTTTAGGGAAAGATGTGGAATGAATCTGACATAACTTTTCTATATATATATATATATATATATATGAATATACCACATTTATATCTCAATATCATGTACATCCACAAGACACCAATTTTAAAAAAATAACTATGAGTAAATAGCAGAAAGATCAGTAGAGGGAAGGAAACAGGGAGAGGGAGCAGGAATGGAAAGAGAATGTACTGGAGATTGGATAAAAACAAATTATATTCTATGCTTCTATAATTATGTAAAAATAAATTATTTTGTTTTTTATAACTAAAAAGAACTAGTAAACAGCAACAACAAAATAAAAAAAAAAACTACAGATATACAGTATTTATAAGTGACAAATTCTCCAAGACAATTTTGGAGTGGTAGAAACGTAGGTTGCTTGAAGCCATTGCCAAAATTTCTAGACACAGATAAGAAAACACAATGAAACAGATGTAAAATAGACTATCAGGTTACCTCTACAATAAATCACAACCACTTTTTTTTGTGGGGGTTGGGGGATACCAGAGATTGAACACAGGAGTGCTTACCCACTGAGCCACATCCTTAGCCCTTTTTTTTTTTTGGTACCGGGTATTGAACTCTTGGGCACTCAACCACTGAGCCACATCCCCTGCTCTATTTTGCATTTTATTTAAAGACAGGGTCTCACTGAGTTGCTAGAACTTTGCCATTGCTGAGGCTGGCTTTGAACAAGTGATCCTCCTGCTGCAGGCTCCCAAGCTGCTAGGATTACAGGTGTGTGCCACCATGCCTGGCATTCTCAGCCTTTTTTTTTTTTTTATTTTGAGGCAGGATCTGATTAA
This sequence comes from Xerus rutilus, assembly GCA_028644305.1. Taxonomy (NCBI): domain Eukaryota; kingdom Metazoa; phylum Chordata; class Mammalia; order Rodentia; family Sciuridae; genus Xerus; species Xerus rutilus. The sequence continues at coordinate 17,713,821 of CM053405.1, read as the reverse complement.
GTTATTTAGGACCTCTCTAAATTGTTGAAGCTGCCTTTGAACTCACAAATCTCCTGCCTCATCCTCTCTGGCTGCTGGAATTATAGGCCTGTACCACTGAGTCTGGCTCACAGCCACATATTCTGACACACATGAATGATGTGCAATGAAAGAAATTCTAGTAAATTTATCGTTTAGTTCCAATGAAATTAAAATTAAAATGACACAAAATTTGTTTTCATTAATGTGTAATTAATTGTCAATCTTCAAAATGAATGAACAAGCTCAAGAAAGCATAATATTAATAAAATAATATTATTAAATGAAAACAAAAAAAGGAAAGATATGTAATATATAATAAATTTTAAATAAATTCAGAAATATTGGTGAGCTTAGGGCTGTACATATGTGTGTTTAAAAGAAAAGTGAGGGCTCTAAGATAAATATGATAAGAATTTAGTAGACTGAACACTGAGAGTAGTGATATTTTAGCAGAAATTACTACAAAATTTTAGAATTCAGAAAATGAATCCTCAAATTGAAGAACACTCTAATTCACTCATATTTTGTGAGTTCTAGATTGAATCAATGAGTAAGTTTTTAAATTATTGTTGCAGAAGTATCAAAATAGAGACCAGACATGCATCCCAAGCTTTAAACCCTTTTCTTTAGTGTGGAGATAGATCAGATTTCGTAAGATATGCTTAAAGTACAATCATTACTGTTGCAACCTATTCTGCTATCTGCTTCAAGCAGCAGATTTCATCTTCTCACATTCAGAACAAACAGATTCCAAATACATTAGACATTATAATCCAATTTGTCAAAGACCATTGCATCTGAATACAGTTATCATTAGATAGTGAAAGTAAGACTATTAGTGGCCCTGCCAGTTGAAATTTATCCTGTTCAAGGAAGAGGAAAATGTAGTTTGGAAAAAAAGAAAAATTTGAATCTGCAAGGAAAAAAAAAATGCTTGTTGTAATTTGTCAAGCCACACACTTCACATGTCTAAATTACTCTTTCTTATACTTTAATGACCTAGGCATACTATGAAGCTTTGATCACTCTTTACAGCCAAAGGACATTTATAAGATAGCAGTAACCAAGAGTAAATAACACTCTTGTAGCTTGAGGAATTTAATACAACTTCCCAAGGAAATCAGCTTCACAGAAGACAGTACTTAGGGCTACAAGAGCCTTTGGCTTTTCTTCCTATTCTTGTGATAGAAAAAAAGAATTCCATTTATGTTTCCATTCCTCACAATATTATAGGCAGTTCAGATTGTGCAGTGTGGAGCAAGGGGAGGAAGTAAGGGGAAAAAAAGACATGCAAATAATCAAATGACTATCTCAAAATGCTTTATATAAAATATGCATTGTAGATTATACCTCTCCTTGTTTGCTGGATATATCTTCCTGGAAGATACATAGTTTAGATATTGAAAGTAAATTTTAAAAAATGTTAAAATTACAAACAAACATAGGATTATGTATCAGATTTGTAATCAATTATATTTAAAGATGGGGAGGGGACACAACAAGAAGAGAGAATTTTTGAGAAAACCATAGCTATGTTTTTTCTGATCTTTAAAATGCTGACAGGACCAAAAATATAGCTGGCAAAAGGCAAGGGAACAGATATTTAAGTGGCAAACAGTGGAAGGTCACACACTCATAATTGCACATGCATATGCTGGAAGTCACCAGGGTGTCTAGGGGAAACAGAAAGTTCAGCTGAGCTAATACAAGAAAGAAAATATACAGAGATACATCCTTTAGCCTGTAATATCAACACAGTATATTCACCAGTTCCTGTCTGTAATTTGTCTGTTCTCACTAGCAGTGAAATGGAATGCAAAAACTGATATTTTCCCTTACATAGCATTATTTGCAATGCCTAAAGGTCACATTACACTTAAATTAGGTACTATTAATTTAATCTTTGTCATACAGGGATATTTTTCATGTGTTTAAGTTAGTTGCATAATAATTGTACTGTTTTTAATGCATACCTTTCCAGCCTCTTTAACTGTGGAGAGCACTGGTTCTATGTTCTTCCCTTTAACTTATCAGATTCACAAATGGAAGGAGACAGACTATAAGGAAAAGAAGAGGACAGACCAAAAACTAAGAAGACAGTAAAATGGTTTCTGTGATGATTCTCAGGATGAGAACAGAGTATAAATTCCGGAGGGAAATAGCACTTAGCAGTCCATATTCTGCTAGCAAGTGATGTTTTGAAAGCATGTCAACAGTATGAGTTACGTGTTCTTTGCATTGATTGAGTCTCATGCTGAAATCACTTCAGGTTTGTATGTGATGCTCAGCTTCTGTTTATTTGTACTGTTTTGCACAGCCATGGAATGCAACAAAATTATTTCAAATAAGTGGGCATATATGATCCAGCTTGCCCTGAAGCAGGACGATTATCATCTCCTGGGAACTACATCCTAATTTTATACTCTGTCGTTGAATACATCATTAGCTTGCTCATGTGAAGTAAATGGAAAGATCACTTAGCCATTGGCAGTGGTTCCTAAGAATGCCCAGCCCATTCTGAGCACGACACTCAAGCTTTTTCACAGGCCTGACTCCCAAGGCAACCCATTCCTCTAGTTCATGTGCTCATTGATGCTGTGGATCATTTACTGAATCATCAGAGGAAGATCTAGGACAAGTCTCTACTGAGACTGTTTCTTCTGTTGCTGCTCCACTTGGAAGCATACATACTTCATGGGCAATCTAGGAATAGCCCAACAGACATCTCAAAGTATATTTATTTTTGGACTAAATGCATTGTTAAGCTCAGCACTTTTGAAACATATAATTTAGTGAGCAGATCCAAGTCCCCTCCCTCCTGGGACTTACAACCTATTGAAGGTGGGAGTTATGGGTAGAGAATTAAGGTAAGTTCACACAAAGAAAAATATTACACAATAATGATTGTATATCTCATTATAAATATAGATATGAATAGTTCAAAATCAGTCTCTATTCTACATGAACATGCACAGAAATTCTTCTTTGAAAGCTATCCTGTTAAATGGATCAAAACGCTTAGACTCACCATTTCTCTCTTCTTGCCCAAGTATGATCAATCAATTACAGCCTACAGCTTACAGACTCCTAAATATCTCTTCAATCTAGATTTTTTTTTCATAATCTTCATAGTAGCTCAAGTGCCATGAATTGGAACATTAGTTCACCACCAGAGTGGTGATGAGACTCCACACTGATCACTGTGAAGAATACTATAAATGAACAAAGATGTGCCCCCAACTATGTACTTCTGTGTTATCAATCAGGGCAGAGACTGTTCTAAGAAAGAGGTCTCTAATGGTAGACTGGCTATTGGCTCCTCTGACACAGATAGTTCAACCAGACCAGCTAAAACTTTTTTTGTATTTGAACAGAATCAAAGCAATACATTTAGGTCTTACAATATTTTATAAGCTATAGGTGTTCAAGATTCTTAAAGTTAGAGCATAATGGCTACTTCAGTGTTTATGTCTTGAAAAGGGAGTTTTATCAAAAGCCAGAGCACATTTATTTTGGCTCATTTCCTTCTGGGTCCTTGTGATGTTATTGGAATAGAATCATGAAGGTGAAGCTGGAAAATTATGAATTTTTCCTATCCAACTGATAAAGAAAATACTGTGTAATCTTTGTCTTATTTTGCATTTTAAATTAGACTGTTTTCAAAAATTAAGTTTTATTTTGCAAAATAGTTGTTTCATGAGGACAAGAGTTTGTTGTTGTTGTTTTATTTGTCTTTACACCCTCAGAAAAATACCAGTCACATAACAGGTGAATCATAAATGCACATTGAATGAATAAATATACACTTAAATATATTTTCTGGTTTTCTTTCATGAGAGAGAAACCATAACATTCTGAGGATATTGGTTTTTCTGCATGGATTTACACTTTCTTTCTTTTTTCTTTTTTTATTTACCTAAAAATGAGAAGATTAAGAATTCTTAAGTAAACAAAAGGTAAAATAATCAACTTTGTGAGTTTATAAAATCCAGATTGCTTAAGAATCTTTTAGATGCTATTAACAAAAATCCAACTGAAAAACTATATAACAATGAAAATTTATTTCATAAAGTTAAAAAAAACAGTGATATATTCTTCAGTAATGGCTGAGTAGGTGCTCTCTGTTTATGTCCTTGGGGTCTGGCTTTTTTTCTTTTAGGCAAACTTCTGCATATGGATTTAAGATGCTCGGTGATATCTCCAAACTTAGATGCCATTATAGCTTCAGTTTCCAAACATGCTTCCTGAAACACCACTCTATTAAATGTCGCCCGGAGAGAATAGAAAGTCTCCATGCAATTTCAGTGTGTATCCCAGAACCAAATACTGGAATGCTAACCTGAGTCTCCTTCTGATCTTTGGGCTGAAGGCCAACAGTTGAGGAAAGGTCAACTCCACCCACAAGCTAGGAAGACAACAAAATATTGCCCACTACTCAGAGCCTATAGCCCCACTAAGTTTCATCTCTGTTTATTCTCATGTGACATCCCATATCTTTCCCTCTCCAATTCTTCATTCTCTTGTCTTTCAAGTAAATTGCCCTTATTTTTTCCCCTCAAATACATTAGAGCTCGTTTGCTCCTGAAAGCTTTACTGCATGCCGTTCTCTCTCTAGGTTCTCCTTCCTTCTTCCCTCTGCATCAAGGTTAGTTCATATTTAGCAAGCAGCCTTCAGTTTAGCAATAACTTCCTAGGTTTGGGAAAACCCATTGATACATTGCTCCCTTAAGAAAATGTACGTGCTCCTTTTCAAAATGTTCATTATTTTAATTCCTTGCTTTCTAAACATTTGTGGGCTTTGGATCCCTTTACCTTCAGGAGAACAGCATCCTAGACTGCCATCCCCAATACTATTACTCCAGGATGTGACTTGTTTCCTAGTACAAGATAGGTAGACATTAAAAGTATGTGCTAATGAGTCAAAGAAAACAGGGGAAAATGGATTAAATAAGTATCTAAGAGCAGACCCATATAGAGGGAGAAAAACTTTCTAAATAAAAGGCTAGACAGTAAATATTTTAGGCTTTGCAGCCACATACAGTTTCTGTGACATGTTCTTTGGATTTTGTTCTTTGTGTGTCTGCCTGTTGTTCTTTTTACATTCATTCAGATTATCAGCCAGATGTGTCCCATGGGTTATGCTTTGCTGACCTCTGCAAGAAGTGTACTGGTATTTTTCCTGATTTCTGTGACTGCAAAGTGTGAGATGCTAACACCAGCTCTTTCGCCTTTTGCTTTGCGTTTGTTTCTGAGTGCTTAACTTTCTACTCTACATAAACACAATTTTTTTCTCAGTACTCAATCCAGAATCATATTGTTGTTTTCTCTTCTCATATCTGTTTGGTACCAACTTTTTCTCCCTATAAACTGCCTGTACATTTCTTCTAATCTCCTGCTGTCGATGCCACACTGTGCCTTTTTCATTCGTTAGCCAAGTGCACCTGCTGCCCTGGCTTCTTATTACTGTTTCAAATTTTTATGCTGCATCATCATGCCTTCTGCTTCCTAAACTGCATGGTATAATATTTCAAGAGATGGAGAAATTTTATTTAAAATAAACTGAGTAAAACAGACATTCCTAGAGTCTGACACCAGGAAAATAGCATGCCATCTGCCCTCCACAAGGAGCTTTTGCCTGAGGGACATAACTGTATCACCCAGGTAAGCTCCTATGAATGTAAAAATTGTACAGCAACCTACAAATTGTGGTTGTCATTGTAGACCCTCTGTCCTTTTGCTGCCCTCAATTCCATGCTTCATTTTTAATACACATTTCCCCCATTATATATATTTTGACATCTCTTCCCCTGGAAAACAACCTCCACTAGTCTTCCAAATGGGAAACCAAACACCTTAACCATTAATTCCTTGTGCCTTCGGTTTCTCAGTGTAAATTACAAGATCTTTTATTTAAAAATAAAAACTTGTGCATTTCATTTACTGATGCTACATACTTAAAGAGTAATAAGGCAACATTTATTATATATGTGCATATAGTATTTTAAATTACATTCTTCAGCATGCATAATTTACAAAACTAAGTGGGGATGCTATACCTTCAAAAAAAAAAAAAAGGAACTTCATCACAGCACTCAAGAACCTCAAATAAAGTATAGCAAAAATAAATTCTTTCCTAAAATTTGCCACAGATGTTTATAAATAATGCATACTTTAAACATGACAAATGCTACATTAAAATAAACTTAACATACAATAAAAATGCAGAGATCTAAATTTGATAAGTGTCTATAAATGCAGACATTCTTGTACGGGTTACCACAATTAAAACAAAATATATCAACCCCTAAAGAAGACTTTATTATATCTATCTCTTATCAGTCCTCCATCCCTTTTACATAAGCCCTATTTTCAATGCTATCTCCACAGATTACTTTTCTCGCTCCTGAATTTCATACAAAAGGAATCATTGACTATGCTGTTCCCTCCCTGTACTTGAATGATCTTTCTGCTATTATAGTATTTTTTAAATTAATGCCTTGCGTATATGCATAGAAAATTCCATTGCTTTTCATTACAAAGGATTATTCCATTGTGTAAATAACAGTAATGAATATACCACAACTAGTTAATTTATTGTCCTATTGACTGAGTTTGAGTTTTTAGTTTTTGTCTGTTAACGATAAAGCTCTTATGCATATTCATATACAAGTCTTTTTGGTAGATAGCAGCTTTTACTTTGTTAAATTCCTAGATGTGTTTGCTTCATTATAAGGTAGGTTAGCATTTTATTCTATAAGGTATTGCCAAGCAATTCTCTAAAATTGCCACAGTGTTTTATATATACTTCAGCAACCCATGTGAGATCCAGCAGCATCAGTCCTCAAAGTCTTTGGTGTTCAGAGTGTTTTTAAATTTACTCTTTTTATTGGTTGTGAGTTAGCATGATTTACATTTTTCTGACATCTGATTATTGTGAGACTCATTCAACTGCTGATTGGCTTTCTTGTACCCTTCTTTGGAAAATTGTCAGTTTCTTCCTTTTGACCAACTTCATTGTGTTATTATTATTATTATTGGTTTATAGAAAATCTTTACATATCTTGAAAATAAGTAGCATTGCATATATCTTGGTTTATTTGTTCATTTACTTAAAGGAGTATTTTGAATAACAATGAATAATTTTCTCAAATAAGATTTTACTGTTCAACAATTTGGAACATATAGAATTGAAATGATAGTACAAATGTTCCCATAAAATTCACACTTAGTTTATTATTAACACTTCATGACAGTGTTGTTATTTGTTGTAACTAATGAAACAATATCAGTAAACTATTCTTAATTAAGGTTCAATTTTTTCAGGTTTCCTTTCTTTTCACCTAACATATATTCTGTTTTGGATCCCATCAGGGATATCATATTGTCTTTAGTAGCTGCATATCTTTAGATTCCTCTTGGTATGATAGATTCATAGGTATATTTCATGACTATGAATGTTTTTAAAATACTGGTTCAAGATTTGGTAGAATGTCTCTCAAATGGAATTTAATACTTTTGTGGTGATTAGACTGGAATATATATGTGTATATACATACATATGTATATGAAATATTTGATGAAATATTTGATGAAAATGGCATATTGTCTCTATACTTTTCCTTTCAAATATATAGAAAATGGCATATTGCCTTTATATTTTTCAAATCATTGAGTACATACTTCAACAGGACTTAACTACTTGATATTGACCTTGATATTGACCTCGAGGGCATGGCTGAGGTAATCAATTACATAGTTCCTCTGCTATAAATTTATTAACCTCAACCTTCTCTGATCCACACAGTCTATATCATATTTTTTGGAAGAGAGTCACTGTGCACAGTCCAAACTTGAGTGGGAAATTGCACACGACTAGAAGGGCAGATAATTTATGCAAATTGTTTGAAATTCTTTGACATTGTTTGTTCAATAGCTTATCATGATGAACTCAAGGACATATTGTTAATACTTTGGAATATAAGACAGTACTATGTTTTGTAATTTGTTGTTCCAAATATAGCCCTGGCTATTGGGAATTCTTTCAGAAGGCTCCATGTGTTCCTCTGACATAGCCCCTTATTTAGCTGGTGTGTGTGACATTTTTATTAATATATTACAAATAAGCTTTACTTTTGGAGTAGTTTTGCAGAAAAATCGTGCAACCCAAAGACTTCTCATATTTCTTCTTTACCTTTCTTTATAGAATGTGCTGATTAACATTTTGCATTAGTTTGTGTATCTGTTACATTTGATTAGTAGGTACTGATGTATTATTACTAAGTACCTAGCATACATTAGAATTCATTCATTGTGTTATGCAGATCTCTGGCTGTTGATAAGCACGTAATGTAGTATGTCTGTGCTTACAGTCTCATCCAGAATAATTTCACTGCCCTAAAAATCCTTTGTACTTCATCTATTTGTATTCCCTTTTATTTGCATTGAATCTGTGGAAACCACTGATTTCTTCTCCTGTCTATATAGATTTGTCTTTTCCTGAATATATTTTAAATGATGTGGTATACTGCTTTTTCAGACTGTTGGTTTCATCTAGCAATATGTATTTACATTTCATCCATAACTTTTTATGACTGGATAACTTATTTCTAATCACTAAATAGCATTCAACTGTATGGGCATACCATAATTACCTTATTCTTATACCTTTTGAAAGACATTTTCATTGCTTCAAATTTTGGTAGTTATGGTTATTAAATAAGCTTTGTATTATTCCCGTGTAATTTTTTCTGTAGTCATAAATTTTTAAATCATTTGGGTAAATACCTACAAGAATAATTGCTGGATCATGTATTAAGATTGTATTGTGTTTAGCTCTGCAAGAAACTGTAAATTGACTTTCAAAGTGATTGAAATTTTGCATTCCAATCAGCAATGAAGGAGAACTCCTATAGTTCCACATGTTTATGAACATTTAATGTTATGGTTCAGATTTCAGCTGTTATAATCGATTTGTACTAGCATTTCATTGATGCTTTAGTTTTCAATTTCCTAATAGTATATTATATTATATTTAGCAAATTTTAATGTATGTGTGTGCATATGTGTATATATATATGAACATACGCACACTAGTGTGGGGAGCTAGCTCCATGCTACGCCCTTAAGATGGGGACTAGCCATTGTGAAAAGTATGTAAACGGAGGAAGGAGGTTCCGCGAATGTGATCAGCTCGTGGATAGAATTCAGGGAGCTTGTGTGCCTTGTCACATGGACAGCTGCTGGCTACATGCATTGTCTCTGATTGGCCGAAGGGCTCTATGAGTTGAATGCTTGTTCTACAATTAAACAAGTACTTGCTTTGACTGGTCTCCCAGGTGCATCTTATTGTCCTGCGCAGAGGGCTGGGAACAGGCAGCCAGTCAGCTCCAGCTCTTCCTGACTTCCACTGCTAGGTTAATGTGGGGGTGCCTCTTCGGCCTGCTGGTTTGGGGACGGACCATAACCCCCATCCCCTCACCCCACCCCTCCCCCACCCCACACACTAGATTTATGTGTCTATCTTTAAGCACTTCCTTACTTTCTCACAATACAGGATACTTCATCCTCATTGTATATATTTCCTGTCCCAATACTAGAATCAGGCATTTCTACAATTATCATTGCTTCATTTGAAGAATGGTTTTAAGAACCAAGATCTCTGTGTTGGACATTCTTGTTTACAGTTTCACTATTTCTAAGCCATTTACACTGACAGAGCAAGGAAAGTTATTGTACCTGCTGAGCCATGTATTTCCATGCCTTAGTCCATTTTCTCCTGCCATAACAGAGTACTAGAAACTGAGTCTTTATATGCAATAGACGTTTATTTAACTCACAGCTCTGGAAGTTATAAAATCCAAGAACACAACATGGTATTTGGCACAGGCCCTCAGGCTACATCATAACATGGTGGAAGGACAGGAGATCACTTGTAAGAGAATAGGGCAAGCATATTCTTTTATTAGAAGCCCTTTCTCATGATGACATTCAGTTAGAGTCCTTATGACATAATCACCTCATAAAAGCTTCATCTCTCATCTCAATACTATTCCAATGGCAAATAAATTTCAACATAATGTTTGGAGGAAACATTCAAGCTGTAGAAACACACACACATAAATATTCCAATGTATAGTGTTTTCTATATCTATATTAAGTTAAACAGGAGTGAATACTGATGCTTCCTACTCTCATCCACTAACACATGAGTCATTTTAACATTCTCAAGTTGAACTTCCTACATGATCATTAAGAATCGAGATCCCACAATCCATCAACGACATATCTATTTATTCAATTGCAGTATACAGGTAGAGGAATATCAAGTTTATTGTTTTTTATCGACATTGAAAATAAATTTCTTAACCAGAACACAATGCTTATTATGCACAGCTCATTTTCTCCTTAGTCATATAATCTACACTGATTTCCAAAGTTACTTAAATAGGAACTTCTATCCCCATTTCCTTCAGTGAGGTTGTTTCATATATTGGTAATACAGTTAGATTTTTTGGTTACACACTGGATTCTATTCTCAGATCCTTGGACATGCTAAAGGAATTTTGAAGTTCCCATATAGAAACATCTTACTTTTAATGCTGTAAATTTCTATGGGTTTTAACAAATGCATAGTCTGTTACCACTACCGTCATCTTACATAGTAGCATCAGTCTCCAGAGTTCCCATGTTTCAACTATTCCTCCCACCATTCGCCCCCACCTACTCTCCTCTTAACAATTACTTTACTTTCTCTGTAACTCTGCATGTTCCAGAATGTCATATAGTTGTCATCTAGATTACGACACAGCCTAATAAAAAAGACTGATTTCTGTCATTTTATCAATAGCTATTTAAGATTCACTCAAGTCTTTTTGTGATTTGACAGTTCAATGTTTATTTCCACATACTATTCCACTGCAGTGGTATACCAAAATTTGTTAGAAGAGCATGTGTCCTGCTGTTTTTGAACAAAATATTGTAAAAATGTCAATTAAGTTCAATTTAGTGATAGTGCTGTTGAGGTCAACTATATCCGTACTGATGTTATCTCTACTTTCACAGCCTCTGACAAAAGTCTGTTGAGGCTCCTTATTATAGTAGTGACTATCTTTGTTTCTATACCAGTTCAATCAGTTTGAATGTATTTTGATGTTCTGTTTTATATTTCGTAAAGATTAGGATTGCTAACTCATCTTAAATAATTGAGTTGCTTATATAAATATTTATAGAAATTTATATAATCTTATATAAATATGCTTATATATATTTATCTATTTATTTTTATTTTCTTCTGATTTCAACTTTGTCAATTAATCAATTTAAATTTTAATCTCATCCAGAAATATTCTCTAATTTGACACAGAAATTAACCACCAAAACAGAACTTGAACTGTATTTGCTAAATCTCTTTGGCAATGTTACATAACAATCTTTAGTGTGATGTCTCTTTACATTACAGACCTGAGAATTAGAATAAAACATCTTGACAGGCTTTTTTAGATTTGTATATACCATATGTTTTAAAGTTCTTTTCTGTTAATTCTAACATCATGTGATCTCTATTCTTTTTTTTCTAGCATCTATGTTGTCTCCACTTTAATTTATTTTACCTACTCTTTCTCTTTATTCATGATATTTCCTTTTGCTTCAATCTAGTTATTTTTCACTATAAATTCAATTTGTGAATTGTGAATGATACATTATAGAGACTTGGAGCAGTTATCTGCATCAGAAATGTTTATTTTTGCTCTAGCATAAAATGAATCACTGGAAGTCATTTTAAATGTATGGAAGTTTGGAGTTATCCTTTTTTCCCTTTTCTGGGCAACTCTTTTTTCCATCAGTGTAGTCATAATTTTAAGGTGTGGCTACTCCAAGTCTTCAATGATAAAACTTGAAATGCTTACCAACTGACTTCTTTTTTTAAAAAATTTGGTTCCTACTATTGCATCTACACTTTTTTTTTACTTTTATTGGTTCTTTTAGTTACAATTGGCAGCATAATCAATTTTGATATAATTATGGAATATACCTTATTCTAGTTAGAGTCCCATTCTTATGGATGTACATGATGGTGAGAGTCACTGTATTGATTTCATATATGTACATGGGAAAAATATGTGAGATTCTCACCACATGACTTCTAAAAGTTAGGGACTGAAACTTCATACTCCATCTCTCCTTGACTCTCCTACATTTCAGCTCTTTATGCTTTCCAATAATTGCTTTCCGTTGGGATTCTTTAAGTCTCCTTTTCATATGAATAGGTCAGAGTTTATTTAAAATTATAAAAGGTAAATTAAATACCAAGAAATGAGAAAACTGGGTTATATCATAATCCATTCCTATTTTTTAAGAAATCGCTATATTGCTTTCCAGAGTGGTGGTACTAATTTACACTCCAACCAATGATGTAAGAGTGTAATTTTATCACCACATCCTCATCAACATATGTTATATTATTCCTGCTCTTGATAATTGCCCTTCTGTTTGGAGTGTGATGAAATCTTAGTGTAGTTTTGATTTGCATTTCCCTAATTATGAGAGATGCTGAACATTTTTTCATATATTTCTTGCACATTTATGTTCCTTCTTTTAAGAACTTTCTGTTTAGTCCTTTTGTCCATTTGTTGATTGGGCTATTTGGTTTAGGAACATTGAGTTTTTTCAGTTCTTTATATATTCTAGATAGTAATCCCCTATCAGAAGTGTAGCTGGCAAAGATTTTCTCTTATTCCATATGCTCTCTCTTTACTCTGTTAATTATTTCCTTTGCTGTGCAGAAGATTTTTAATTTAATGGCATCCTACTTATTAGTTTTATTTCTTGAACTTGTGATGTCTTGTTCAGGAAGTCAGTGCCACTACGTATATGATTGAGTGATATGTGCAAGTTTCAGAGCTTGTCCCTGGGGGTAGCTTTCTTCTCCATAAGATTTCCTTCTTCAATTTCCAGCCCCTTTGGCAAACCAGGACCCTTCTTACAACAACACACATTAGTAAAAGAGTATCTTTCTGCTTGAATTCTAGCAATTTATGCCCTATATACTGGAAATTTCAATCAGATTAAAAATTATCAGAAAGAATTTCACCTACTGATATTCCCTTTTATTCAACAGAGGCATTCACTGAATTGTTCTGATTCTTTTTTTCTATCAAGTGCATTGTTTCCAGTAATTTTCCATGTCCTTCAAATATTTAACTATTTTTTTTCTTTGATTTACATTTTGTCTGGAAGTTATAATTTCTGTGAAAGATGTGTCTCATGCCAGCTTATCATAAGCAGTGTTGCTATAATTAAACAAGACTTTCCAATGACATTTTATTGAATTTACTAACAAAATATTTAGAAGACCCAAATAATAATAATTATAATTTTATCATACATTGTCCCAAAACTTGGAAATTTACTTAATTTTCATGTTATATACACACATTTTCATGTTTACATATATGCATATATATCAGCAAAAATACACATAAACATACATTTTAATAAAAATGAAATTTGTTAAAATTGCACTGTAGGGGCTGGGGTTATGGCGCAGTGGTAGTGTGCTCGCCTAGCACGCAGGAGGCACTGGGTTAGATCCTCAGCACCACATAAAAACAAAATAAAGATATTGTGTCCACCTACAACTAAAAAATAAATATTAAAAAAAATTGCACTGTAAATAAGGTATCATAGGGTTCTTTAATTTCCATTACTCAAAATTAGTACAATTGATCTTTGCTAATCATGCATCCTAAACTACCCAAATTATTTATTCCTGTTAGACCTAATTAAATTTCTAATTCCAAATAATGAATTCCATGACTGTTAACACTTACTGATATTTAAAAGTGGATTTAACACTACTTGTCATACTTACTTTGCTTTCTCACTTTTTGAGTCACATGTATTACTCATACCATCTCAGCTGCGCAAAATTCTTTAAAATAACTACAAAATGTAATACATTTTTTAAAACTGTTCATAGTGGAAGGGAGAGACCCTAAGATCTAGACTCAAATGGATACGTTATACTTTTGGCCTAATGTGTAACTTTCGTAAATTTTCTAATCTGATCTCATTTTGTCCTTTGAAAAACTGTATTCGAGCAGGTTCTGTAAGTTGTAAGCTAGTCCATTTTATGTTATTATCTTTCTTGGATCATATCAATGTCCTAAATGTACTGTTTGTAATAATCATTACTAATTGAGTGATAACTCTATTTTCTTATTTTCCCGTATCCTGTGTGTACTAAAATTGAATTTGATCCGTGTTTATTGCAGCATGTTCACCAAACAATTTTAATGCTTTTTAATAGTAATTCTAAATGATATATCCACAATGTAAATAATGAAAAATGCATTGATATTTTAGGACACTCAGAGGATATCAGATTGGATATACCACTGTGGCTGAAATTTTTAATGTAAAATGAGTAGAGTGATGAGAAACTATTTCTAAAACTTTAAGTTTGATTTGAGAAATGCTTTATAAATTTTGTGCTTGGCCTAAACTCTGTAGGTGAAATGCCCATATTTTAAAAACAGAAAGGTTAGGTGGAAAATTTTTTTAATTATTGGAAAGAAAGAAAATCAGAATTATCCCAAAAAAGTTTTATACAAACCTTTCAAAAGATGAACTTTTGCATTTCAATTATTAGATTATGATCAGAGAGAAATAAAATAGTGCTTTATTTAGTCTTGCATAACAAATAAGTTTTCATATCATATATTTTATTTTTATACACTTCTTTTCCCAACATTTTTAAAAGTGTGAAATAGTTTGTACAAACATTATATTAAGTTAAACTTGTGATTTAGATAAATTGAAATCATTCATTTGATTTAGTTAAGTTGTTGTCGTAAATGTCTATGCTTTACCATAGCTTTCTGCTCACTGCAGCCACTTTTTAATCTTTATTAAGTGAAAACAAATCTGGAAAAATGTATAGGCCCTATCTTGAGAATTATAGAAAGAAAAACTTTTTTTTTGGTAGATATGTCTGTGCTTTATATAATGGGATACTAAGATTGCATTTTTCAGATTAATGCATTGTTAATTCTGAAATTTTAAATCAAACAGGGATTTTCAGAAATCCAGAATATAACTAAATTAAAATGTCAAGGAGCTACACCAAGTTCTGATCATCAATGTGTTTTTAGTTGCTGAAAAAATGTGTTGAGGATAAGTGAGAAAGCTAAGGCCAGTTGTAATTTGAAGTTGTTAAAAACAGAAATTTTCTCTTGATTTTCTTTTTAATTCCAAGGAGAAAAAAGTATATTTTGCTAATTAACATCAAATATTGACTGGATTGTTTCTTATATTCTTATATTTTTTGTCATTTTTCTCTTCTCTAAACTCATATTGCACTGTTGCTCTAAGGATGATGATGATAAACGTGATTTTTAGCAGTGAGTTTATTTGAGGAATGATACATGACCTTATGTTCTATCTCAGAAAAACTTAAGCTAAATAAAAGATCATTTTCCCTTCATCTATATTGTTTTGTGGACAACAGGTAGTTGAACTTGCATCTGAAAAAAGAGAAGAATAAAAAATGTCACTGGTATTATTAATAAAAATAAGAAATTACAATGACTGAAATTTCATTGCACATTTCCTGGGTTTTAATATTTGATTCTATAATACAAGTAAATTTCACATTTTGCATGTAGTGAAAATGGAATAACATACTCCTCTTTTATTTCAATTAATTATCTCATTCTTGATTATTATAAATTAAGTTACTTAACTCTCACAACATAGCTGTGAAGTGGGGAATAATATTTTCCCCATTTTATAGATGAGAAAAATGAGTTTCAAAAAGAATAAATGACACTCCTAGCATCTCATGCCTAGTTGGTGACAAAGTCTGTATTTGGAACCTGGAATTTTGGCTGCATTATCTATGTTTTCATTCACTTCACTAAACTTCCTAACAGTTTGTGGGCCTTTCATAGAAAAGCTGCTTCAAAAACGCACAGGTTGCTACGCACGGACAGCCAAGAAGCTGAACACGCAGAGGGCCATGATGTGGGTGTTGCAGAATATCCTGTTTTCCTAGTGCAATTGGGCCTGGAGGCACTTAGGTGCTGGATTGATCAAAAGAAAATAAAGAGTGATAATTTGATTCTTTCTCAGGGTATAAGTTTGCCCCAATTGATAGACACTTGTGTAGACAGATACATGGGTATGATTTTTAACATGTAATAACCCAGGTTAAAATGAAAAAGCTTGCACAGTTTACATCCTAAAGAAGGTGAAAGAAATAGATGCTTCCTCACACATTTTGTAGGTAGAGCAAGTTATCTCATAATCAACTTGTTCAGTTCTACAGATGATTCAAATCACTAGATTAGAGGCTTCTCTGGGGTCTTTTTTAATGATAACCATCTAATGAATTTACCTGCTTCTTCAGAAAAAAGTGCATTTTAAACTATTTTTATTTCATTTTATCTTATTTATTTTTGTAGTCCTGGGGATTGAACCCAGAGCCTCATGCATGCTAATTAAATATTCTACCACTGAGCTATCCCCAGCCCTTAAACTCTCTAAAAGTTACTTTTGGACTTATGACTATATAAACATAACTTGAATAAATAAATATATGTATATATTTATATATTTATTTTCAAGAAAACATATCTATATTTTACTAGTTAACATAATTTTATTATGAATATTTAAAGGCTTTTTCCTCAGATAACTCTAAGAAACAAAGTTTTATGTTTAAGTATCTTTTTTAAATCTTTGATTATTTTGAAATGAAATGCTTATCCTTAAAAATTGTTGTATATATTCTTCATAAAAAAAAGCAAATCTAAAATGATTTTGCTCCCTATCCTCTCCAGCATTTAGTATTGTTTATATTCTTAATGGCTGCCATTCTTTTCTTTTATTTTATTAGTTCTTTTTAGTTACAGTTTTATACTTTTGTTGGCATTGTATACTAGTACAACCACTATGGAAATCATTATAAAGTTCCTCAAAAGACTAGGAATGTAACTCCCATATGACACAGACAAACATTCCTCAGTCTTTGTCCTAAAGAATTAAATTCCCCATACTATAGCAATACATGCATAAACATGTTGATAACAGCAAAATTCACAATATCCAAACTATGGGACCAATCTAGGTGTTCTTTACTGGATAAATGGATTAAGAAACATTTACACCGTGGAGTTTTATTTAGCCATAAAGGAGAATGAAATTATGTTATTTGCAGGCAAAAGGATGGAATTAAGAACATTATGTTAAACAAAATAAGACAAACTCAGAAAGTCAGTCAGGTATTTTCTTTCATTTGTAGAAGCTAGAGAGGAAAAAGCAAAAGAAAGGTTGGGGGTACCTCATAAAATTCAAACAGATAACAGTAATATAGAAGAAAGGGACCAGAGTGCGGGAGAAGGGGAGGCAAAGGTGAACTACTGGACAAGGACATTGGACAAACTATGTTATTATAGCCTGTGCATGCATCAATATGAAATAATGAATCACACTACTGGGTATAATTATAATGCACCAACAAAAACAAGGAAAAAGAATTGAAAACAAGGAAAAGAAAAACTATATTAAAAACGATGTTTAAATTTTAAAAAATTAAATGCAATATTTAATTTTTCAAAAACTA
>CM053405.1:17665137-17695677 GCA_028644305.1 Xerus rutilus | reverse complement strand
TTGAAAACAAGTAATTTTTAAAATTCTACTAACATTAACCCTTCAGAAGATTGAGAAATACTGTTAAGATAACATTGAATAGGCACTGTCGTGAAATAATTCTGTGCTTAAATATGTTTCTGCTGTGAGAATGAGATACTGGATAGGAGTTTCCTTCACATAAGTTTAGTTCTTAACCACAGATTTTTAAAATGGAAGCATAGGCAACATAAATAAACAAAAAACAAAGCTATCTGAACCTTTAAAGCTTGGGTTAATAATCTCCCATGGGCTTTCATTATATTTCCTAACTTTATTCAATATCACATGTTAGAAATTTCTAGAACTCAGATTTGAAGGAGCTGGTCATGTTTTCTTTGGAATCCATGAAAGTAAAGGAGATAGAATAAAGTCCCTCTGCTGCTTTCCAGATTATAGATGAAAAATATAGGCTACTCGCCTCATAAAGTCTTAATTTGCTTTTGTTGTTTTGATTATATTTGTTTTCTGAAAAAAAACAGTATATACATTAGCTTAAGCTACAACTCTATTATTTTAGCTTCTTTATGGGCTTATTATTCTGTGCTGTACAGTGCTTTTTGTAGATAAGAGATAAAAATTTCTTTGGGGAATTGAAACATGCTGGATCAAAAACGATAATATTTCAGAACTCTATTTCAGGGAAAAAATTATCATGATAAAAGCTTCTTTCTGGTCTGCACTGACTCTTATGCCTTAACCTTTGTCAAATAAGTTATAGCCTACAGAGACACAATAATTCTGCATTGTACATAAACACTAGTTTCTCAATCAACAAGGTCATAGTAATTCAAAACAAAATGGCTAAGGTCATTGGTTTATTTTCTACTGTACCCTTAATCCCCTCCATCAGCCATAAATTGGTACCTTAACATTAGAAAGTGATTTAGAAAATGTGAATATTGTTTCTTAAATTTAGAACATGCAGTAAGCATGTAAATAGAAATATGGAAATAAACACAAGTCTTTTTGTTATGGTTTAGATATGAGCTGGCCCCCTTGAAAGCTCATGGTTGAGACAAGGCAAGAATATTCAGGGATAAACCAATTAGATTATAAGAGTTGTAACCTACTCATTGGATTAATCCAGTGAGGGGTAATTGTAGGCAGATAGGGTGTAACTGGAGGAAATAGGTCACTGGAGGCATGTCTTGCCTGGTGAGCAGAACACTCTCTCTGCTTCCTGATTGCTGTGTCCTGAGTTGCTTTCCTCTTTCACACCCACTCCCATGATGTTTTGCCTCACCCTAGGCCCAGAACAATGAAGTCAGACATTCAGAAGACTTAGACTATGAGCTCCAAAAACACTTTTACCTCCTCTATATTGTTCTTGTCAGATTCTTTGGTTACAATAGGAAAAGTTGACTAAAGAATAGTTAATTCTCTACTCTAAGTTTCCAAAGAGACCTAAGAAGTTATGATTCAATGAGTTAGTTAACAATCAACATGTTACAAATGTCACCTTATGTAGTCACAGACTAAAAATTGGAAGAAAAGATTACCAAGCATAATCAGAGAAAAGCATTGAATACCACAATTAGGTATTTCACAAATGATTGCTATACATCAGAAAAATGTTGAACTAACGTAAGAGACAAATACCCAGACATAAGATCTGATAAGTTAACCTATAACTGAAATGTCTTGTAAAAAATGTGTGGAATTAATTAAAATTAATAATACACTGATTCAATTTGGTGAGAAAAATGAACTTATCTTTTAGAATTAAATTATATATCAACTAAATATTTGGGAAGCAAAATTGAACATTTTTATTTTAAAATCTTTAAATGTCATGTACTAGGTAAAGAATGAAAAAACTGTTGGCTATTGATTTTTTTTTATTTTCTAAATATTTGTTTAATGATTATCTTAATATAATAACATTGTGTGCTCTCTGGAATGGCTACTGGTGATATTACACATTTTAAAAAATGATATTAAGTGAACTTTTCTACATCAACAAATTTTAGATGATTTCCACAAATTAACAGATACTATTTACTACTATTTATTTAATTTCAAAATTTTATAACATCTCCACTTTTCATTGTAAAACAAAACACAGTATGTTTTTATTCTAAATGATGTTTTATGCTTACAAAATTAATAAGTATATTTAATTACTGTTATTAATTCTGTAAGTGGGTTGTGGCTACATTGGTACTAATATTCATTAACTATTTAACAGAACATTATACTTTTTTTTACCTACATGATTATCTTCACTCTATGTTCTTGGAAGAATTCACCTAGATATGTATACTTATATGACAAGAACAAAGGTCAATAGTAACACCATGAGTCTTTTTTTTTTTTTAATTTTTTTTAGTTGTAGATGGACACATTATCTTTATTTTATTTATTTATTTTTTTTATGTGGTGCTGAGGATCGAACCCAGTGCCTCCCGCATGCGAGGCAGGTGCTCTACCACTGAGCCACAATCCCAGCCCACACCATGAGTCTTGTAGGAACACCAATTAGTTTGCAGAGAGCTCAGACAGAGAAGAAAACTTTTTTTTTAAAGATTCTCTAACTTCTTGGTAATTCTTCAGATATTTGGCAATAGTCCACAGGATATATAATCAAAATAATTTTATTATAGCCATTGAAATTATTTTCTCAGAAGATAACTTAATGGGATTTACATAATTGTTTCAATATTATTCTGCTTTGGTAAAATATGAGATGTACACATTTAAGTGACATTAACCTAATTATTTTAAATGTAATTTTAAAAGGTCTATCTATGTTTATATACTTCATATGGGTTTAAAGATAGTTTATTACTGAAATTTACTTTGCTAACTAGATGGCAATTCCTATATATATTATAATTAAATAAAACAACCTTTACTTTTATTCAAATTTACTTTTTAATTTTAAAAATGAGCATGCAATGTAGGCCTTCTCATTCCTAGTGTTTTGTTTTTTGCAATGTATAATACCAACATTTATGAGTTATTTAAAACAAAATATTAGTTATATTTAATGTTTGAAACTTACCACCTAAATGGAAAAAAAAATTGCTCATTCCCACATAGTGTGTCATAAGGATCAACTGCTCTTGGTAAGGCAATCCAAAAGCAGAAATTCTCATCTCAATGAATTTGCATATACCTTCAAATATCATTCTTATTTAGATTTTCAAATTAGGTTTTAGCTCAAAAAAGCATTGGCTAGAAACTACTCAAGTGAAAAATGTGTAGTTTGCTAGGTGGTTAAGTAGAAAACAGTGAAATAGGAACTTTTGAGTGAGCAGCATAGCAGTGATTCAGGCATGAAAATCCTGATGGTCTCTTCTAAAGTGTTCATCTGAAAATTTTTGAATTAATGCTAATAATAGTCATACGTGATATTGAAGGGTTAAGCATATTTCTGCTGAAGATGCTTGCACTTTCTCTTCCCTCTGCTCAGAGCACTTCCCCTGTGTGTAGAGAAAGCAGGCTGTCACTCTATTCCACTTATTCCAACATCATCTCCAAAGGATTCCTGCCCTGACCAATTTTTTTTTGGTACTGGGAATTGAACCCAGAGGTACTTAACCACTGAGCCACACCCCCCAGTTTTTTTTATATTTTACTTAGAGACAGTCTCTATGAGTTGCTTAGGGCCTCGAGAAATTGTTGAGGCTGGCTTTGAACTCTAGATCTACCTACCTCAGCCTCTCTGGCTGCTGAGATTCCAGGCATGTGCCACCATGCCTGGACTGACCAAGTTTTATAAAAAGGAACATACTTTCCAGTCTCCGTGATCTCTGGTGTTAGTTTCCTATTGCTGCTTGAACAAACATCTTAAATTTGGTAGCATAAACAATACAAATTAGTATCTACAGTTCTGTGGGCCATAAGTCCTACATAGAACTTACCAGGATATCAGTGTCAGTTGTACTACTTTCCTTTTGGCTCTAGGAAAAATCTGTTCCTGAGTTTTTCCAGCTCTTAAAGAATGCTCACATTCTTTTAATACTCCATCTTTGAAGCTGGCATCAGTGGGCCAATCCCTTCTCTTGCTGTCATCCAACTAGTTCTCTTCTGTTTTTACTTCTATTTATGAGCTAAGCAATGTTGTATATTTTTAGGAACTCAAGTAATTTTATATCATGACTGACAAGATCATGTGGGGTAAACTCCCCAACCCAAGAGCCTTAACTTAATCACCTCTGTAAAACCACTTTTTCTATGTATGTTACTATATTCACAAGTTTTAAGGATAAGTTTATGAACATATTTAGGAGATATTATTTTGCTTACCTCATCTTGCTTCATGTTTATTTATAGGACTTATCACCATCTGCTTATTTTTTGTCTCTCTTTTAATTGAAGGCATGTTTTAAAATAATAGTCTGCATATTTTGTTTACTGCTCTATCCCCATGGCCTGGAATAAATACCTGAAATCTAGGAAACACTAAATAAATATTTGTCTGGAGCAGGAAGAATGCCTGTAGGGACCCAAATCAAGATGGAGAGAATGGAGATAGAGCAAAATGGCAACTGATTAAGACCCTGCAATAATGATCTCTGTCCCCATACACCAAATGAACAGTTACTGATGTGCCAAACTATCTTCACAAAGCTAAGCAAGACAGGTGACAAGCCATACTCAATAGTTATAATAAGAAGAGTCATGTTGAAAAGAGTCATGTTGTGTTATCTGGGTGCAGTGACACATGCCTGTAATCCCAGCACTTTGGGAGGCCGAGACAGGAGAATCGCAAGTTCAAAGCAAGCCTCAGCAATGGAGAGGTGCTAAGCAACTCAGTGAGACCTTGACTCTAAATAAACCACACAAAGAAATAGGGTTGGGGATGTGGCTCAGTTGTCAAGTATTCCTGAGTTCAATCCCCACTACCCAGAAAAAAGAAAGAAAGAAAGAAAATTGTGTTGAGAAGGGCAGTGTAGATAGAGAATGCTCTTGCTTGGGGGAAGGAGAATGTACCCAGTTCAGACTTCAGGCTTGTAACCC
Organism: Xerus rutilus; assembly: GCA_028644305.1. Taxonomy (NCBI): domain Eukaryota; kingdom Metazoa; phylum Chordata; class Mammalia; order Rodentia; family Sciuridae; genus Xerus; species Xerus rutilus. The sequence goes on along the minus strand of CM053405.1, from coordinate 17,690,691 downwards.
AGTACCAGGCCTATGATGGTGAAACCCAGCGCTGACTAGAGCCCCATGACCTTTGCCCCAATATTGTACCTAGAGAATGAGCTTCTGGAACTGTTTTGGCCAAGTGGCTAAGGAATTCCTTCCACCTCTCCTGCAACCTCAGGAAGCAGAAAGGAAAGCAATACTTCCCACACACTGGAACAGAGCAAAAGAACTAGCACAGGACTTTGCCTTGGAGCTTAGCGATGGACCCTTTCCCACTCCATGTGAGACACAGAACCAGATAGAAAGCAAAAGAAGCTATACTCAGGTCAGAGCTTGCATGAGGAGACTTAGACCTGCTCCAACACCAGGTAGAATCCTGTACTATGGTGGGACCGAATAGAGTTTGAGCCTACACCATTGATAGCCTTGGAATGGAATTGGGGTATATCTGCCCATGCATGAATGGCACAAATACTAGGGACCGTGAGACTCAGGTACAAGGCAACTTAGCATCAGCCTTTATAGACAAGGGTCTATCTGTACTACCTCTGTCCCAACATTTGTTTTGTTACAAATCACCACTGGATGTAACCCTGAGACTAGGTGGTTTATTGTGACTATAACATTCAGGTATCACATGGCTTAGCATGTCTTTTTTTAATATCTTTATTTAATTTATTTATTTTTATGCGGTGCTGAGGATTGAAGCCTGTGCCTCACGCATGCAAGGCAAATGTTCTACCACTGAGCTACAATCCCAGCCCTTAGAATCAGTCTTTATGCCAAGAGACTACCTTCACCAAAACCATTGTAACCTCAGGCAAATAAGCCTGAATCAAGACTCCATTTAGTGAGCAAAAGGCAGTCATAAGCCTAAAATTTTGCCTTGAAACTCAGCTTGTGAAATTTAACACAGGTCCGATTCTAATTGCCCCATATGATGGTTGGTGCCTACGCATAGAGCCTCTAGATCAGCATCAGTATCAGGCAGAGACATGTAGATCCAGTCTATCAGACTTCTATCTCAGCCATCAACATGTATGGCAGGTTGTTGAAATCTTGGACCATAAGTTTTCTTCAGCAGTAGGCAGCCAATAGCAGTATGGTCTTTGGTACTACCTAGTGCCTATCTCAGTGGGCTGTGGGTTCAAGTTTTGACAGTGCTGTGGAGTTTGTGGGTACATATGTGGCACAGGAGCCTACAGCTGGTTCATCTACAGTGATTCTGTTCAGATCTAAGTAGGATCTTGCAGGGCCAAATTAAAGGATGGTGATCATAGGTGACATATTTGGGACAAGCTTGAACACAAGGACAGGCTTTGCGACACTTTCAGATGCTCTTTTCAGATGCTTTCCAAATTCGTGCTGAACAAAACGCGGCAGAATTGAGACAAATCTGGGTTTGGGTTATCCTTTAGTACTGAAACAATGACAACACATTAAGTGGATTTACATCAAATCTGGATTTTCGGTGCCATCTGGTGCTGATATAGTAAAGTGATAAAGACTCTGTCTCTTTATAAAGAAATAATACACAGGAGTATCACAATTCACCTCTCAGAAGACTTTTCAGCATGAGATTTTTCATAGCACTAAAGGTCAAAAAAAATGTTTTAAGCTGCCAACCAAAAATACCATATCTTTTAAATGTACATTTAGAAATAAAGAGGGATAGGGCTGGGGTTGTGGCTCAGTGGTAGAGGGCTTGCCTAGCATGTGTGAGGCACTGGGTTCAATTCTCAGCACCACATATAAAAATTTAAAAAGTCCATTAACAACTAAAAAAATAAAGAAGAGAGATAAATACTTTTTCAAACAAAATAAATCTGAGAGAATATATCTTCACAAGGGACACTTGTATAATTGTAATGGTTAATTTGAACTGTCAATTCGATGGGCTTAAGAGATGACAAAAATTAAGAGCCTTCTGAGTGTGTCAATGAGGGTGTGTCTAGGGATTGGCATATGGGATAGCCAACTGAAAGGGAGACTTCCCTAAGCATGGGCAGCACTGTCCAATAGGATGATGGCTTGGATGGAATAAAAGTTGGAAGAAGGAAGCTGCATGAATGCAAGCTCCACTCTTCTCCAATATTTTATTTTTATAATTTTCTGTGGTGCTAGGAATTGAATCCAGGGCCTTGTGCATGAAAGCTAAGCACTCTACCAACTGAGCTATATCCCTAGTCTTTGAATGGGTTTTGATTCCTGCTGTGATTGTCTGAAGCCATGGGACTCTTGCTTCTCTCTTCCAAAGCAAACTTCCAGTGATTCTCCAGGAAGTTTCCAGAAGCCTTGCTTCTTGGACTAGGGTAGCACCATTGATTGCTTTTGTTTTGAGGCTTCAGCCTCTTGGACTGTGCAGCTACTGATTCTTCCAGATCTCCAGCTTGCAGACAGCCATTGTGAACTATCCAGATTCTGGTTGTGTAAGCCAACCTAATAAATCCCCTTTTTATAATTATACTTCCTGTTGATTCTGTTCCTCTAGAAAACCTTGACTAAAACATACACTTTTGATGGAAATGTTAATTAGAATATCAATTATGGAAAACAAGATGAAGTTGTTCAAAAATTAGAAATAGAACTATTAGATTACCCAGCAATTCTACTCCTGTTTGCACATCCAAAGGAAGTGAAATCAGTATGTAGAAGAGACATCTGAATGCCTATATTAATTGCAGCACTATTCACAATAGTCCAGAAATGGAAACAATTTGAGTGTGTGTCTATCAACTAATGAATCAATAACAACACATGTAGTACATATAATACCATGTTGTATACTATTCAACCTTTTCAAAATGTGAAACTTTGTCATTTGTGATAAATCAAACAGAACCTGTGATCATTATGTTAAGTAATAGACACACAAAAAGACACAGGAACTGAGTCATGTATAGTCTAGGAAAGATTATCTCATGGAAGTTGAGCATAGACTGTTGGTTAACAGAGGCTGGGGAAAGGTTGATCAGTGGGTACTACTTATAGTTAGGAGTATAAATTTGTGTTTCTGATGTGCAATTGTATAGTATGATGACTATTGATGATAATAATGTAGTATGTTTCAAAAGGCCTTGGATTTTGAATGCTTTTACCAAAAATAAATTATACCTATTTGAGAAATTTGATATGATTTAACTGGCTAAAACATTACATAAACATATTGGGATGTCACAAGTTACCTCATAAATATGTGCACATTTAATGGTTTTATGTATAAATAAAAATGAATTTAAATTAAAAAGAAGTATTTGTTAAATGAATGTATGAGTCAAGTATATTTAATAAGTAAAATGAATATTTATGACCAGGAATATTATACTCAATATTGAAAGCAGTAAATATTACTTAAGACATTTGTGATTTTATTTGAATAGACTAGAATTAAAGTAAGTGTAGTAGGAAACATATGTCATATATTTTTCATATAGCAATCTATCTGCAAGCTGCCCTGTGTCCTATATCCACCCAAGAAATAATATGTTAAGTAAATAAAAATCAACAAATCTTGTACAGGAAGTTTTTAACCAGATGAAATTTATATTTGTAAAAAACACTTCACTACCACAGCAGCATATTAGCTCTAAAATAGATTGCTCTCAAGAGCCCAGTGTATAAGAAAGAGGAACTAGAAGTCCAAATATTTTGTGCTAAGAGTACTGTATGTCACTGTCCAATTGAAAAATGTTAACCTTCACTGAAATAATTAAATTATCATCTTAATTCATTACTTTCTTTACAGTTATAAACCTATCCTAACTTTTACCATTTAACTTAACTCTATTATTGTTCAAGGATTGAACGCAAATAACATCTAAGTCTGTCTTTCTATTGGCTTTTAAACCTTGCCTATACCTAAAAGCATAAACCATCAAAGTGAACACAAATGATAGAATGCTAAACATCCTGACACATATTTTCAAAGCTCTAGTCATTGATAATTGCAATTCACTTTGTTTCATGATACCACATGGCTATTTACATGTGAATATGTATTGTGTCGAATTGAAATAAGTCCATATATTACATAGCTGCATTGACTCTTCTAAAAACCAAATATTTAAATTGTCTAATCTGAATGTGGTTACATTATTAATTTTATAATTTCATTAATTGTTTCTATTCTTGAATAATTTTCTTTAAGATAAATTAGAAGAAAATTTTATATTAATGAAATGATGGATTGTACTGATAATAGAGATAATGGTAGAGGTACTTAGGAATATATGTGGGGTTTTAGGATCAAATGATGAGATAGTGCATCATAAACTCCTATTTTAGTATAGTTCACCTTATTCTCCATCCATGCTCTATGAAAAGAAAGAGCCCACTGTTAATGGTGACTATTACTTCTCCCAACACAGGCCCACAGGCCCACAGTGGTTACGCGAAACGTGGAGTTTCCTATACTGGGCTTTCCATTTGAATTCTATTCTCTTCTACTATGTTCAGGCCCTCTGTACCTCCTTCGCAATTCACGCCTTCTCTCCTTGCTATGCTCTCCTCTAGATCCCAATGCAGATATCAGGAACCCCAAATCTAAGTGAATTAACATTAGAATGAGCATATACTTTTTAAAAAATGACAAACATCTGCGAGGTTTATCAAGGGAAGTATGAACAAGAGAGAAAAACAGCTCAGGGTGAAGATGGAGAAGGAAATTCTCTTGAATTAAAAAAAATCACAATAGCAATCTTCAAATATGCTGTGGTAACTGCAATATTGTGATTATGTCTATGCAAATATATTTAACAGTTTTATTACTGTTATGCTACTTGAGATGAACTAACATTAAAAGGCCATAAGTTATTCCCACTGTTTGGAATTCTGTTTATCCCTACTCATTTTGATAAATGATATTGTGCACCCTCCCTATCTCCCCCTGTCCCTCCCCCAACACTTACTTTCTTTTTATTTTGGAGAAAGAAAATTTAACTACACTACAATGATTACAAGTTAAAATATAGCATTGATAAACAGGTGCACATAAAAATTTTGGGCTCCTGGAGCAGAACTTACAGAAATCTTTCACAAACGATGTTACGTCTTGATATATTGTTTTTAAATTTTAATTTAATATTTTAATTAGGAAATAATTGAACTGCTAATGATTTTAACAAATAACCTAAATTCTGTTTTGACTTTATATTTTTCAAATATTTTTCATCTATTTTCTTTAATTCATTTAAGATAATAAATGCAAAATGTTAAGCAAAAATATTTAAAGATCTTATATGCAGTGGAATATTGACTATTAATACTTGTTATCTAAATACTTGTTCAATATTGGTGCTTTTACAGTCAAAGTGTACTTTGATGAAGGGACTGTTATTATTATAAAATAATCATAAATAACAGATCTTTACCAAAAAAACTGGCATATCTCACTATATAAACAAATTATTCCAATGCAGATCTTTTTCCTTTGGTTTTCTTGAAATATGATCTGATACCACACAATTAACAAATGATTCAACAGTTGTTTTGTTTTTGTTTTTATTTCACTTTTCTAATGCTGAAAAGCTGACAAAGATTAAATACTTTCCCAGGGGCTTGATAGATGTAATATTTGACACATAGTAGTAATAGTTGAAGTCTGTTTTTTTTTCTTTATTCCACTTATACATAGCATGAGGAAGAAGTACTAAAACAGTATTTATATACATAATATATCTGATAAATTAGTTATCTCTCCATTGTGATAACGGTTACAGATATTGAGAGTAAATGAATTTTCTTGGACAATTGGATGTTAGAGGGGTAGTATGTAAGTGATACCAGGCAAAACACAAATTTATTTTTTCTATAAATCCCTGGGATGCAGGGCATTTCACCACACTTTTAATTTCACTCAAAACCTCACTACATCAAGGAAATGTCTCCGATGCTTTTCTCAGGTCCTCAACTCTATCATTCTCTCAGTTAAATCAAGACCCTTATGAGCAGCAATAGAAACAATAGCTATCTTTTGGAGCACTTATCACCATGCATATTGGTAAAATCATTTAGATAATCAAATAATTGTTATTTTCTCCACTATAGCATGAGTTCCATGAAGTTGAGAATTCAGTGAGCCATTGATTATCATTACATACCCAGTATTAAGTGAAATGTTAGGAACATTTCAGCTACTCCACACATATCTGGGGAATGAGTAAATATAAGGAATCATGAAATTTTACATTCTGATTTCATGGAAGCCACCAGTGACTTGACATTAGAAACCCTTTAATAGAAGTCAAGTATGATTTTCTTTCTTGTTTACTAATGCCTAGCAGATTTATCAATGCGTTTGTCTGTTAAATGTCAATATTGATTACTGTTCAAACATTGTCCTGTGACAAGACCTCTTTATTCCACAGGTGCTATCACACTACCTGAACATTATCATGAGTCAATAAGTAGTTCAGTTCCAAAATTGTGTGTTGCAATGCTGAATGGAAATGTGAAGCACATTGTTCAAAAACATAATTATGAAATTTAAGTATACAAGAGAAGTAAACCAAGAGGTGGCCCTGTGCATCTATGTGGAATACATACCCATAAAGCTGTCCCTATGGATAAGGGATAAGATTTTGGTTTATTTTTTTTTTTGTAATTGAATTTTATAAAAAAAATTCTCCTATTTCCTTTTGTCCTCTCATTCCCTACTCTTTCTTTACCATTACGTCAAGCTCTGAGGATTATACAGGGCAAGTATTATCACTAAAGGAACTAGAGAAAGGATAGATATTTGTATGGAAAGCAAGCAATCATCATCATTGCAAATCAAAAAGGAATTAAGAGCCCCTCCTCCTTCTGGTCTGTTCGCTCTGAAACTCTGGTAGGTTTGTATTATCAACTCACTGTTCAGATGGAGCATCACATCTCTGGAATTTTCACTGCCATTCTTCCCCTAGCATGTTGACTGCTGAAATGAAAACCAAAGCTGACATTCATCAGATTTGTAATACTCTATTTTGGAATCTCGAGAGTCACTACTTTTACATTCATCACTCACTTGGCAAAATTCCTTCCTTTCTTCCCCTTCATTTACTTTTGAGTATCATTTGTCTTAATTTCTTTTTCTCTCGTTCGACGGTTAAATTCTTATTTAGACAGAATTATGATTATAGCTCTCCTTCACAATCTCATAAATAGCATGATGTTTTAAAATGATTCTGCATAAGATATATAGTCGTTAAAATAATAAGTGATGCGTACACAAATGTCTCATTTATAAATTATGAGTTTTAATTTTTCCACTACCTTAAAGTGATGTGGGAAAAAGTTTTTTCCAATTTTTATTCTCAGAATCACCTTGATACTTTTGAAAACAAAATGAGGACTGCACTCCCATTGTTTGTGATTTAGCAGGTTTGAGATGAGACCTTAGAAGTTTTTAAGCTAATGCTATTTGTGGCTAGACTGTATTTTGAGAACTATTTTTAACCAGTCATAAAACTGGTTATGGAGATAGAAAGTCTACTCATCTGCAAAGTTTTCCTAAGAGTTAGGGAAGACATGTGGCTGGTGTCAGTGAGTTCCCCACTGGACACATTCAGAAAGTTGTAGGTCGGGAAAACTTGAGTGGCATTCCACAGAGCTAGCATGTACTTCCTGGGATATTTCTGCCAGAGCTTGGACTGTGTGTAAGGGCTGTTACATGCTTTTAGAAGGGAGAAAAAGAGTGAAAAGGTTAGGAAAAATCAAATAGAGATCAGAGTTTATAACTTTATAAAATAAAATTTCATCTTTACCTTTTTCTCACCATTTGAATAGGAATAGTGGAAATAGCTTCAAGAGTAAGAAGCACTAAGGAACAACACTTTTACATGTTTAATGTCTTTGTGCAAATATAAAATTATAAAGAGAATGACCTTGTTTTGTACCTTTCTGCTGGGTCAAAGTGAATTGAGAAAATAAAATCATGAGAATAATTAGGTTAAAGTAGCTTTATTAAATTTTCTTCATAGACTATTATGATAGGCGAACTTCACAGACATTCTGAAAACCACCTTGTTATTATGCAGTATTTTCACCTTTGGGCTCCATGGCTGTGTTGGATCTGGAGCCTCTCTAGCCACATGTTGTTGTGGTGGTGGATGTGAATATAATGACTTGAGAAAAGTAGTAGCTTTTTTTTTGTAATTGACAGATAGAAATTCTTCATATTCGTGCAGTGTGGTATGATGTTTTATGTATACATTGCTGAAAGATCCAATCGAGCTAATTAACATATCTATCACTTCTTCAACTTATCCTTTATTTTGTTGTGGCAGAAATATTAAAAAATCTAACATTTTACAAATTTTAAAAAATAAAATACGTTATTATGAACTATGACTACTGTCCAATCCAGTGGGTCACCAAAACTTATTGAGTCTGTTTCCTTTGATCAGCATATTTCCTTTCCCATCCTTTACTTTTTCTCCTCCCCAATCCCTGTCTGCCTCTAGTAAATACTTCTCTACTTTCTTTCGTAAAATTGACTTTTTGGGTTCCACATATACACGAAAATACATATTATTGGTGCAAAGATTTTTAAAATAACATGAAATTTCTCCAAAACAGACAAGGAATAAAATTATAATATAATCCCCCAATCTAACTGTTAGACATATATCTCAAAGAGTTGAAATCAGTGTGTTGAAGGGATATCTGTACTTCCATATTTATTTTAGCCTTATTCACAATCATTACGATTTGAAAGCAATTTATGTGTCCATCAAGAGATTAATAGATTTTAGCCGGGCGCAGTGACTCACGCTTGTAATCCCAGCACTTTGGGAGGCTGAGACAGGAGAATCGTGAGTTCAAAGCCAGCCTCAGCAATAGCGAGGCGCTAAGCAACTTGGTGAGACCCTATCTCTACATAAAACACAAAATAGGGCTGGGGATGTGGTTCAGTGGTTGAGTGCCCCTGAGTTCAACTCCCTGTACCAAAAAAAAAAAAAAAAAAGAGAGAGATTAATGGATTTTAAAATGTGGATGGAGTATGCAGAGGAGTATTATGCAGTCTTTAAAATCAAGGAAATGGAAACATTTGTGATAACATGGATGAAACTATACTAAGTGAAATAAGCCAGGTACTATAGTAGCTTTTGCTATGTTTAATTCATGTCAGGGTCAATATCTGGTTGAAGGAAAGATAAAATATAAAGTTCCCATGATATGAGTATATGAGAAACAGTAACAAAAAGAAAGAAATATACTTGCTAATGAGGCAGCTGGATCTTACATCACCTATCACCTAAAATGTGGAAGGGAGGTTGACAGTTTCCACTGAGTAAGTAACGTTCGTGGTCTACTTAAATTACATAAGTTATAGCTCTGCTAATATTCTAAAACAAACATCATCTGTACTTATAGAGTACTATGACAAATGATATGAATCATCACTGCACTAGCTACTCCCTTACATTTAATTGAAGTTAGTTTACATAGAAATCATTGGATTTGTAAACAATAGTCTTGAGAGACAATTTTCTAGTTCTCTCCTGTTTCTCTACTGATTTCCTTTTTCTCTAACATATTTCTTAAGGACATTTGTATTTGGAAAATCTTGGGTGATAGAGAGAGTGTTCTGCCAGAGTAGAGGAAAGATTAACACATTATACAATAAAACAAAATGTTTCCCTTAGAAGCAAAATTGAGGAAGTTTTTCTCAAAGCTCATTAAAACAAAACAAAACAAAAAGTAATTTTCCTAAGGTTGGGGTCCTTCAGCTAAAATGAAAATTCACTGCATATAAAACATTCATTTGTGCTCATCCCAGCTATTGAGGAGGTAAGGGGAACAAAGAAAAGTGAGACAAACATGGTCATTGTAATGCTTTCAATATTAAGTGTCTCCCAAAAGCTCATGCAAGAAGGTTTAGAGGTGAAATGATTGGGTTATAGGAGCCACAACTTAATAAGTGTATTAATCTCCGTAATAGAGAATAACTCAGTGGTAACTGTCAGCAGGTACCTTGTGGCTGATGGAAGTAGGGCATTGGCAGAGTGCCTTTGGGGCATATATTCTATCCTTGTTGAGCAGGGCTCTTTCTCGCTGCTTCATGGGGCTAAGTCCTGAGCTGCTTTCATCTACCACACACTTCTGCCATGATGTTATTATGCCTTGGGACCCAAAGAATGGATTTGGATGTCTGTAGACTGAGACCTCTGAAACTGTGAACCCCAAAATAAAAGTTTCCTCCTCTAATTGTTCTTGTCAGGTCTTATGTCATGGTGTTGAAAAAGCTGACTAAAACAGTCATGTTGTTTTCTGTCCCCGTTGTGCCTGAATTAGGAGTCTTTTGTTTTCTGACAGTGTCCATGAAGCTGCTAAGGTTGATTTGTTAGGTAGGGTAGATTCCATACAACTAACTGTTCTTAGTAATAATAAAAGAAGGAAAGTAGGAAGAAAGAAATGATATTTGTAAAGTGAATAAATAAAAATACTATATGTGGTTTGTCTATTTTGTAAAATAATAAATAGGTAACTCACTTTAAAATATTACCTTTTTCTTAAAAACCTTCAAAGAATTCTTAGAATACCTTTTCAAAATGACAATATTGATTTAAAAACTGCTTTTAGCAATAAGATCTAGTCTCTTCACTAAAAGTGCAACCTAAAATACAACATAAAATAAAAGATTATATTTATGCTCATTAAATGCAATTGCAAACACATTAGATTTGTGATTTGTTTTTCTCCACCATTCTTTTTAATTCCAAAGGTATTTCTTTCATTCACTTCCTCAAGCATAAAGATAAATCTTAACTAGACAATATAAAATTCATTTTTTTACTATTTTCACTTCACTAGTGTCTCAAAATTTAAAACAAGCCACTAACTGTATTGAGATATGGATGGAAGCAGGCTGTTTAAGAATTTAGTTTTCAATCAATATGAGAATTATTCAATCTATTTTTTCTATTTGCTATGAAGATAGTAGTCAATTTACTTGTAAATATTTTCAAATGTAACCAAAACATTAAAATTTTTTACATTAAAAGTGGTAGAAAAAATATCAAGCAATATAATTCAGATTTGATCTAAAAAAGTTAAGAAAACACACAGCAACCATTATAACTTAAATATCCAGAGCATGATGGTGAGGGAGCAAGAGGAAAAAATAAATAAATGTAAGATCACATTTTCTTTAACTCTTGATTGTGTTGCAGAATAAATGTATTTTTCAAAACAATCACTGAGTAGTTGAATTTTTTCAACCTTATTTTCCCCCGATTTCATCCTTTCTCTTCCCATTTTCAACTTCTAGAGCTAAGAAATGTTGAGGTACATTTAATTAGTAGAAATATCAGTAACAGGTTAATTTTGCCTAAAATCTAATCACTCTAGCATCTTTAGGAAAAAAATAACATAATTTTGAAAGGTGAATATTTTACAACATAAATAAGAAGAGAAAAACTAGGCCACAGAACACCATCTCCCCTGCTCTTGTCCCAAATGCTTCTACCATAGCCTGAAGTAATGTGGACTGCAAAATAATGTTTTCTCAGCTCATCTACAGAGCAAACTAACTGTCTTGCATCTTGTCTTTCTTCTTGTTTAGTTCACTTTATAATTCAGATTGATGAGGGCAACTGAAAAAAAAATTACATGGATCACCCTGTACTCCCAACATGATCACTAGTGACAATGAAAATGTAATTTTTAACTTTCCAAAACTCTACCATGGACAGATGAGGAGGAGATTGGTGAAAAAAAAAATGGCTGGATCAAACAAACTATGATAAATTATGCTTTCTATTCTTATATTTGTGAGGAGTGAACCACTGTGGACATTTTCTACTCTCATCTCATACCTATAGAAAGAAAACCCTTCCCATTCCACTGATCTCCCTTCCACTGTTATGACATTTCCTCTTTTTTCCCCTTTATTTTGTTTTCACTTGTGATAAACTAGTAGACCCTTGACTTTGGAGCCTGGCTTATTTCACTTAGCATGATGTTCTCCAGTTCCATTTACCAGCAAATGCCATAATTTCATTCTTTATAGCTCAGTAAATTTCTCTTTTTCTCTCTAGAGAGAGATTTCTTTTTTTTTTTGATACTGGAGATTGAACTCAGGGGCACTCAATCACTGAGCCACATCCCCAGCCCTATTTTGTGTTTTATGTAGAGACAGGGTCTCACTGAGTTGCTTAGTGCCTCGCCCTTGCTGAGGCTGGCTTTGAAATCGTGATTCTCCTGTCTCAGCCTCCCTGAGTGCTGGGATTATAAGGCATATATTCAATACATTCGATATTTACTTCATTCTTTCATCTCTCAACAGGCATCTGGACATCTGGACTGGTTCCATAGATTGGTTATTGTGAATTGGGCTGCTATAAACATGGATGTGCCTGTATCATTGTAGTATGCTGATTTTAGTTCTTTTGGATAAAAACTAAGAAGTAGCATAGTTGGGTGGCATGTTGATTCCATTCCTAGTCTTTTGAAGAATCTCCACATTGCTTTCCAAAGTGTTTGTACTAATTCACAGTCCTACCAATATATGTGTACTTTCCCCCCACAGCTTCAACAGCTTTTGCTATTTTTATTCTTAATGATTGTCATTCTGATTAAAGTGAGATAAATATAAACCTAGTTTTGATTTCTTATTATCCCCTGATTGCTAGGGATGGTGAACACTTTTTTCACATATTTGTTGGCCATTTGTATTTCTCTGAGCAGCTATTTTTTAGAAATAATTTTTAAGCAAATTGCACCTTACAGAGTTATGTTTGGCAACTGCTTAATGATATTTAGACTTATAATAATTCCACATGGAATGGAAGATTATTTTACTTAATTGATTTTAATCAAACTTAGTCTTTTGTACAAAGGTCCATCTTCAGAGGCATCATTATGGTGATGAAAGTATGCTCTCCAATTTCTAGTGCTTTATGATAACTAGAAGGTAACTTTTGTGTAATTTTACATGTGGTTTTAGAAATCATATACTGAAATATAACTTCAAAAGTTTTTACTGGAATATATTTGATGTTAGTGAAATGTAGTTTTTCCTCATAACAAAGGACTTTTTTTTTTTGAGGTACTGACCTATTCATTCCATTCATAAAGAGTTTCCTCTAGTTTTTACACTTTCATTCATTTCAATTTTCATGCCTTACCATTTCCTAACATTGGTGACTATGGGGAAGCTGTATCTAACTCACAAGACTGGTTTACACAGGATTTGCAAGCAAAACTCAAAAGAAATGAGAAAACTTGTAGAATCTCAAGTTAATTCATTGGTAGAGTAAAATATAGAAAGAATTGAAAAATAATATAGCTTTAATAAAACAAAATCCTTTCCCAAGGGTTTAATTTCTAACCAATGTTCTCTTTATTTTTTATTTCAATCTTGATTTCTAAAGTATACATTCAATAAGACGACCTATGATCTCAGGTACAGATTATGAAGAACTTTCACAAGGAGGTCATTAAGGAATTTGTGATGAGTATTAATACATTCATTTTTCAAATGCTCCACCTCTCTTTCTCCCCTATATTTATATATTTTCTAAATTTGGAATACATTGATTTTGCTTACCACTTGTTAAATATGTCATCTAATCTTAAAAGAGAATGCAAAAATTGTCAAATTATTTTTTGCAATTCAAAGTTTTAAAATATTATTAAAATTATTTTTGCGTGCATATTAATCACTAACATTGACAGAATTTTAATTTTAAATGAGAATAAAAGTTTATATTCTCTATAAAAGAGTATTATATATAATATACTACCATATGATACACAGATGTAACAGGAACTCTTATTTGTATCCAATTCTGTCACTGCCTTCTCTAGGAGCACCAGTGAAGTTATGGGAGCAAATATTTGTCGGGAGTAAATACTACTTCTCCAAGCCTCCCTAGCAACAATTTGTTACCAAGAGTCTCATTTCTAGCCAATGCAATCATAAAAATGATGTGTACACCTGGGTCTCATCTTTGAATGGAAGAAAACATTCTCCATTTCATTCCTCTTTCAGAATATAGATGTGGAGTGATTTCTCTCATAGCATATAAATGAGTTCAACTCTTCAGAAACACTGAACATCTAGACAAAGAACCTAAGTTTCTGATGACTGCATGAGGCAGAGCAATCACAGAAACTCAGAAATTTATGTTAAAAAACTTGCTTTGTTAATATTTCATTGCCCTATGTATTCCAATTAAGAAAATTGAATTTTAGTTCAGATCTCAGCCTTTGATTATTTTCTTAATTAGAGCCATTTAAATATAATCCAATTTTTTCATATTATACATACATTTATTCTGATATTAGTAACAAACGTTTGTGTGTGCATCTCATCCACTGCTTTTAATTAAACACTATATAATTTACCATGTCTGAGATTTTGAAATTTCTCTTGGAAGCCAACTTTATAAATACTACTATTATATACAGGACACAAACACACCCTATTGACATAAATATAAGCTCTGGAATGAAAGGATCTTGTTGAAAAAACTATGGGCAAATGATTCAGAGATAACTGTCAGAATTCTATAGCTATTATTACTAAACAATTTTATAGATCCTAATGTCCTTGTATTTAAAAATTTTAAATAATTTAAAAATTCTAAGTACAATAAATATTTAGCTGAGGGGAAATGTTTGGTATGCTGAATATAGTACTAGGTACCAACATTGATCATATAATAACCTTGTGATACATTAAATCTTCTTCAGAATTGAATTTAGAATCTCACCCTCACCCACTGAACCCAGGTTTGTTTCCTTCTTTTTTCATTATGTGATTATATAAGGGGCCTCCTGATGGTTATAATGATCAAATAGATACTGAAGAGGTAGTATGTCATCCCCTTAAAAGTGCTAGATTGGAAGTAGGAATATTAATATTTTAGTTTTTATTCTGCCACTAGTTAGCAAAACATTTAAGAGTCTGAGCATTATTATTACCATTAGTAGTAGTAGTAGTAATTATAGGGAAGTAATAGTACTGGGAATGAACCTAGGAGCAGTCTTCCACTGAGCAACACCCTCATCCTCACTCCCTTTAAATTTTTAATTTTGAGACAGGTCTTGACCTCACTAAATTGCTAAGGCTGGCCTTGAACTTTTGATCCTCTTGCATCTGCCTCCCATGCCCCTGGGATTATTGGCATGCTCCACTGCATCTGGTTGAGCATTATTATTTTCTTTAAAAACTCATAGACAAGATGATCTTCATAATCTCTCTACTCTACATAATTACATATTGTATGTTAACTATTGCATATGAATGTATTAAATTATGTATAGTATACATAATTTTTTTTATGGATGGCACTTTATAAGGAAAACTATGTGTTGCCAGAAAAATGTGTAGGTGTTAATTATTTTGTGGAGCTATACTGACATCCTTTGGTAAGGTTTTGGTGGATTGTAATTTAATATAGTGATAGATAAATAGGGAGTCAAAGAATTACATGGCTGATAAGTAGATAGAACCCTTCAAATCTATTTAAATCTGTCCATAGACTAATTAGGTTATGAAATTCATATTTATGATAAATAAAAGTTAAGACAAAAGAGACTAGATCAAGTCCAAAATCTAAATATTTTAATACTAATTACATATTAAATTATTAATAAAACATTTTATCTATAAAATATTTAAGTGCAAAGCTGGTAAGATTAAGCCGATAAGACTTCCGAATTATGAGCACGGTATTTTCTCATGACAATAAACAACAGCAATAACAGAAAGGTAATTGGAGAATCAAGAAGAGAAAGTTCACTAAAAACAAACAAATAAATAAACATTTCCCAACTGCAACAACTATCAATCTTGTAACACATCAGGTCTGATGGCAATTTGACTTGGCGCTCCCGTTAATACTTGGGAGTGTAGTGTCAGGATGGTACAGGAAAATACATGCTAGAAGGAAAAAAAAAAAGTATCTATTTAAAAAAAAATTTCAAGAAGCAATTGCAGAATTCTGTTCCTGGGATTGTATTACGGACACAGGAGGATTAGATTGGGCTGATTACCTTAGCTTGAAACAGAGAGTCTTTCTGCCCTGCGGGGGAGGGGACTCCTTTCAAGCAGAGCCCTCCTCTCGGATGCGCCCTCCCCTTGCATTCACTTGCAAATCGCTGTGTGCTCGCAGAAGCAAGCACTTCCCCGTCTCTAACCTTCCCAGGGCGAGTGCTGCAGCTCTATCAGCAGAACCTTTCTCTCCGTGTGAGCTAAGGCTTGCCCCCCTTTCCTTTCTTTCTTTCTTCTTTTTTTTCCCCCCCGTTAATCAGAAGCACTGAATGAAAGCCAATCAGAGAGAGAGCTCGCCCCCGTTTTCTTCGGTTCCCTGCCGTCCAGAGTTAAAAGTGATGCTGAGAGAAAGCTTGAGTTAGATTGAAGTAGAATCAGTGATAGAAAATAATAGCAGAAAACAAACAAAAAGGGGACATAGTGACAATTTCTCCAGGGTTATTTTGGCTGGAACCAACTTCCGCTATCCAGAAGCTGATAAAAAAGGTAGGAAGACTTCACCTCTTTTCTTTAACTCCCTTAAGGTCTTTTTCTTTTCCTCCTTTGGGGGAGATATGTTTGTTTTTAAGTTGTATTTAACAATTATTTCAAAATAATTACCTTTAATAAACAAATAACAATACAACTCTTTATAGTAGATTCCAGAAAAACTGTTTGACATATCTGTATAGGTAATGCAAAGCTGGATAAATTATATATTATGCTCAACAGTAGATCTTGATATTAGAGTTTGCAAATTCATTCACTCTGAACAAATGCTAAAAAAAAATTGTAGAGTATAATTTGTCATGTTCATATTTGTTTATTTTAAAAATCAGTTTAAGAAAGAACATTGTTGCTGTGAACTCTAACATCACCTAACATTACTTTGCATTCCATATGAATGGATTCACTCTGCACTTATTCATAGTCATAGTTCATTGTATCTTCAATATAAAGAGAGATGACAGGCAAAAGAGATTCCTTGAAGCTGTCAATGGTCACTAAGCATCTACATATACAGTAGATTGACATTCATCAGAAATAAAATAGGCATCATGCCTATATTCTCATTTTACATCTAAGTCAGAAGTATGAGGGGGGCTAGATTAAGAGGGGATTAATGCATGTAGTCAGCAGTTGCAGCATTTATTGTCTCTGCTGCAATAAAATCCATATTTTATGTGGTGTTAAATTAATGCAGCATATTGTTTGTCTAAATGCCTGTCCCCAACAAGTAACTATTGATAGCATTGTAAGTATGGGTAAAAACAGTAGTCTGAAAGTGTTTTTATGCCACCACAATAAAAACCTGCTATCTCTTTATCATTAAAAAAGGGGAGTCTATAGGTACACTCAAAGACAAACATCATTTTAAAATCAACCTATCATCTTTTGCTTTCAAAAAAGCAGATCTGTTTCCTATAATTGTGGTCCTTCATTCCAGTAAAAGCTTTTATTATCCAAATCTGCACATCCATTACTTCTCAGGCTTTTTATTTTTTCTTATTTTTTTTCTCTTGAAGGATCTATATTAAAAATAATCTGTCCCTCTGATGCTGACAGCTGTTATACTTCAATGCATATGTTAGTAGACTTTTTCCTTTCACACCATCCCCCTCTCTATATTTCTTTAAAACGTAGCTACAAGAGCTTCTCTGTGGTGAATAACACTTGGCAAGAGTGTGCTCATTTTTTAGGTCTGGTATGGTGAGGATTTTTAATTAGTAGAACTTTCATGAAAACATTATGTCATTGACAGAGCTGCATGTTCATTTTTAGTAAAGGTGATGAAGAAAAAAGGAAGAGGTTACAGCTTAGAAAAATGAGTAAATAAGTTGCACCTTTGCCCCCAGTGTAGTTAAATATGACACATATGTATTCAATGTGCAATGCATAAGCAAATAGGGACTTATTTGGGAAGGGAGGAGAGAAGGGATGGGTAAGTGAACAAATATCAACAGCCTGTGTCTGGTTGAGGGACACATCAAATGCAAGCCACTCTGATGATAAAAATATAAAGAAATGCTCCTTTCATTTGCTATCTTTTTTTTTCCCCTTTGGCTGTGTTTTTAAAGTATGAGTCAGTGTCTGCTTTCATTAAATCAGATACTTCTTTGGTTTCAAATACTTGCTGCTAACAAATTGACTTCCCTGGTGAATGCCTGTGCCTTCCCTGACTCCAGTCAAATAATAGAATTCCATTCACTTGATGTTGGGGTAGGGAGAACCAAGGAAATGGGAAAACAGAATGTAAAATGTATGAGAACCCATGTATGTGTGCATATATGTGAGAGTAATGGTTAAATTACCTGGTGCCTCATTAAAGCTCCAGGTGATATTGCTTGATATTTATTAAAAAAATGTTTATTATGAGAAATCATACTGTATAGGTTTCAGTTTAATATTTTACTGCTAGGTTTTACTTACACTGAGATTTTCTTTAAAAAAAAATAAACGATTTTCCGTCTAGGAAGATACACATTTCTGGCACGTTATTAAGAAAGTTCAAGTGAAAAAAGATTTTTTTTATGTTAAAATTAAAATATTTGAAACTGAAAAGATAATTTGCAAAATATGTGAACCCTGATGAAAATATAGGGTGAAGGCCTTGACCTTCACTTTATTTCTCATTGAAACAAATAACTAAGCAAAGTGAATGTTATCTGGGGGATTCCTTGCCATATGACTGATTTCCTATGTTTCTTAACCTACTTTGCCGCAAGTGATAGCACCATGTCCTCCTGGAATATGTCATTTTTATACCGATTCATTCCACTAGGCTGCAGCACAGGAACAGCAGTGGCTCTGATAATGCTGATTCAGCAGCAAAGTGAACCATATTTTTGTTAAGTGTTATTATCAGTAACAATGTTGCACAGTAAGCAATTAATACAAATGGGGGATTTAGTTCAACTATATTCTAGCTCTAGGGCTTTAAAAATATTTGCCACCATGTATTTTTATTTTTGCTATGTAGATTGCATTCTAATACTATTGCCACATTAAAAGTGCTTGTAAATTACTGAAGTAAAGTATATAGAGAGAAATATAAAAATTATTTATGCCAACTAACTATAACTAATTTCATTCAGATATTTGATCTGAGTTTCAGGTGTATGTTTTGAACACTACTATTGATTTACCCCCAAAATTTTTTGGAATAGGGTTTTAAAAATGTCAATTTACTAACTACATTATATTTAATAGTACTGTTTAAAAGAGACAAATGAAAAATCAAGTAGCAAGAAAAAAGTCCCTTATTCTTGTTAGATTTATACTGAACAAATATAAAATTGATTTAGCATTGCTATAATTGTAATTTATGATATTTATTATGAATGTTTGGAAGAAGGAACCAAATCCCAAGAAACAACATTATAAACACATAACTGAAAAATAAAATTTAACATACGTAAATTTGGTTTTCTTTTGATAATACTTATTTAGACCAATGGGTTTGCCTAGAAAATTTTGTTTTGTCATACTTATAGTAACCCAAAACACATATAGAAAAAAATGTCTTCAAGTTAAATGTTTTTAAATATTCCTTCTTTTTGTTCCCTACTTAAAATATTTGCATCATGTCTATAAAGCATTAATATAACACATTTTGCTTTTAATCCAGTGAATTCAACACTCAAAATTAGAGATTTCTTTCATGAATATAACAAGAAAATTTTCAAACAAGAAGCAATGCTTGTTTTCTAAGATAGTATCAGTTCAGGGTCACCTCTGTCCTCTTCTTTCTTTCTGACTCTACTGTAGCCTTACCTCACTTGACATTTTAGTATGAGCCCTTGAGCCCTTTATAATCTAGTTGTATTGTCTTGTTTAACTGGATAGTGCCTGAAGCATGTAAGGCCATTTTGCTTTTTCCCTGCCTTACTGCTCACCTCCCAATCCAAATAATTTTAAGAGATGAGCATTGTAAGATGATCAGATCAATCACATTAAAGTTCTAGATTTCTGGGTATGTATGATCCTTAATGAAACATTAACATTGATCAGTTAAAGTAATCTGACAGGTCAGGTTTTTAAACATTTTCTGGAGACAACTTTTGTTTAACACTTTAGTATCAATGTGATGTCTTGCAAAAAGTAACTTTAAAAATTTTTTAAAGAATAAAATGCTTTTTTAAAATCAATGTCTTTTTTATATATTTTTTTCTATTTCTTTGTTGCAGTGTGCTGTCTTATCCTCTATACCTCAATATGACTAAGAAACATTTGTTAAACTTTAACCATATTGGAAGTAGAATTTAAAAAGTAAGAGAGAGAAGAGGAGGAGGAGGAGGAGAGAGAGAGAAAGAGAGAAAAAGAGAGAACTGCTAGTTGAATAAGAATGGATAAATAAAATAACATTTTACATCATTTTAGCTTGTAAGTTTCCTTGAAAATGCTTGCTTTGGGGAAGTTGAAATGCCTTCATGTAACAATCCCTTGCAGCAAAGTGATCTATATCCTTTAAGAGTTTATCAGTATGTTTTAAAGAAAGCACTTTACCAAATCACATGATCTCAATTTTCAATGACTTTTTTTTTTCTTTTTTTAGAGAGCAAGCTTGATTTTACAAACTCTATATGCTGCAGTTATATAAATTAAAGTTAAATGACATTTCAAGCTCCAGGACAAGATTAAGCAATAGGCCATAAGATAGGCTACAACACTGTCTCACAACAGGAAATTCAGCATTAAATGACATGTCTAAACACTTCAGAATCCTATTTATCCTCATAAATTTAGCAGTAATTTTTTTTCTCTCTCCTCTCTGCCTTTTCCTCCCTCCCTTTCTCCCTCTTTCCTGTTTGCTCATTTATGACAATTACAAAAGTACTTGAATAAATTTTCCATGTGCTTTTTTATATTGCCCTATATCAAATAATATTTCTGTAAATCTTGTGTTTTTATGACCAGTATTCTAACATCTGCCACATTATACATTGGATTTATTGCATTATCATTTGCATCATAGCATAAAGTATTTGACAGTTCAGTTGGCTAAAGCATGTCCTTTAAAATGAAAGCAATTCTTATTATAACACTTCTGAGGAGTTGACATTGGCACCAATATAGTTTATTGCACTAGCAGGGAAAGTATGGGAATTCAGCATTTATTAATGGAATTACTTCTGCAAAAATCAGACAGTAGACTGCATAGTCATGAATTATTATACTCAGTGCATCAGTTATTGATTGTGGATCTGTGTTGATTTACTGTAAGAGAAAGTATTAAAGTACTTTGATGGAGCCTTGATTTTAAAAATGAATCAAATATAGAATTCGTATTTTCAGAAAACAGTGTTTCATTAGACATGTTGATTTTTCTTTTATTGTGGAAAAGAAATATACCAGTTATTAATCTAAGAAAAACAACTGGTATGTAGGGAAAAGATGTCTACTCTCAATATTGTGGAATAAAGAACTACCATTGCTTCTGATTTCCAATTAAAAATTTGGGAAATGAGTTGGAGCAATAATCAGGTTAAGTAGAATGTGTTGCAAATTAAAATAATCAACAAGCTGAATAAAGTAAATATTTTAACTTGAATGATTCAGGTAATTCTCTACAGTCTTACTACAGAATGTGTAAAAACAAGAATCAAAGTTTGGATTCAGATAGTTACCTGAATAGATAAAAGCTAATCAACATATTTGCCCAAGTAATCAAAATTTTGAGTAAATTTTGTGCATAATACTAATACGCTTTTAAAAAGCAATTCCTTTTTCATACAGCTCCACTTCAAATGAAATAAGTTAAACTTCCTTTGAACCCATTGTAACTTCTGGGAATTTTAAAAATAATAAATATTTCCATAATTATTGAATCAAATTTCATGTTCAAATGAGGAACCATAAGATTCCCAAGGTGATTTAATTTCTAAAGATAAACTTCAAGTTAATATATTTAGGTAGATTTGAAAATATTGAACTATCTGAAAACTCGTGTTTGTTTTTAACATGTAAATCTTCAACCCATAAATTATATTCATAAATTATTTTACTAAAATATTTTATGTTTTTATATCTTTATGTATGTATGTATGTATGTATGTAGTGCTGAGGATTGAACCCAGTGCCTCACAAGTGCTAGGCAAGCACTTTACCACTGAGCCACAACCTCAACCCCTAAAACGTTTTCTTTCTTTTTTTTTTTTAATTTTTTTTTTTAGTTGTTGATGAACACAATGTCTTTATTTTATTGCTTTGTATGTGGTGCTGAGGATCAAACCCAGGGCCTCACGCATGCGAGGCAAGCACTCTACTGCTGAGCTACAATCCCAGCCCCCTAAAACGCTTTCTTTAAACAAACAAAAACATTATAGTTTCGTTACCTGTAACTCAGTTGGTTTAAACCAATTGCTAATACTATTAAGAATATAAATTGAATGCTTTTAAAACCAGCATTGTTGCATTTACCTACTATAGTAATGACAAAAAAGGACAGAAATTTTGGGGGTAAAATTAAATATATGTCAATTTATTCATCAAATAAGAAAACCCAGTAAGCAATGACTAACCATTAACTTGAGTATAAAGTTTATATATAAATATTTTTTTTACTGCTGTCTAAATTGCAGGTTGAGAGTTTTTCCTGCTCTGTGGGCTTCAACCATATGTGGTTATCAGAGAGATTTTTAAATATATAATCATGAGTGGAAATCACTAACATGCAGATGTCATCTGTCTATAGAGTCTCCTAAATTTGGCAACAGGAACTTATAGCAACTCTTTTTTTTTAATCTCCCCTTCAACCAAGGCTTATTATTCTTTTAGAGGTTAACTAAAAGTTGAATCCTGAGTATAGATATGTACTTAGAAATGCTCTTCCTTCTTCTTTTATTTTTTTTTCTGTTCACTTCTGAATGAGAAGTGTAGATTTTCTATAGAATTTCTGCACTAAATAAATGACCACCCTTCATGCTGACATAAAGCTTTTTGTATGGATGCAGTATAAAAGTGAGAACTATTTTGTAAGAATCACTTCTAGTATTTATGCCTTTTATAGTATTTATGCCATTTTTTGGCAGTTAATAACTAGATAGTTCCACAGAATTTTTGTTAACACAAATGTTCACTCACTTCTTTCAATGCACATTTAGTATTGAAAACAAATTCAAGTCTATATGTACAAATTTTAAATACATATATGTAATGAAATTAAATATCTTTAAAATCTAAGTTAAGAGATACTTAGGTGAAAATGCTTTTTTTCATTGTAGTTAGATTATTTACTATTATAGCATTGAAACTAAGCCCAATAGTGATGTGAACAAGAGCAAAGGCATTAATTCACTTCACTTTGTGGATAGAGGCTAGATGGAGCCTCTATCTAGGTAGGTCCAGGAAGAAAGATGAATGAATGAGAGAAGACTTCTACTTCATTGAAGTAAATTAATGAAGGCTTCACATATAAACCACTTTTCCCAAAAACTCTGTATGGAAATTTACTGTTTTCAGTAGTACAAAGAGGTTTAGTACTATGATAAGTTAAAAATCTACACTCATTAAGTTAATTGTCTTTTAATTTTAGTCTATCATATATTTCTGTTTATTCTTATGCATGCATTTTCTATTATAAACACAAATGGCATCCTGGTATCTTGCTCATTTTTTCCTTAGTTCCTAATTAATTCCCTTCATTTTGAGGAAAGTAACCTTGAACATTCCCTTTCTGTCACATCCAAAAATGTAAGAATTCAGTACAGATTTTGTCCTTTAGTAGAGGAAGATTCTAATGTGAGATATTCCCAATTAATACCTTATGATTTATAATAGAAAGTCATTAGTTATGTTCTGTTTCCATTTTCTCAATATATTGAAATTGGACAGCAGACATCATGGAGCAATCATTTATTCTTCTATCCAACAGCCTTCACTTTGAGCCATCTGTTCTATATACTATTGAAGAACACTCTTAGCATATTGTTTCACTCATTCATTCTTTATTTATTTTGCCATATACTCTTTAAATATCATATGCCAGGCACTTTTCAGATATATATGTATATATAAACATATATATAATGTTTTCATAAATACATGAAAATATATATGTATAAATATTTTCATATATATGAAAATATGTTTCATACATATATATGAAAATGAACAATTAAAAAAACTGAAACCTACTTTCCAATGAAGCATTGAATGAAAGTTACATAACATCATATTTGTTTTGATGCATATAATGACAGTACAATGTTTTCTAAAAGTGCATAATACAAGGATCTAACTTCACCTATACTGTTGATGGTACACTAATGTATTGAAAGCCAACTGACATCTTTCAAGAAAATATCAAAGTGAGTTAGCTGTTTGGTTCAAGATATTTTATTGTGTAGCTTCTGATTCATTCAATGTGTTCCCAAGAATGGACTGTGAATTGCTGCTTCAGTAAGATCTGCCTCTTGGTTTGTGATCCTGCTGCATTTCAGTTTTTGCAATAGCCAATTTTCATCTTGCAGATTCAGGGAACTATATACAATCAAAGTAAGTTCCAAAATTTAAGACTAATATGCCCATCCAAGATAAGCAGTGTACAGAAAAATACATATTTGAAGGCCAAGTATTTTCCAAAGTTCTGTCACTAAAAATTGTTATGAATAGGGGCTTCCTCATCTCAAGTAATGAAAATTGGCCCCTGAAATTCAAACTTAGTCACTCTGTGAAAGAATACTCTCTTACATAAAATTTCAGGTTTTTTTTTATTTTTAAGGAGAGTGTACAGTGACAAATCTGCATGCCAGAAACACTGAAATTATTTTTCTTAGAAAATGTAATGACCTTAACCTAAATGCTCTCATAAGGACCTTTAATAGATAAAAGCATGGACCATGGCACCAGTCTGTCTGATTAAAACCCTAACTGTGCCACTTGCCATTTATTTAATATTTAACACCATTGCTGGTTTTCTTATCTGTTAAATGATATTAATGATGGTACTTACATAATAGGGCAATTGTAATGATTAAAGAAGCAGTTACTATGAAGTCTAACACCAGTACCTAGCAATGATTTAGACACAATTGGTGTCCTAGTATTGCCTGTTGCTGTTATTTTCATTGATATAATTATTAATTTATGTAAATTCATGTGACTTATGGTGTTTTATTAGTGTTGAACTTGTTTTCTTGTAACCATATCATATGATATTACTTGGACTACAGCTTTATATTTGTTGACTATTTAACTTGTCCCATGTTAGTAGGTTCTTGGTGTTTTAAGTCTGATACTCTTATCAGTTCTACTGGGAACATCATAAATTCTTCATTGTATTTTTTTTGAGGGGGTGGAAAGGGAGTTTAATATAATCTATTATTATACTTGAGGAAAGTTCTCTGCATTTAATAGTTGTAAATATATTCATTCCCTAGTGATTGTGAATATGTCAATTACATAGAGTTGAATGAGTTGAATGCAAACAGAAAACTTAAAATGCATTCTCAAATGGCCTTTGCATGAACTAGGTACTTTATGGGCATGACTTTTGAAATGATATAAAGGACCCAAAGCAGGCACAGAGGAGGAAAAGGCATTAGAAAGATGGAGACTAACTGTTGTGAGTTCCATAAGCCGCATGAACTCACTCAGGTGAAACCTGAGCCATTTCTGATTATACTGTA
>CM053405.1:17646446-17664637 GCA_028644305.1 Xerus rutilus | reverse complement strand
CATGCTATTCATTTATATTTATTACCTATTTAATCATGTATTATCTGTTCATCAAAGCTATAGTCCTTTTTGTCATCTTTATTCAATGCAGTGGCTATTTAGTAGCATGCTTTTGTTCACAGCCTCACTGTAACATTTGGCTAAATGATTTAACCCTATAGCTGATTGAAAAAAGAAGACTAATTTAACATATTATACTAAAATTTTATACATTTTTAAATTTAGTATATTTTATTATCTATGTCTACCTTATTTTTAGGAATTTCAAAGGCTAAAGTATTAGACAAACTTTTTGTTTGGTTTTAAAATTCTTTATCGTACTAAAGACAAAGATCATTCACTTACATATATTTTTCTTTCATTTATTTGGAAATAAAGTAGAAAAATTGTGTAGTATTAGTGGAAAATGTAATTTAAGAATCTGAGAAAATACGTATTATTGAATTATTAATTGTGCAGACTACTAAAAGAATCATCAGACTTTTTCTGTGTTATTTTGAATGTTTTCAGTTTAAAAATGACATTAAGTTAGACTTCAAACTTCTTCAGAGGATTGAGATAAATTTATGTTTTTGAAGTGTTGACCCATTTATAGGGAAAATCACTGCTAATATTTCTGACAACATTCTATTCACTTGCCCAGAGGGAAGGTAACATAATTCGGTGTTTGGAGCCACCTTGTGGCCATGTCATTGTGATTAGAGAATATTCTCTGGATTCAGGTTCTTTTCCAAGTGAACATTGTACTTGAAAACTTTCAATAACATTAAAAATCGCATTAACAATGGATCATAGATAAATTACATTTAATTATTTATGTGAATTAAAATAAATATTGCATTAAGATAATCTAAAGCATTTTAAACAACTTTTTGAGGCAAGGTACAACTTTTACCATCCAGGTGCAAACAAACTCAAAGGACTCCTTAAATATTTAACTTTTCCAAGGAAAACTGCCTTCTAACATCCCCTGGTATGGTTTTTCTGCATTTTGCATTTTTGATGCCAGTGAATTCTGGTCATTAAATGTTTTACAGTGTACTTATTGGAAATTCAGAGAGAGAAATGTGTTTGTTTTATTTTTCAGTAAACACTAAAATAATTGATATTTACTTAAGGTAGTGTACAAATTCACTAAATATAAAGCATCTTTTATTTCTTTTTCATTTCAGTGAAATTTTTAGTGTTCTCTTGTAATTTTATAAATAAGTGCTACATTTTTAAAAATAGGAATAAACTACTTTCTAGAAACTGGACATAAATAGTGATCTAGATATTTAAATCTAGAAAAATCATTGATTGTTTATATGGTCTTACTCCTCATTATTTACTTTATTTTCTAAAGATAAAAAAGTAGAAATTTTATGAAAAAGAATTTTCAGTGTACATCATCTATAGCAATAGATAAACATAAAAATTTTTCTTATTTTATTTCTATATTTATCTCTATTCATAGCTACATTTAAAGATACTTATGCTATACCCTAAAGCATTTCTTGTCATTGTGTCATCATCATCATCTTCATCATCATCATCATCATCAAAGCCTGAGCAGAATTTCAGTTCTAAGATGGGACATGGAATAGCTTAGTCTCACAGGCTGCACTGTTCATATTTCCTGTTTTGGGAGGCACGGGGATAATCTGGTTTAATTAACAGAATTGAGCTCAATAAACACTCAAGATTTATTATGATAAACTCTTAAAATTATACATGTAGTATGTATTAAAGTCATGAGGTTTTCATTGATGTCAGAAAGTTGTTTTCTCTCCTACTTTGAGCAGGCCAGACTACCTTTTAATGTAAAACAAGTGGTCAGAGCATGTCATTTCTCATGCATAGCCCAAGAATCTGATTGAAAGCACAGATTGCTTTGCTTCCCATTAAACTATGCTCTTTCTGTCAACAAAAGTGCTTCTATTCTAAAAGGTATTACTATCAATTTGCTTTTATTCTCAAAATACAGCTAATTTTTTTGTTGTTGCAATGCTTCATACCAGGTATGATTTCATATTTTTTTTTTTTTGGTACTTGAGATTGAACTCAGGGGTACTTGACCACCGAGCCACATCTTCAGCCCTATTTTGTGTTTTATGTAGAGACAGGGTCTCACTGAGTTGCTTAGTGCCTCGCCCTTGCTGAGTCTGGCTTTGAACTCACGATTCTCTTATCTCAGCCTCCCTAAGTGCTGGGATTACAGGCTTGTGCCACCTCGCCCGGCTACCAGGTATGATTTCAAATGAACCTATACAGTATTTATTTCAGCTACAAAAACAAGACAGAAATAAAAATGATGTATTTAAGAGTTTAGAAATGTTCACAATTCAGATGCAAACTTTCGATCACCTCATATTCACATTTAGTGCAATTGGTGGAAACAGAATTTTTAAAAATGAATAGTAAATGGATAATCATAAATATAATAAATAAACATAAAAACACCTACACAAGTGAGCAGAAATGAAGAAACCACTCAAGGGACTGGGGCTGTTGAGTGGAGCACTTGCCTTGCAAGTGTGAGGCACTGGGTTCAATCCTCAGCACCACATAAAAATAAATAAAGTATTGTGTCCACCTACAACAAAAAATTTAATAAAAGGAAAGAAATCACTCAAAATACTTTAGCTAGAAACTTCCACTTTCTTCTTAATTTTTGTCTAAAATATAGCATGCTCATTTGTCCAAGGTGATAAGAAATTTTCTCAAGAGATAAGAAATTTTCATAGTCACCTATATCTGAGACAACTTTTTTGCTTAGCTTTTATTGTTTTTTCAATGACTTACGGCTAAAAATGAATTGACTCTAGCTTTCAACTCTTTCCTCCTCAAATAGGATTATTCACTTAATCATTTTACTTCTATTTCTTATTAAAAAGAATGATACTTTATATTTTATTCTAATTCCACACTACAGAAAAGGTTCAGGGAATCTTTTTCTTTGCAATCAGCCACACTTTAGAATTTTCAGTATACTGAATTTGCAAGGAACTTGAGAAATGAGTGTGAGTGAGATATTAAATCTTCCTCAATGAGATGAAAACATAAAGGCCAATACACTGGAAGTCATTTAGTGATTTGCTTGTTATTTGAATGAAGTTTCAGGGGAATGTGGAGGAGGAGTATGGTCATTTTAGGGCAGTAGAGAAGAAACTGAAAGGTAAAAACGCCTTCATTGGTCATTAAAAATGTCAAATAATGGGAAGGAATTATGACTCAGCAGATAGAGATACCTTCCAGCTGACCTTCATGTTTGTATCTCTTCCCTCTCTAAGTCTTCCTAAATATGTTCTTTTTAATCTATTTCTACTACAATTAACGGTTTAGTAATGCATATTGATTTTCCATTATGAAGAAAGCAACATGTTAGGCAGATGATGTGATGAAAGTTAACCATATTTAAACTTCCTAACCTCAAATGACTTTTGCTCTTTTCCAGAAGACAGTAAAAGTAGACATGACAAGACAGGCTGATAATTTTATAGAATAATAACAGGATATCAGGAGAGTTAAAGATGAAGCATTTGCCAATGTTAGGATCTAGGAAATTCTTCTTTGAGGGATGATTTTACTACTCACTAACTCAACATTGCGCTCATACGAGCCTATTTTGAGGGTTATGACTGCAGACTTGTAAGCTACTCCCACCCTAAAGGTGATCACATCTACAGAGAGTCCTATCTCTGTACCAAGGCAGCAGTATGGAGGTCTTGGCTAAAGATTCTATTTAACTAACCCTGTTTTCTTGTTTAGATCAGATAATAACATGGCTGCCTCCTAACCATCCTGCTATAAGACTTACGTGAAAGTATATTTGTAAAGAACTCAGTTTTTTGTGGTTTTTTTTCTTCTTCTCTTTTTGCAATTGTAAAACCCTGGTGTATCTTACCAGAATCATTTCTAATTACCAGGTAAAAGTCAAATGTCTTCACCTAATCTGATCTACAACTAGGCTTTCTGGCTCTTCTATCATTCACTTCATATTATAGAGAAATAGATCAGTTCTCAGTTCTTGGAAGAATCACCTTATTTAATTTAATATTTTTATTATTTTCATCTCTCCAGTGTGTTTATTTTGATCAGTCTGCCCCTAGGCTATGCCTGCTAAAACTCATACTTACTTGAGGTTTGCCTCAAATTCTATTTTCACAACACATTGTCTGAGCTCACTGGATAAAATGTCTTTATAGCTTTGGAAAACGCATGACTATGTATTTATAACCTCCTTTACATAAGTCACCATTCACCTAGAGTTACTTTTATGTGTCTTATTTCTTTTACATATTATTGTCCTCCTAAAAACAGGATCATTCTGGTTTCCATCTCTAATTCAAATATTTGGCACATCATCTCCCATGTATCAGCAAATGTGTGATAAGAAAATTTATTCATCATATAAATAGAAAATGTATTGTGCTTTGCTTTTATAAATAGATATAATATCATTGGGTAATTTAGAGATTACATGACCCAAGAAACACACAAAAAAGCTGTTTTTCTTTTGTTGTTGTTGCTGTTCCACTGGACAATATACCCTATCTCCTTCTTTAAGCAATTTTTTAAAGAAGAAACTCAAAGCAGTTTTTTTTTTTTCTCACTTGATCAGCCAGGGACAAGATATAGCCCCAAGACTACACACCTGGAGACTTAATTCTTCCAGCCATACCCCACCTGACTAGTTACCACTCAGTAGTCCATTCAAATTATTAATCTATCAAGTAAGTATTAATCTACCAAGATTAATCCACTGATGAAGTTTAGTACTCTATAACTATCATGGCCTAAAAGTCTCACCTTTGAACTCTGCTGCACTGGGAATCATGCTTTTAAAACAAGAGCTTTTTGGAATCCAAACCTTAATGAATTGTAATACAGAATTATTTTTGTTATACTGAATTGTTTTTGTCTGAGCTCATGAACTGATTAGAAATCAATTTTAAAAAGGAAGAGTCTTCTAAATATATATAAAATGACAAGCATTTATTCATTGAAGTAGATGAATATAATTTAAATGGTAAGAGACACATTGTCTTTGAGAATCAAAGTAGTACATAGATGTACTCATTGGTGAATAATTAGGCACCAAAATGACTATAATAAACCAGTAAGTATGAAGAATCGTAAGTCAGAAAGCTGAAGTAGTAGGAAAGATGGCATTCTTAATGTACCTTGGTTTGGAGAATGTATGGAAGGCATGTAGGAAATTGGCATTCTTCAATATATACCCCTGTGAGCAAAGGCAGGAAGGAATGTGGACATCAATTGGTTCTTTAGGAACCCAGCTAGGTTGGTGTCTAGTAAACTACATTTATTAGGAAACTTGAATACTAGGTTAAGGGATTTTGACACAATTAAAAAAGTTTAAAAAATAGGTACTATTTTGAAAGTTCTTATTAAAGAAACGAAGTGTTGAATAAGGTAACAAAATAATAAAATACTATATTTGGCATTTCATATGCATGAACTGGTAGTAATAATATACACTCAAATGCTTTCCAATTCAAACCTGAACTAATATTTCTTTACGTAAGCTAACCTGGAGGTGGCAATGGAGTTAAACCAATAAATTATAAATATCTGCTTGTCTGCCCATTCTATACCCCTAGCAATATTCCCATACATGTTGTGAGTTATCATTTTGGTGTTTGTGGTGTTCCCTGACTCTGTGTTCAGCTTCTGATATCTTGATTGCTATGTAGCATCCTCTCTTATTGATGGAAGCATAATTTCTTTAGTTAGTGTTTGCTGATGGTGTTCTGGCATTTCAGATCCCATAAAACTACGGAGTTTACTTTGTCTATACTTTTAAATCTTTGAAAAAATCTTCATATTATCTCAGTGCCATATACCAAAAGAATCTGCTTCATGAGATTAATTTTAATTTGAATGCCTATTGGTTCTGTGATTTGTGTTTTCAATTATTTTTAACTCTGTCCCTTGACATCTTAAGTTTTCTAAACACAGGTTTTTTTTTGTTTGTTTGTTTGTTTTTTGTCATTTTGCTAAAAATGCCCATAAGCTTTCATGCTTGGTGTACAAGTCCTAGTAACATTGTTCTACAAATAATTCACAGCAGTGTAGCAGTAAGTGTTATAAGAAAACAACAATTTGCCATAAAAACCCAAGAAAAATCTAAAGTTATCTCTCTGGATGTTAAATAAAAATGTTACAAATCACAATTACTGAGAGAGAAGTATGGAAAGAACATATTTTATTCTGTATCAAAGATTAACATTTCAGAATGTTACAAGCCCCATGATATAAGCAACCTTTATAGATCTTCAACACCAGGAGCCTAACATACTTCAAATAATGCTTTCTGTGCACCAAAATCTAAAGTGCATATTTAGTAGGGAAATGGCCTTTGGTTAATTTTTATCTTTGTCAATTTATGAATTTATGTGTATTTGTAGATATATCCCAGTCAGATCTTATCTCTAAATGTAAAGATTTAATTCATACACTTAAGAAGAATGCACCCTCAGAAAGGGTTTAATATATGAAATCATAATTTAATAATGCTCATTTGGGAATTTTACCTTAGCTGCTGAAAATCAACTCATTCAACAACTAGCTACCAAGTAATACACCACACCAACTCCTACCATTTGGCCTGTGTTTCTGAGACACTTGTTTTGTTTTGTTTTTTTATATCAGTGTAAAATTGTTCAAGCTTGGTCTCTTAAGATATAACTAAAGAGCAAGGAGAGGTGTGTACTTTGACAAAGATAAAAGCAGTATTAATGGTACATTGGACCAATTCCCTTTAATAGTCTAGAATTGATTTATTGTATGTTTTTTATCTAAACCTTTTATGAACCTATTATATTTTCAGCTTGTGTAACTTCCACGAGCACTCTACCTAATAAATAAAGTAGTATGGCACTTCCCATTATTTGTCCTAAATTTATCTCTTTTAAACTTCACAGGGTGCCCTTAGACCTTGTATAATTGAGGTTTCTGGAGAGCTCGGCTTTCATGCTGTCCACCTTCTTCATGATTTAATAGATGTCAGAGTTTCTAGATTGAAGATCCTAATCTTTAAGGTCTTCCCATACCAAGTGACTCCATTTCTTTAATGACAGTTCAGTTGTCTTTCTGTGAGCATTTTCTAGCTCTATTATATTTCTTTGAAGTAACGCTTTCAGCTTGTGTTAGAGCATTTTTCTCAAGTGTGGTTCATAGAAGTCAATAATAGGAAAAGCATTTCAGCATACGGGTTTCTATCCTGTCTTTTATGCCTGTCAAGGGACTTTATTCTGTGCCTTAATACCTCTTGATTTTTTTAGTTTATGTTCATCAAAAGTGGGCATTTTGAATAAGTTCCTAAATTCCATGCTGAATTTAGAATATCAAAAATAAAATTACAATTATTTTTAAAAACAGTAGAATAAACCTGACCTAACTTTTCTTTGTATATATATGAATATACCACAGTAAATCATATCATCAGGTACATCTATGAGACATTAATATTTAAAACAAAAAACAAAATAAAAGAAATCCTAAAAGTAAATAGCAGAAAGATCAGTAGAGTAGAGGGAAGGGAACAGGGCAGGGAACAGGAAAGAGAAAGAGAAAGTCCTGGGGACTGAATTAGAGAAATTAGATTTCATGCATTTACAATTATATCAAAACAAATCCTAATGTTATATATAAATAAAAGAACCTATAGAAAAAAAGGAAAGATTTTTAAAAATAAGAACAGAAAAAGTACTTTTGCAGGGTTTAATGAGAAAAAGAATAAAATGAAGTGACTCAGACTTCACCTCTGTAGTGACTAATATGGAAATAGTCTTGCAATTCCACATACTGACAGGAACCTTGACATGTGATCACCATATCCAACCTGTGTCACTTCATCGTGGCTTTCTCTAAGTGTCTCAGTAGCAATTATGTTTTTGTCTCTGTGTGTATTGCTTACCCACAGTTTGATTGTATAATTTGTAGCAATATTTGCAGGGTTTGCAGTTTTTGTGTTTTTGATAAATTTAAATATTGATCGAGGCATTGGGGAAAATCCTCAAGTAAACTAATACCTATGGCCTTAAGGAGTTTATATTCTTGGATGGGAAACATAAAATAAAATTTAAGAAAACTATTTATTATGGCTGATTGTAATAGTGCTAGGAAGGAAACAATGAAAAGAATCCAGATAGTACTGATTTGTAAAGTTGTTTCTTCCTGGTAATAGGACACTGCTTCTTGATGGTCGGGCCTTTTTCCCTACTGTACCTCAGAGCACATACAAAAGCTTTAAAAAATTGCTGTGTGGGTATTTGCCTATGTCCTGTTTTTTCTTTCAACCTGGTGTTATGCTTTGATAGTGTGGAAATGTAACAGAAATGTATTTCTTAGGGGAAAAAAGAAAGCGAACTTTCATTTCTTACTAGGTAAGGTATAGTTCAGAAAATGCAAAAAATAAAACAGTTTTGAGTGATACATTTTTCATTTTCATCACTGATATAGTTGACAATTCTGTAGAGAAAAAAACAAAAGACATGCTGTGAGACAAATCCCTAAAAAAACACATATGTGGTTATTTAAAAGCACAGCTCACCCTGCAGTTGCATTTGGAATTCAGAATTGCTTTGTACTTGCTTTGATTCTGATAGCTTTTCTCTTTCTTTTCTGCAAGGTAAGAGATACTCTGACCATGGGGTTATTTCAATTCATAAATATTTTTATTCACATGATGCTTAACTGCAATTGAAAATCTCCTGCCAAACCTGACAATCTGTTCCGCATTTTCTTATTTTTATGTTGTTAACCGCATTATTTTCCATTCAGATAGGCAAGGCGATTGAAAATAGAGAATTTATTTGATTATTTAAATAGTTTTTGATTGGGAAGAAATATTCCATTCTGAGAACACACATTATGACAATTCTCTTTTAAAATCTGTTGTGCAGTGTGCACTTTATGACCTGTCAGTGAACATTTGTGTATTGTTTTTACCTTTTCTTCTCCTGACATGTCATATATGATTTGCAATCATCAGGCATTTTCATGCTTAAGTGGTCATTAACTTTGTGCTTTTCAGCTGTTCAGGACTGTTAAATTAAACTTGTACCCCTACTAAGAATGTGCTTGACTATTTTCCCTGCCTCTACAGGACTGCTGGCTTAGAACTGACTACAGAAAGAACAATGCCAGGGTGCCTGATACAGTAACCCCACTTTCCGGTCCTCTGCCTTCAGAAGGGGAGGGAGAAAAGGCGAACTAATAACAATTTCTGGCAGAAGCACACCATTTTTGTCCTTTCCCATATATGTAACATTGTCAGCACAGCACTCTTTGAAGCAACCTCTCATTTTAGTGTCCTAGAATGTGCCGGCACTAAGGTTAAAAATGCAATTCATATAATTATTTGGTCTCAGAATCACCTTTTGGTAATGAAAGAATAGAACTGTATGGTTTCTAACGTTTTAATCTCTTTTACAAAATGGAATTGTTCTAAGTAAATATTTTATTAAAAATGTGTAGGTGGAAATATGTAACATTAGAAGTTAACTTTCCCCCTTAATTACCTATGGTTTTATTTGTTTGTAATTAAAATGCATGAATCAATGTTTGGTATCTAATGAATACTGAAAGCCATTTTACCACTACCACCCATAAATGGCTGCTCTGTCCTCAAATTTTATTAAGTCCTGAGGACCTGATGAAGAGTTAGACATAGTCTATATTCAAAAGTTTCTAGTAGAACATTTAAAGTGTATCTTGATTAACACTTTAAATGACAGGATTTTAGAATGGTGATAGATTATCTAATCAGAAGTTGTAGTGGTTCAGCTAAAGCACATAGCTGCTCCTGCAAATTCACATCCATCTCACTGTATTCCAAATTCTGCAGCCTGTAGTCACAGATCCTTCCCTCTCTATGGAGTGGTCTAGTATGGCTGGCTAGGAAAACTCTTTTTCCCTCAGGACTCTTCACCTTCTTTGAAAATTCTCACTACCCAGTTGTGATAATGTGTGTGTGTGTGTGTGTGTGTGTAGCTGGGATCAAACCCAGGGCTCTGCACATGGTAGAGAGGAACTCTACCACTGAATGCCACCTTTCAATTATTGATGTATAATGTGTGCTTTCTCACACTTTTGTAAGATGAACAGTATGGTCAACAATCATTCACCTTATCAAATTAATTTTTCAAAAGTCAACTCCAGTGAATTTGAATTTTTTCGATATTTTCTGTAAAAATCATCCTAAATGTATTGGGTAGTCTTCAAATGGGGCTCATTGTTTTTCTGTTGGCCCTAACTCCATCTCTCTCAACTCAAGTTAGCAAGATTATGCTGCTATTTTGTGGGAAAAATTTTTTACTTGAGGTAAGAGCCAAAGGAATGGCAAGAACTGGCAAGATGCCTGTATGATTGGTTCTGTATTCCCTCTAACCTCATATCCTCATATCCTCCCAGCTTTCATAGTGATCCAGTCATCCTGGATTTATCTGATCATATAATCATGCCCTTGCCTTGGGTGAGGCTTTGGAATTTGGCTGTTGCTTATACATGGAAATATTTTCCTTTTCATTCATGTGTGTGTGTTTGTGTGTATGTGTACACACTACATATATTTCATAGGAATCTACATATTTGTGTGTACACATACATATATACAAACCCCAGGTTACACTCTTTTTCTTGGGTCTTTAGACAGAATGATCCCTTCAGGAAGGCTTCCTAAAATTGAAGTACACCAACACTCTGTATGCCATTTTCTTGTTTGGGTGTTTTGCACATTCTTATCACATGCAGCATATTGTAATTTTTACTTATTGCATTTGTTTATTCTCAATAACCTTCCAATGAAATAAAGCTTTTTGTTGATAGAGGTTTTGTTTATTGTGTTTCTGCTGTATGACTTATTTATTATATTTTTTGGCTAAACCTTTCCACTAAAATATAAAATTGATGCTGGCTGAGAAGGCTGATTTGTTTAGGTCTGTGTCCTCTCAATTGATAAATTGTTTAAATGCATGAATAAACCAATGGATATGGGAATTCCATTGGGTTTCTGGATAGTGGCCAACCCCAGAGATTGCAGGGACACTAGATTTCTTCTTTGATTATTCTTTCCTTCACTACTGCGGAGATACTCATCGGTATTGTGTGTGCAAGTCAAGGGCATATATGGACACTCTAAGGGCTCTCATGACCTGGCACTTACAACACCCTTGATGAGAGAGCTGATGGAGGCTCCCTCCTGAATTAAGTTGCATTGGACTTAGCAATATTTGCTGTGCGCTGGCAGGTATATCCCAGTTTCAATCTCGAAATAATAAGTCAAATGCTGATGGGTCCAAGTGTCTTGTATATTATGCTGGCAGTTAGACCTTGATGATAAGATGAAACTAAAAAGAGTTTTCCATAAACCTTCAAAAGTTTAAACAAACTGTCCAGAGCTAGTCAGTCAGCTAAATTGATTGCTGCTTTATGGAATTTGTATATTTTGTCTGTCCCTCCTCTGTCAACATTCTTTATGTCTAATATGAACACTGGTGGGTACAGACATCACTTACAAAACAGTGGCAATGAGAAAAGAAAGAAAAAAAATATTCTGTCCCATAACAGTGGTTGATTGCCTGGCATAATTCTGAACAATATGTAAAGGTCAGAATGTACAACTTTAATAAGTGTATGTCCCCGTCCTTACTACATTCCTGGAACAATAGTTGGACTTATGATTTTAGACCAAATGCAATATTAATGTGTCTTTTTAAAAAATAGGTCTTTCTGTATTCAGTGGTCACATTTTGAAACAGGAAAAGGAAGCAATCACATGTATATATCTTAACATACTAATAAGGCTGGTTTGTTTTTCAAAAAAAATGAAGAATTTTGCTTTTTTTTTTTTAATATTCTTTAGTTGTTGATGGACAGTGTCTTTATTTTATTTATTTATTTTTGTGTGGTGCTGAGGATTGAACCCAGTGCCTCATAACATGCGAGGCAAGTGCTCCACCACTGAGCCACAACCCCAGCCCCAGAACTTTGCTTTTTAAAAACATTCTTTCTTAGCCTATTTAGACTCTTGGCTATTGAAGGAGACTATGTACATCTTAAAAAGAATATGGATTGTTTGAAAATACAATAGATAAAAATAAGTAACTATTGCTTTTCCATCAGTCTGACAAAAGCACATCAGGGAGTAATCCAAATCAGCTGCATCAGAAAAGCTATGGCTTTGTCTACTGTGGTAAACACATTACACCTGTGCCAAAAGATAGGAGTTTGGTGGTTTGAAGTCTCTAACTTAAGATTTCTGAGGAAGGAAGTTAGCGAGATGTTTTGAGAGGTACAGGTGCTGACACATGTAAGTTTGTTGCCTACATTTTACTGCTACAAAATATTTCTTGTTATGAGCACACACCTCAGTGGTGACTGTCTTAGTCTGTGCTGGCAGCTAGTACCAAACGACATATGCTAAGTAGCTTATAAACATTAGAACTTTATCTTTCATAGTTCTGAAGGTTGGAGGATTCAAGAACAAGATGCCAGCAGATTCATTGTCTGATGAGGACCACATTCTGGTTCAAAGGTTTTGCCTCCTCACTGTGTCCTCACATGGTGGAGGGTCCTGGGGTCTCTTATAAGGGTATTAATCTCATCCATAAGGGTGGATACTAATTCCAATCATGATGTAATTACCTTCTCAAGGCTTCACTTTTTAATTCTATCATCTTGGAGGTTAGGATTCCAGTATTTGAATTTTATAGAGAAATAAACATTCAGATGACAACATTCTATCCTTAGTATTCCAAAATTATGTGTTTGTTGCACCCCAAAACATTTTTTTTCTATTTCAATATTCTCCAAAATCTTAACTTGTTCCATCATTAACTTTAAAATCTAAGTCCAAGGTGTCATCTCAATAACATCTAAATTTGATAAATGTGAAACTCAGTGATTCATCTTGAAGTACATTGTCATCCATCTGTGAAATCAAATGTGTTCCCAGCTTCCAAAGCACAATGCTGTGACAGGCATGAAATAAGTATTCGATTCCCAAAGGGACAAATAAGAAAGAAGAAGAGAATGGCAGGTCCTTCAGGGGTTAGAATGGACCTTTTGGTTCCATGTTCTGTCCTCCAGTCTTGCCATCACAGAAGGCCCTCCTTCCACTGAGGTGGTAGACTCGCTCCCATGGCTTTGGGAGCCCTGCCCTGGAGTAGTTCCTACCTTGCCTCCAGGGTGACTGTGCCTGGATCACTCACTTTGGGCTCCCTTGGGCTGCAGTAGGGCTCCAGTGGCTATTTTGCTCTGAGGTCACTGTTAATCACGTAAAGTAGTTCAGGGTTAGAAAATTCATATTATTGTGTGTAATTGATGTTACTAACTCACAAGCTCATATTTTGAGCTTTTGTACGTTTAACTCTTTAGCATATTACTCAACAATCCTATAGAATACACTAAAATACTAAAAATGACAAATACAAAAATAAAGTGATACAGAGAATTTTCGAGTTTGTAAAAACTCAAAATTAAAATAATCAAGTAAATATCATATAAAATATTTATTGAGGATGATCAACATGATGCAAAATTTATCACTGACACTCCACACTATCTCTTAATGCTTCTACTGTGTTACTTAATCCAGAATAAAATAACCCCCTTAAAGGAAAGAAAAGTCAAATTAAAGAAAAGTAAATGTTCCTGTGAATATGTAATTTC
This sequence comes from Xerus rutilus, assembly GCA_028644305.1. NCBI lineage: Eukaryota > Metazoa > Chordata > Mammalia > Rodentia > Sciuridae > Xerus > Xerus rutilus. The sequence goes on along the minus strand of CM053405.1, from coordinate 17,650,960 downwards.
ATGGTCATAAATGAACATTTGATTAGTGAGCTCAAGCATTGTTTAGATAATTATGTGATAAAACATTTTTTCTTTTCCTTGATTCCATAAAGTGGCCAGGAGTAGTTAATGAACCAATTATTTGATCAGTGACATAACTTTGGGTTAAATGTAACCAGTAATTGCTTGAAATCACTATTTAAAATGAAATAAAGAAGCTCCTATTTAAAAGAAATAATTACTATAAAATTAGAACTATAACAAAAATATAAAATTAGCAAATAAAAAGGTTAATGTTTGTCCACATAATATTAATACAAAAATTCATATGATATGAGATTTAATAGTGATATTTAAATTATTAAGTAAATATCCTGTTAAGTGTAAGCATTTAAAAAAAGAATGGTAATGAAGCACTTAGCAACCACCTTTACATGGTTTGATTTTCAAGAGCAGTTGTCTGCTAACCTGGTTTTGACTTCTGCTTCATAATCTATCAGCCTTCAGTCACGTACAGGAAAGTGCAATTTCCAGACACCTAGAAATTATCACCATCATATCCATGCTGAATTATTTTTATCCATAATTATGCTTAAGATTATAGTGCATTTCTCTGAGACGGCTTCTTGTACAAATGATGAACCACCTTATGTTTTATTTATAATGGGGGAAGATTCCAAATCCAAGAAGAAACCTCTAAACAAACATTGAGATTATATAGTAGTAAATCAGAGGTGTAATTTGCCCTTTTTAATAATTGCATATGATACAGATAAAATCACAAAATATTTTTGACACCAGGATGTAAAAAGGGGTAAGCAGACTGCTTTAGACTCCCAGTAATTTTAGAACTGTGTAGTTTTATCATCAACAACCCCTATATAAGGTGTCCAACTGAGTTTACGTGCACATTGATAATGATAAAATAATACAATGATTTAAGAAATTCTCAAAAACTCCTAAACTTTCCTGTGAATTTGGGCATACATTTGGTACCCCACTGTATATTTTTTTATATAATCATATATGCATAAGCTTTTCTTTGTCATTTATTTATATTTCAGTGCTGGGGATTGAACCTCAGCTCTCCAGCATGTGAGGCAAGGACTCTATGATTGACTACAGCACCAGTCTTTGCATATGGTTTTTAAGATTCTTATTTAGATTATAAACTCATTGTTATTTCTTATTTTTAATCCACTTCTACACTTACCACCCACATAAGTCAGAAATGATTATGGATTGATTGTCTCATCTCACTGAACGTTAGAATTGACTCCCTAAAAGAAAGAAGAAAAGAATGTACTACATAGGAGCTTTAAAGTATAGTTTAGAACAATTTCCACATACATTCAACACACCTTTAACATTTTCTCTTCATTCTACATATAAAGACTGAATATATCTGATTGCAAATAAATTTCACAAAATGGAAAGTATATATAATTATCTACTGTTGTTGATTTTAACCCCATAACCCTCAGAAGATTTTCTAGAATAATATTTTGAAGCATCAATAATTCTTCATAAGCAAAAATCTTCCACAGATTTGAGAATTAAATCTTGTTGCATGCCTTTAAAAGAAAGTAAAATTAATTTGGTATTATCATGCATATCAGAACATATAAATTCTGCATGGGTAAAATTACATGAAAATATGGAAAGTACATTGATATAGGGAATGACCCAGACTCCTGTTTTCCTTCTTGTCAGTTCATACAGTTTTGAATCCTAGTGATGAGACTAATCAGAGTTGTAAAGGAGAGATCTAGGTTTCTTGCTTTCTTGCCTATGACTAGCCACTGCAAGGGAAAGAGAAAAATCAAAAAGAAAAAAACCAGAGATGTCATGGGGAAGGACTTAGGAAATTCTATCTTGAATCAATCAGGAATAAAAGGGATGAAGTTACTAGAGTTTGTTTGCCGTGATGTTGCCTGCCTGTAATCCAAGTGACTCAGGAAGCTGAAGCAGAAGGATGGCAAGTTTGAGTCTAGTCTAGGCAACTTGGCAAGACTCTCTCTCAAAATAAAAAAAAAAAAAAAAGAAAAGAAAAGGGCTGGGGATGGAGCACATTGGGAATGCATCCTTGGGTTCAATCCCCAGTACTGAAAAAATATCACTAGAATTTGCAAAACTGGATATAGTTAAGCTTCCCTGGGAGCATATAAACTGACAAGGTGAGTGTGTAGTGTGAGACCTTATGAGATTATTCAGGAAAGAGAAAGAATAAAGCAATGCTGGTTAGCTAATATATTCCAAGCCTATGTATTCCACTGATACATTTAGAAGCTCTAAAAATTATTATTGAACAGGTTTATGCCTTCACTGACTTCATCATGAGATGAAATTACATCAAAATCCATTTTAATACACATTTTCTCTCATTCTGGGTAAGTAGATCATAAAACCAATTCAGTCCCTAAATATTTTCAGTAGATTGAAGATGTTTTCAGCAATTCTCAGTATCTCTGGACATTTCACTCCCTACAGTCTAGTTAGCCTATCGAATATGCAGGGTTTCTTTGTGAAAATGTATTTAAAGGGTCTTAAGTATCATTCCTCAAGTGTACCCAAATACTTCCCCATCCGTGGAGTCTTAGTCTTGAAGTGACTCATTTCTGAAATTTTGTTCAAGAGCCATATATCTCTGGCCAATAGATAGGTTTTTCCATTTTGCAGTTTATGTAGTCCATAGATCGTTGCATTTCTGTTTCAGTCCCAGAGACTTTGTGATCAATTGGCCACTGGAAAATAGTCGCCTGCAGCATCACTATTAATTGCATAAATTACATCTCACATCTTTTGGCTCATTGATATTGTTTGGCCTTAGGACCTAGGGATGCCATCATGCCTAGGGAAATAAGGGAACCTATTTCAACTGAAACATCTCCAACTAGCATTACTGACTAAAAGAGAAAAAACTATATGATACTCTTTAAAGGTGCTGATGTTTTACCATTCATGTATTTCTTAAAGGATGAAAGCATCTTTCATCCTGAAATTGATCAAATTGTTTTTATGTCTCCATGAATATGCCACAATGAACCCATCATTCTATATAACTAATATGCACCAATAAAAAAAGAGATGCATGGAGTAGGTTGAATAAATCACACATGATAAAACCACTCTATTATGCTCATTTATTTAATTAATTATTTTTTTATAGGTAATGCATCAGTCATCTCAGATCTTCATTATGAACTTTATTTGGGTTAGCTAACCACCAGTAGAACAAACCACTCTCTAATGTGCTCAGGTTTGAACACTAATTCCAAACTCTGGGAACAATACTTATAATTATAGATATGTTATAAAATGATACTCTGTAACCCTGTGTTTAGTACTTTGAGAATTTATTCCTACAAATGTTTTCTAGATTGTTACTGATAGAAATCCTAAAATTTTAGTAATGTTTGGATGTTTAATCTCTTTCAGTGTTTGAGTTTGTAATGATCTCCCTAGGGCATGTTGAATTCTGTTTCTAATTTAGAACTGAAGATAATTAGAAATGATGGGGGATGGTTTTCCCTGGTAAGGTCAACCAGATGAAATTGTTAATGGTTTTAAGCAAGAGAAAAAAAATATGTCATTGAATATGTGAGGAAGGGCCACTTCTTCCTGCTAATGATACATCCTGAGACATTTGAAAGGTTGAAATACGTTGAGCCATGTGGATCTTGCTTCAATTTTCAGAATCTTACATTTTCTTAATCAGCTCACTAGCTTTCATACTGAGGTTGTGATAAGGCTTTACACATAAATAACCTTGAAATGCTGAGTTATAAAATTCCCATGGTTTCTCTCTGTGCCTTGAGCCAAGATTTTAGACATTTGTGCTTATTGTTCTTTTCCTTCAACACATCTGTTCAGTTTGCAACAACCCACTCACCTTCACAGTACATTCTTCTGCAAACCCTTTATTTTATTGTCTTGCAACTGCCAGATGCTTCAAAGCCCTAGTCCTCTGAGGACATTGTACTATAGGTCATAATTTGATGAAGTATATTGCCATACTAAAAATGAACGGATGATATCTTACTTTAAATTTCAGATAATATTTATTGGGGAAGAAGGGAGCCTTAGCTCCACCAAGACTGATAATAAACATCATTTCTATTACTGCTCTGAGGTTTTATTACTTGTAAACTCTTCTACCAATTTTTATATGATTCAGAGTTTTGATGCCTGAAGTTTGTGGTACCAAATTCACATGTGAAGTTTCTAACTGCAAAGGAAATAAACTGAGCTATTCTTTGGAATTCTTCCTTAGTAATTATGAGTTATGAAGCAGGGCATTCACTAGGCATTAAAAAGATATTTCAAATAGACTTGACAGAATAATAAATATATAATATAGCAATTCTTAACTTTCCTTTGGGTATAGTCTATTCATTTCATATTTTTTCATTGTGAGTCTCATTTTTTTCTTATTAAATTGTCAAAGCAGTCGGGCTCGGTGGCTCAAGCCTGTAATCCCAGCACTTAGGGAGGCTGAGGCAGGAGAATCGCAAATTCAAAGCCAGCCTCAGCAA
>CM053405.1:17612181-17645946 GCA_028644305.1 Xerus rutilus | reverse complement strand
GCACAAGTTGAATAGAGTGGTCCCAACTACAGCTAGGGAAGGAAAAATAACTCCTTCAGCTAGACAAAGCCCTCGCTTCCTTATTATTCTGTTTTCTGCTCTTCTTCATATGTGACAGATGATTTGTTTCTTCCCTTATAGTTTTCCTATCTCCCCTTTTATTCAGAAAATTAAAATATTTTGTATTTTAAAGTTTCATTATCAGATAAAACTGCTGTGATCCAAGGTAAATGCTGATAATCATCAACAGAATGAGCTGAAAATGATGAAGAAACATGTTTGCCAAAAAAAATCAAGAGAGGTATTGAAAGGACAAAGTTGGCTCCCTTTTCTAGAAAACTAGCCTTGAGATAGATATACCTTTCTACTGTTTATTCTCATTCTATTCTAATATTTAGGAAAAAGAAAATGACAAAAGTCAATCTAAATAAACTATGAACCTTTTTTCATATTTTCTTCCCATTGACCTCCCTGCAGGTATCTACTACTACATACTCCTGGATTATGGTAAAAGGCAGGAGAATAAATTAAAGTGAACTTGAGATGAAATATTTTCTTTGATGTGCTCAGTCCATTGAAGTTTTTTACGGGGTTTGCCTCCTCACCTCCCTAAAATGATACATTTCCCCAAGATGCAGAAGGTCAGTCTAGGCAAATAGGTTAGAAGTGAGGTATATGACAATGAAATAAGCAAAAATTCATAAAATATCATTTGAAGATAGAGATAAGTGAATATATAAGGCATCAACCATCCAGGAGAGAGAGGAAGTGCTGGACAGCACTTTGCTTGAAATAGTAATTTGCAATTAAGTGACTGAATGATACTTTATAGATTGTGGCTTAATGGTCCAGAATTTTGATGTAGTGTTTTTTTTTTTTTTTTTTTTTCTGGAACTGGACTTAGCCTTCAAATTCTTACTGAAATGATGAGTCTCTCTGGTTCCCACAGTAATTGTAACTGAATATAGGTCAAGTATGTAATTGCTGCATGGGCCAATGCATAATCTCTTTTAGTGTCTAAAAGCTTACAAATTTCACTGCCTTTGATAAGTTTCAATTTTTGTTGTAAAGATTAGTATTATACTGCATTCAGGCACAAAATGATTCCCTGAATCAAAATTTTAAATTCTAATACTTTCTACTAATTTATAATTAAAAGTAGTGATTTCCTATTGGTGTTTGTGCTACAAAAATCAACAACCAACAGCAAGAAAAACAAAAATTAGACATACCTGTATAAAAAGGAAAAATCGTCATGAGCCTCATCACATGAAAGACTATAAGCTGTGTATCAGATGAATTCCAAGAGGGGGAGCTGGGTTTTAGTAATAATAGGGTGAAGATCAGACTGTACAGCTAAGTAAGAGAGGAAGCAGTAACCACTAAATGTATCCATAATTTAAAAGAAGTTTAAAACATCTCTTTTTATTAAGCAAGTTACAACCTAAATTCATTCAAACTTTCCACTGAAACTATTTTTAAAAAGGAAAAATTGGCTATTGAATCTTTGTTGTTAAGAGTAATTGAATAAATTCTTAAAATCTGACATTTCAATGTATTTCAGATCAAAAGTAATCTATGGAACTTAGATATGCAAAATGTTTTTTATTGTTTTGAGATGATATTCTAGCCTCAGAATCATACTGTTATCCAAACACGTCCTTCCACCCTCAGTAGTTCATATGCTTCCCACTGCATTAGAAACCTTTCTCTTTCAATTGACCCATGTTTCTCACATTCAGCCAACTGGATCTAGCTCGAGTGTCTTCTAGATAAAAGCACTAAAATGTAAGCTTTAATCATAATAACATCTGTTCATTACTAAATTTTGCAGAGCATTTCAAAAGAGTGCAGAGGAATTTGGTGACCCAAGTTATATTTCTGGTTATAACACTAACTGTTTGAGATTGAGCACCTCATATAACATCACTCTTGAAACTTTGCATACCTTTCAGATTAATCCACAGAAAAAATATTTTATGTTGTTTTTAAGCCCAGCTCAAAATCCATGATCATGTTTGCTACTAAAAGCAGGGTCAACTTACCCATTTAGGCATGGTAGTCATAGATCTGGGTGCTTGCAATGCCTCCAGGAACCCATGAAAAGTGCTTTAACCTCTTTTAAAATTCGAGAACTGAGTAAACTTCTAAGTAAAGTAAAGATATATAGTCATATATAAAATATATGTCTATATACATATCTGTATTAATATGTCTTTATATGAATGTAGTTTTAATATACACTTTCTATTAAAGCCCACAAAAGCTAAATACCTAGTGTCCATGAAAAGCATAACACAACCCCAACTAAGAGAGAGAAAATTGTTATCTTAATTATTCTCAGATCTGGACTCCATATTGTGATAGGCCTGGGCCTAAATTTACATTTGAATTAGTCACCTTAGAAAAGTGAATTTTATTAGATTAGCTCACAGGCTTCATTTTCTTCTTGGAACTCTGTAACTTTCTTCCTCTATTCATGTCTCTTTACATATGCATGCCACAATATTCCCATTCATGAAACAATTCCACTCCATTGTGTTGTACCATAGCTGAGTTGTCAGCAAACATATGTGTATACATGCATATACAGTTCACGTACATTGACACTGTATTTTCTTCCCTTTGAATCATCTTGGACATGACTTCCATCAAAATGATTCCTTAGACCACCCCTATTTAAAGTAGGTACTCCTTCATGTATTTGCATTGTTAACACTTAGGTAGTAAAAACCATTTCTGTTGTGTACATTTGACAGCTCCCATGTGGTAGATTTGATGGTACAAGCGATAGTACACCATAGACATTGCTGAAAGAAGAATTCTGAGTATTGATGATGCATCTATAGAATCTACACATCCCACTGAGATGCAAAGAACAATAACAAAAATAAAAATAAATAATTGGTACATTGAGATGTACAACATACTATAGGTAATACTTCAAGTATTTAGGTAACTACTAATAGCTTTTAGAGGTTAGTGTCCATACCCTTACCTTTAAGAATTAAAATAAATAAATAAATGAATATTTAAAATAAGGAATAAACTTCACATTTTTTGTTTAGTTGAAAAATATGATGAAATTATAATTTAGAACTGAGACAAGCATTATAGTAAAGAGGATTTGTAGTTTATAATCTAAATCTTGTCTCCCATCAAGAAAATGAAATTCAGGTGACACAAAGTTATTCCACTTTTATCTTTCAACCACAGATATGACATTTATGAGATAATCCTTTTGTATGGAATGGACCTCCATATAGAGAAAGGACAGGCTATAAACTAATGAGCAGTTTAGCATTGTGCATAAACTAAAGTATTATTAGAATTAAAAATTAGTGCTAATATATTTTTCTCTTTCTTTTGCTTAAGCTCAATTGTATCACAAATCCATGCCACCAGGTCTGTTTGATGTTTACTGTGTTTATCCTCATGTCGACAGTGACATGCATCCTTTTGACTTAAGTAGAATTTTAATGGACATTTATATATCTTTGTACGTTTGTATTTTTTACTTATTTTCACAAATTAGTGTCTAAATATTTTGCATTTTTGGTTGTAACAGAGAAAACATATTTTAAAATACTGTTAATCCCAATATAGTTCATATACTATACATTCCCACAGTAGAGCGTACTAAAGTATATAGTGGTTTAGTTTATACACTATTCATCAGTACATGCACAGAAGGTCTTCATAGAAGTGATTTAAACAGGATCTTTAATGGAGTCTTCCAACAATGTTAATCTTTTCCTTGATGTTCTAATATTAATACGTTAAATGAGAAATGATTCATTCTGAGTGCAATTTCCAAATAGAACTCTGAAACTCTCTCTTCATCTCTTCACTCATTGTTTTACACAATCATTCAAGTCCTGGATCAAAGAAAATTGGATACCAGATGGCTTTTATCTGAGCATCTTTAAGTTACCCTGAGAGCATTCTTGCTACCAATTTCCACATAATGAAATAAATCCCAGCTACAGTGAAATGAGACTTCCTGAAAGGAGCAGGTGTAATGTCACAGCTGTATTGGCACTGCTAACATAGTCGTGGATCAAGTTACATCTGGGACTGTCACATTTGCAGCTGAGTTAAAAAGGTTGTGCAGAGAGCAAGAACTTTTGGACGCTATTCTTAAGCCTATTAGCAGGAATCTTAGAGATAATGACCACACCAAGTCATGTGCTTCATTCACCAAGCCTTCTCTTCACCCCTGCCATATGCTTTATCTCTTCACTGCTACAAATTTATGTGGGTTGTATCTGCCTTGGAAATTACAATATGAAGATGTTAGTGCATAGTACAGCTGGAGAAGTGTTTTGCCAGTTTGTGTGCAGGTCACATTCCCGGAGAATAAAACTAATTTCAAACAGTTTTGCTTGAAGGGGAATTTTTAAATGAGAAGAATAGCAAGAACCAGAGCTTTTTGGAATTCTTTCTGTATTGCTAGAAAACCCAGCAATCGAAAATATTTGATAATTTATCTGAACTAAGGAACCTTGTGTTGCATATTTTACTCATCAAAGATGTACTGATCACCAGTTTGAATAATGTCTTATGTGAATTCTGTCATGTTACATACAAATAGGAATATGTATAAAGTTTATAAATGGGCCTTGACATGTTTTTGTTTTAGGGGAAAAAGCCAAGTTTCCTTCCTTCCTATTAAAATATTGTTGTCAAAATATTTTAAAATATTTAAAATATTTTGGTTCATTTCAACAATAATATTTATTGAATATTTTGCATTGGTCCCTATATTACTGACTTTGCATGCAAGGTATAAGACATTGATTTACAATTTAAACAGAAGTGAACATGCAGAATATTTAAAATAGAGCGATAAATATTCAATGCAGAACTATATATTTTCTAAGGCATTAGAACACATTAAGTAATGTATAATGAAGTCTTGGAAAATATGATCAAGCATATGGACTCATTTTATTTGTGTCCTTTGTGTAATGCTTTGATTCAATTATCTCACATTTTGCTTTATACTAGATGCATAAAATGGCACCATTTGAATAAAAAGGAAGTATTTAGTATGCACCAACTCATTTTAATTATATCAACACACCTGAAGTGTTTCTTTATTTCTCAGTCTTGAATTTCATTAGACTGTATTTGTTGTATGAAATACTGAAAACCTTAAAATTATACAACTACACAGCCTTCAATTTGGTCTCAATAATCTTTCACATTTTTGTTACTATTATAAATGGTGATTAAAAAAAACTAGTACTTTAGGATCCTAATCAACATAGTCAATTGACTGAAGAATGATTAATTAATTTTATTAGCCAAAGATGGATTGTAACTTAAGTGATCATCTGTGATGTATGAAGACTTAATTAGTAATTGAGTTTTGCCAAAATACTCATTATTATATTCTGTGATCTGCTTTTCTTGACTTTGTTTATAATAAAATTTAAAGATTTTAGAGGAAGTAATGCATATAGTATTTCCAGAGTATAATGAAATCCTGTGATTATAAAAATGATAGAAGGCCAGTTAAATGAATTATCTAAAATGTTCTTATACACGAAAACATAGTTTATATGTTTATGTTCCTGATCAGAAGAGAAATTGTTATAGTGTGTGCTTACTTGATTCAAAGTTTTATGGTTAAAAAAATGTCCAGAAGAAATTTGGAATATTCAGAAATAATGTTCCAATCTTCCCACTGCAGTCACCTTATATTTTGTTTTCCCGTCATTGTAGTAGAATATATATCTGGTTTCTGAAGCACTAAATTAAAACAAAAAAGTCATAATGATATTTTGGAAGGTGATTTTAGATTTGAGTTAGTCTACAGATTTGTTGTTCAAAGCATGGGGCCAAGCTTCGTTGGAATGATATGGGAGCTAGAAGGGAAGAATCATGCATGCTAACCTAAATCTGCTAAGTGAGAACACAGTTACCAAATGTCCCAGGAATTGAGTGTATGTCAAAATTTGAAAGCACTACTCTAAAGGAATATGGAAATGCACATGCTAAAAGATGGTTTAATAATTCTTAATTTGCATATGATATTTATGTTAGTTTTATGATTAAAATAAGGAAGAATGATTTGAAATGGATTATGCAAAATTAAATTTATTAATTGGAATTTACATTATAGAATTCCATTTATTAAGGTATTTTACTTTTGTCTTAACCCTCTTGACTCTTCTAATTTTAACAGTTTATAATTTCTAACAAATATAGTAGTTACCCTATATAATATTTTCATGTTATAAAATTTGGCTTTTATTTTTCATCACAAATAATCCAACCTATTCAGAAAGAGGTTTATTTGGGGGCATAGGAGATGGTACCAGGGATTGAACTCAGGGGCATTCTACATAGGGTTGAGCCACATCCTCAACCCTATTTTGTATTTTATTTAGAGAAAAGGTCTCACTGAGTTGCTTAGTTCACTTTTGTTGAGGCTGGCTTTGAACTCTCAATCCTTCTGCCTCAGCCTCCCAAGCCACTGGGATTACAGGCATGCACCACTGTCCCTGGACAGAAAGAGTTTTTGAAAAACATATGTTTTTTAATTCTAGAAACATTTGCTGATATACCTACATATATCTAACAAAATGCAGTTTACTAGTGAGGAAAATCCAATGCAGTATAATCACCTGAAGAGTACTGTGATATATATAACTATGGGGAAATAGTTTATACACATAAGAAGTTACATATTAAACCTGAAATGAAAAAACATTTGGAAATAATGTGAAATAAACTTTTAAAAATTATCTGGTTCTAGATTTGAAATGAAATATGAAGTTCAGATGTTATCTTCCTAGTAGGAGATATGCTCAAAACTTTTAATTGATTTGAGTCTTGGTGAAGTAGGTTTTGGAGAATTAATTTAGCTAACATCTTCTAGCATAAATTTTAAATAAGAAAGGTTGAGGTTGAGACAACCTGTTAGCAAATATGAATAAAGTAAGTTCTTATTCATGAAATGATCATTTAATGTTGGGTAGTGACATGTAGAACACAGTTGTGAGTCATGAAAAACTAAATAAAACAATGAAATATATCAATTTACCATATGAAAAGTTTATTTGGTTAAGTGTAAAGTCAAAGTTATTCTATAATTTGAAGCAGGTAACTGGAAGAATAATATTTTTTTCTTTTTTTTTACAAGATTTTTTAATTTGTTCTTTTTAGTTATACATGAAAGTAGAATGTATTTTGACGTATCATACATACATGGAGTATAACTTCCCATTTTTGTGGTTGCACATGATGTGGAGTTACACTGCTTATGCGTTCATATATGAACACAGGAAAGTTATGTCTGATTCATTCTACTGTCTTTCCCATTCCCATCCTCCTGCCCTCGTTCCCTCTGTCCAATCCAGTGAACCTTTACTGGAACCCCTTGCCTATTGTGAGTCAGCATCAACATATCAGAGAGAACATTGGCCTTTGGTTTTTGGGGATTGGCTTCTTAGACTTAGCATGATAGTTTCTAGTTCTATTGATTTACCGGCAAATATAGTTTCATTCTTCTTTATTACTAACATTTCATTGTGTATATGTACCACATTTCCTTTATCCATTCATCTGTTGAGGGGCACCTAGGTTGGTTCCACAGTTTAGCTATTGTGAATTTTGCTGCTATAAATGTTGATGTGGCCATGTCACTGTCATATACTGATTTTAAATCCTTTGGGTATATGCTAAGGAGCAGGATAAATGGATCAAATAGTGGTTCCATTCCAAATTTTCTGAGAAATCTCCATACTGCTTTCCTGAGTGGTTGCTCAAATTTGCAGTTCCACTAGCAATGTATGAATGTACTTTTTCCCCCACATCCTCACCAATATTTATTGTTACTTTCCAGAAGATTATTCTTGGGGTTGCAGCCTTTAATAAAAATAGATTTGACAGCTATGAGTGAAGGGATTAAATTATGCTCTTTCTCTTATCACAGGCTGTTTTTTTCATTTCTTTTTTTATTATTCTAATTATTTATACATGACAGCAGAATGCTCTTTGATTCATTGTACACAAAAGGAGCACAATTTTTCATATCTCTGGTTGTACACTGGAAGAATAATTACTGTGGTATTTATAATAAATGAACAATGGTTTGAAATGTCTACATATAGGCTCCTAGCTACACAGAACATCCTAGGTAAAATTAACTTCGGACAAATTAAATGATGGTTTGATAAAATTTTCTATTTTTAGGTATTCTTGTCATTGAAATGGTTTTTCCAATGGTCACTGTGTAAAATGCACTTAAAACAAATGAACTGAGAATGACTGTTGCTTCAATGAAATTTTACACTTCACTTACACACTGGTGGAAAAAGGCAGAAACTCTTAATTATACAAACTTTCCCTGCCCTTAGGAAAAGTGACTTTCCAGACAATACTGTTGAGTACATCCTGAGATATAAAAAGGCAAACATCATTTCAGTAAATGTTTCTACTACTTAGAATCTGATCAACACGAGTTTCTGTAAAGTCAGTGCTTTAGGGTGTACAAGTATTTTGTGCGTCAGATAATTTCTAAACTCCAAGTAAAGTACTACATAAAATATTTCAGTAGAATTTGTATCTATCATATTGGATGACTTCACACACAATGGAGTCTTCAGTAATATTTAGTACACTCAAGAGACTTACTGCTTCACCATTAGTATTACTTCTAAAGCATATTTACATTAACCTGCCAATATTTGTAATAATAAAACAAAAAGTAAACAGATTGCTTACAAATAATCATGGATGAATGCATAAATGTAAACACCAGAATACTTAGAATGCTTTATATATAAGAGAAGTGGAACTCAATCTTTTCATTCTCCAAGCCGCTTCTCTTAACAAATGTCCTATCATTCATGAAATATAATTAATTCCTATTAGAAAAATTTAAAAATCCACACAAAATTTTAAAATAAAAATAATATTCTGGGGCTAGGGCTGTAATTCAGTGGCAGAGCTCTTGCCTAGCATGTGTGAGGCACTGGGCTTGATCCTTAGTGCCACATAAAAATAACCCCCCCCAAAATAAAATCATTCTGTCCATCTACAACTACCAAAAATTTTTTTTAAAAATAGTAATATTCTAATGATAAGATAAATGAAGATTAAAAACATTATTTAAAAATATGTATTTCCATAAATGAATACATTAGCATAACAACACATAGTTGGTGTTGGTATTCAGATGTTTGCATCCACCTACAATTTATGCATGCATTTATTCAGTCATTCAAACTATTCATTCAGCATCTACTATATGCAAGAACCTGTTCTATGTATTGTTAATAAAACAGTGAACACAACAAATAAAAATTCCTTCCTCAAAGAGATTGTATGTAGCTGGTTGGCAGAACTTATGCATGATAAATAAATGAAATACATGTCATGTACTGAGATACGTGAAATATCAGAGAAGATTTCAAAGCAAGACCTGAAGGAAGCAAGGGTCCTATGTAAGTTGTTATCTTCTGAAAAGGCATTCCAGGCATAGGGAACAAGCAGAAAGGCTGGAGGAAAGAAGCAGATGGACTGTGTTGCAGGGTGAAGAAGAAGGGCCTGTGGCTGGGAAGGAGTTGGTCAGGAGGTGAGTTGAAGTGAAACAGGTTAGGGGAGTGACAGTGATGAAAGTCAGTACAGTAATTTTGCAGAGATTTTAGATTTTATTCAATGTTAGATGAGAGGCCAGTGGATTGCTCTGTGCAGAGAAATGAAATGATCTAATTTACTTTTAATAGGGTTACTTCGGATATTTTGTTGAGAAAATATTATCAGGTAGGCCATGGAGAGCGGGGAATAGACTGTTGCCACAGTCCAGCAGAGATGCCATGCAATTCGAGACAAAGATGGTGGCAGGAGGAACCATTAGACCTGCACAGATTGGGTAAATGTAGCACAGGTAGAGCTGTGACATGTTTATATCCTCTCACCCATTAGTATTAATTGTTTTACAAACTGATTCTCTGTAGTGGAGTTCTTTTTTTTTTCTGCATCTGGGAAAACCCAGATGTTTCACACACCAAAGAGGAAAGAGAGGAAAGATTTTAAACAAATGCAACCCTGTTTTGTTTGCTTGCTTGCTTACTTTTGCCTTTACTTTTGCATCTAGATTAAATTGAAAGAAATTGTGTACTATTTGAAAAAATATTTAAGTACTAATACATTTCGCACATAATATGTAATTCCTGTAGTTTATTTAAATCACTGTTTTCAAAGTACAATTTATGTTAAATTATTCCAGAAAAATTGATAAGCAAGATGAAATACATCTCCAATTTATAGGAATTATAAATTCTAAAAACTATTTAAGTACCAAAAAAGGGAACTTAATGATGTTTCTTCTTTATATTTTGTTTGAAAGAAGACACCCACAATTATATTTTCATAAATTATAGACAACATATGAGACAATGCTTCTCAAAACCAATCACTATTTTATGAACAACAGACACACTAAATGTTTCAGGTCAAATTACTAATAATATGTTTGTAATTTTGAATTTAAAATGACAAGTAACAGTCATAATGTTGTCAACTGACTTTTTTATTTGTTTTTGTTTGAAGATTTTGGAAACGTACAAAACATTAATGAAATGTTGGAAACCAGTTGAAATGCAGTAAAATCCAATCCGGTAAACTAGGACTACTTTCTCTTTATCCACGTTGGGATTTGTCAAGAAGTGAACTATGACAATACACCAGTTTTTGAGACTGATTCTACTTTGGATATGCCTGCCATATTTTTGTTCTCCAGAGATAACTTTCAGAAGGACTCCTGTGCCTCAACAAAGGATTTTAGGCGCACGAGTGTCAAGAAGTGATGGCAAAATTCTGCATCGTCAAAAACGTGGTTGGATGTGGAATCAGTTTTTCTTACTGGAGGAATATACAGGATCTGATTATCAATATGTAGGCAAGGTAAGTTCGTACTGAAATGTCAAATATGTGCCGTCTTACTTTACACGTCTCACTATAGAAAATGAAAGGTCTTAGACATGATGATCTGTATAAATTTGATTCCCCAAATCAAATATATATATGACATTGCTGTTAACTTTAATGAGGCAGAAAGGACATTTGTAAAAGATATTTAGTCCTCTACAGAACAAGAAAACAAATGTTTTTAAAAATATGACCCAAGGGCAAAGATACTGCTTTTTTGTAAGGAAATATATTCCAGATATTTGTGTTCTTTATTTTTCTTAAATCACAATATGAGAGCATTTGATAAAAGAAAAACAAAAGAGAGGACCAACAGGTAGAAACAGTGTACTTATTGCAATATGGAGTGGACAGACAAGACTTCCATTAAACTTACGTTAAGTTTTTGTCTTCTAAGTAACATTATTTCTGATAGAATACATTTTACATTTTTATTCATTTAAAAATGTTGATATGTTTTGTCATATTCAATTATATCAGTCCTTAAACATCTGATAATATGGGAAAGATGATATTAGAGGTGAAATGTCATATTGATAAGGAAAAGAAACAGCAACGTAAGCAATCTTAGCAGAAAGCAGAATTAGCAGACTTGTCACAGGCCCAATGGTTGCATGCTTGACAGCACATTGTGAAGGTAATTTTTATGGATGTCATTATAGAAAACTTTTAGAATATGAAATCAACCACTTAAAAAAATGTGATGACAGCAATCTTGCCCATATAAACTATAAATAGTTTTGTTTCATTCTTCCTGTATGCAGGAGTAATTTGGCATCTCTTTCCCTTCATCTAGTCCTTAATAAGGATTTAATAAGTGTTGAGAAATTGAATTATTACATTATAAACTCTATCATATCAAGATATTACATTATAAACTCTCTCATATCAAATACTTATTTTCTTTTTATTTTCATTTCCCTTAGAATATCAATATCTTGAAATCAAGAACTGTACTTCATATCTCTGTCCATAGTCTTTGGAATAGAGCTTAATAACTACTTAGCTGATTGAATTAACTTGAGCTTTATTGAATTGAATTCCCTCAGCCATCTGGTACCACTTGGCTCTTCAGCAAATAAAACTAGTCTAGAATTTTAAATCACTGAGGACAATTAAAGTTGGTAACCACTTAAGATATATGCATCTTGATATACAGTCAAATTATAGTCTCTCTACTCTGCTCCATGAAAGCAAATCAGAAAATTCTTTAATGGGATGGACATAGAGAATTTATGGTAGTGTCTTTCTGTAATCTATACGCTGAGCTCCTGGATGAACAGAAATTTAGAAAGTGCTGTACCTCTGAGACACAAGTAGATTATGAATCTGTATTACAACCACAGTGTCCACTTTATACTTTATGTTTCAAGTCTTTTTTGTAGTTTCCATGGATTACTTATTTCATAATCTGTGAAATAGGTACTTTATTATTATAGTATTGTATGTTACTTAATTATACTGCATGAATTGCTTATATAATTTAAAATCTGATTTTAGATGGAAACATACAGATTTGTGTATGTCAGAAAGGCAATGTTAAACATACAATAATTTAATAAATGTGCCTCATGAGTTCAGAATAAGATACATTTTCTTCATTAAGTATGAAAACTGAAATTTTTCTATATGTTCTCCCTAATATTATTTGTAATAAATTTTATTAAATTCATGGAAGTTTCCCCTGCAGTTTTCACTTCCATTAAGATAGGCATGCAATGTTAATGTGTGATGAGCACAAGAATGCAAAAATGGAGAAACGTTTTACATACTCCGTCAACCAAGTCCTAGCAAGAATGAGTGCATTCAGTTCATTAGATAAAAGTTTTGTTTATAGTACTTAAAGTTGAGGGAAACACAGGAAAAGCATACAGTTGGCCACAGAACACCTAGCATATATAATATTTTTTCTGCTAACATCTGTTGTTCAGTGTTTAATTACATTCTCTTGGTCTTCATTTTCTCCTCTATGAAATCAAAAAGAATGATTACACCAGTGAACATATATATACATTCACTTTTTAAAGTACTGTTATATTATTAATGTAAAGTGTATTTTAAAATCTATTTAGAAAAGAAGAGAAATAAAGAGAGCATGAAAGAGTGAGAGAGAGAAAAGTCAGTGGCTGAATTATCACCACCATGGTTCTCATATTATTAAGAAAAAAAGTCAACCAAAATGAACTTAAAGCATCTCTTTGTGGAGCTTTCAATGACTAAGGATTTTCTAATAAATAATTCAATCCAATGAATTTCTAAACAAACTTATATCTACTATAAATCTTTTTTTCCCCCATGAGGTAATAAGAACACTGCCCTTTATGGTATTTCCTGCATATAGAAATATAGCATTTTGTAGGAAGTTCTCATGTACTGGGTCCAATTTCTTCAGCTTTGAAAGCATAGTCTTCAAGAGTTGATCTTTAAGAAATATACTTTAACTGTGGTGCCTTTATATCTCAAACCTATAACTATTTTTAAATTTCCTAATTTGATTTGAGAAACATTATGATTTTGAGCTTTTTGTCAATTTAATTTTCCTTTTATGTGTAGTTTCTAGTCACAGAATCTTGTTGCCTATAAGAGTTGTCCTAAGAGATAATTTCCATTTTCTCAGCTTCCTATCTTCAAATCTAAAATAAATAGTGAAATTACAACTTGTATTCTTGAATTTAATTTTGGCTATAGCAGACAATTCTGAGCAAATCACTGTATTTATTTATTTACTGTACAGACTTTGTATTTTATGTAATAGTCTCAAAGATGAAAAGCATGTTGAAATAGATTTTAGTCAAAGTCAGATATTAAGACAAATCCAAAACCACAAAAAAATAATAATATAAAAATATAATCATAGATTTGACTCTGAATCAATATAATAAAATAATTCACTTCAGGGAAAAAATGATTGTATGTATATGCTCATATATATATATATCTGTATACTTATATAATCAGAGTAACTGTCTATCCTCTTGATATAGTAAAATCATATAGCATCAAGTCATAAAAGATTAAGGGGACTTCTATCTATTCTGAACTAACAGATGTCATTAATATCCTTTTCTAAATACAGAATGCATTTAGCACATAAACTCTCAACATTGAAATTCTCCTTAAGGTCTCAATTGTTGAACATTCTTGACAAACAGAAACCATGTTCAACTATTTCTTAAATTCATATCCCTTTGCCCTTAAACATTGTTGCCTTTCCAAGGCTGAGCAATCATGCCTGCTTTACATTTCAGTAGATTAAGAATATAGATGAAGCTGTAATTCCTTCTGGTAATTACCTGAGATTCCCTTCCAATCACAAGGCATATCACTTCCTTAATGCATTGCTGCTGATTATATGCTCTATAACCCAAGATGAACACTTTCTCCCTCTTGAATGAATAGTAAATGGAAATACTACTCTAATGTTTCTTTGTTTCAATTTAGAAACAGCTACTTTTGTTTGCACAAGCCTCTTGCTGGTCTTTTGACATTTCATTATTTTAGTTTACATTTTCTGACTCTAAACTCTCCCATGATCAAAGATGAATGAGTCATGTATTTTGTCAGTTCTTCTCAACTCCTGTTTTCAGTACTTTCATATTTGTCTGCGCCTCCTGAATGACTGTGATGAGCTCAAATTACCCTAGATTAGTGGTTCTAAATATGAGTGATTTTGCCTCCCCTGGGACATTTATATGTGTATGAAAGCATTTTTCGTTTTTACAAATTTGCTTATGCTCCTTGAGTCTGGCTGGTAATGGCCAGGGCTGCTACTAACTATTCACAATTCACAGAACCAACCCTCCAAGGAGTTTACAGTTACTAGTGTCAGTAGTGCTAAGATTGAAAAGCCATTTTCTAGAGTTTGCCAGATGGCTTTTTTTTCTTTTCTTTTCTTAAATTGTTCAATCTTAATTTTAAATTCTTCACGAGTTTTTACTTCTGAATCTGCTTTAATTACAATCATGCATCGTCCCTTCAGAGTTGCCATTCATACTTGTTTACCCCAGCTTGGACTTCTACCAAGACCTGCACTCCTGTCTTAAGGCAAGTAGTTGACATCAGCCTGCCAGTCATCCCTCTCTGTAGAATTGTGGGCACCAAATATTACTATGAATGAAGTAATTATTCATTATGTCAATAAATATCTAGAAGACCTTCCAGATGCTACTTTGGTGTTAAGCATATGGCGGTGAAAATGCAATTTTCTCTGCTCACTGGCTGTTTGCGTTTTGAGAGGCAATAAATAATATATAAGGGTGTGAGGAGATTATGAGGCTTTTTTGTCTCAGATACAGCCAAGAATGGAACAATAGTTACGAAATATCACCAGGTTTCATTTCTGCAATACTTGAAAATAAAGTTGAAATAAAACAGTTTTGGAATTTGTGTTTCCAGAATAAATTTTATTAAATTTTAAGACTGGACAAAGAACCTACTCTTTTATCTATCATTTTGTTTTTCAGAAGAGTTTTTTTGATGCACAAAACCTCATGATGAAATGATCACTGAGAATTTCTAGGGGAAGTATCTCTCAGAAAAACTTCTTGTTTTTCTCCCAGAAACTTAAATGCAATCCATGACAGATAAATTCAACTTTAAATATTACTACAGTTCAGAAATACCAACCATGTCCACTACACTGGACTGTGTTCCTGTTAATTTTTTTTCCTTTTAATTATATGGGCATAAATGTGGTCAGCTCTGAAAGGAGTGGTTAGAACTCAAAATGAAGCAAGTCTAAACTGAGGAATTTTTAAAACTTCATATTATATGGGAGTTTGGAGAGTAAAATATAATCTTTTAATTACTGAAATAAGAACTACATAATAATAAAATGATCACTAATATAGAATAGGGATGGCAAGTGGAGGGTATTGGGTTACAGTTATTTTCTACTTGAACACTACAAGTACAGATGCAAAACAGATGCAAAAGAGATGGAGTAAAAAAAGGTAAATGGAGTAGAAAATTTTAGTGAAAAAAGCTCTGGAAGGAAATCATTATGTGGTATCATTGACAGAGACTCATCTAAATTAAGTGATTATAAAAATCTTCCTGATGGGTGGGCATTTGGAATTTGCATAAAAAGAGACATTGTTTCCCTGATACATAAAGATAACACAAAACAGTGAATCTGCAATAGATTCTTGGGAACTTTTATGCTAATATACTATTAATCAAGCTAGAATCAATAAAAGCATTTTAAGAGGCATGCCCTGCAGAATCCAATGTTTTCCAAGCAAACCACCTATTGATTCTTAAGTTTCTATTATATATATATATTTATAAATGTGTGTATAAAATAATTGATATATATTATAATTGATATATATCTCAATTCAATAATAGTTTAGCCAGAAATTATATAGAGAAAGCATGCTTGTATTCACAAATCTCACTATAACGTTTTAAAAAAGAAGTGAGTATTCAAGATGATCATGAGTTGCACTCCAGATACACTTGGCAGAGCTTGAAAACATCCATAATTATTTTGAATATTACAAATAATATCAAAAAGAATGTGCAGCTAAGATTTTGTAAACACATAAAGAAGACAAGATTAATTTTAACTTTTAAGTCATTCAGAATGACTAATCATTTTACATATTATTTACTTTACACATTATCCTATACATAAGTGTATTGTGTCTTAGTGACATTTGAAGAAATTGACTTTGAATTTTGGTTTTATGCAAAGCATTTTACCTTTTTCCATTTAAAGTAATTGGGAGTAGAATACTTGTTAGCACTTTCAAGCAAAATATCAAATGTCATATGTTAAATGTGAAAACGAATATATTCAAGCATAAAATCAATTAGGAAATAGCAGACTTGAACAACGTTTTAGATGAAATGGAGCTAATAGACATATCGAACATTGTGTCCAATACCAGCAGAATACCCATTCTTCTAAGCACATAGGATGCATTCTCCAGGATAGATCAAGTTAGACTAGGAACAAGGCTTAACAAAGTTAGTATGGTTGTAATCACATCCATTATGTTTTCTGGCTATCATAGAATTAAACTGGAAATTGATAACAGTAGAAATTTTAGAAAACTTACAAATACATGGAAACAATATGCTTGTGAACAACCTATTGATTCAACAAAAGATATTAAAAGGCAAATTATAAAATATCTTGAAATTAATAAAAATAAACACACAACATACCAAAAGTTATGGAAGGCAATAATAGTTCAAAGGGGGCAGCTTATTAGCAATACATGCCTACATCAAAAAAGAAGAAAGAACTCAAATAAACAGCATTACAACTCAATGGTTTAGAAAAATAAGAACAAATTAAGCCAAAAATCAATAGAGGGAAGAAAATTTTTAAAAGATCAGAGAAGAAATAAATGAAATAAAGAAGACAAAAGAAAATCAAGAGTTGGGCCTTTGAAATGATAGGCACACAAGTGACAACTTTTTAACCTGAATAAATAAGGGATAAGAGTCAAATATATAAGTCATAGACAAAAAATGAAGTTAGTACAACTAATAACACATAAATACAAAGGGTCAAAAGAAATAACTATGAGAAATTATTCCACAAGAAATTGGATGAGCTTGAAGGATTTTATAGAAATGGATGACATGCTAAAGTTCAATCAAGAAGAAAAAAATTTGAACTCGCTGGTAGAGAATAATAAGATTAAATCCATAAAAATCCCATCAAATAAAGTCTAGTATCAGATGGCTTCACAGTGGAATTCTACATCTAAAGAACTAATGTCCATCCTTTCCAAATCATCCAAAAAATTTACATAGGGCAAATATTTCCAAACTCATGTCATGAAGCCAGTATTACCCTACTAACAAGTCCATAGAGATACTACCAAAAAAAAAAAAAAAAGAAAGCGAAAGAAAGAAAGAAACTATAGGACAATCAATATTCTTGAAGAACATAGATGCTAAAATTCTCAAAAAAATACTCCTAACCAAATTGAACAATACAGAAACTATAATTCACCATGATCAAATTAGTTTTACATTTCAGCTGCATGGAGGAGTCAACATGAAAATCAATAAATGTGGTACACTGTATTGATAGAATGAAAAGACAAAAAATATATGATCATTTAAGTAGATGCACAATAAGCATTTGACAAAATTCAATATTGTTCCATGATTAAAATCTCTCAATAAATGTGGCATAGAAGGAATGATCTCAACACACTATGGATCACACATGAAAACTCCATGGTTAGCATCACATTGGAGAAAAGTTGAAAAGTTTTTCATTTAGGATCAGGAGCAAGACAAAGATGCTCATAACTTCTACTCAAACATAGTACTGAAAGCTCTAGCCACAACAATTAAACAAGAAAAGTAAATAAAAGACATTTAAATAGACTAGGAAGCATGAAGTTTTGTCTGCTTACTGATGACATCATCTAATAGAAAGAAAACCCAAAGAAGACATTAAATATCAGCTAGAATCGATAAATTCTATAGTAGTATGGCATAAAATCAACACATAATAATCAATAGCTTTTTATATTAATGAATTATCTAAAGAAGAATTAATAAATCTTACTCATAATGGCTTAAAAAACTATTCTGAGTAAATTTAACCCAAGATATGAGAGTTTCACATTCTGAAAACTATAAAACACTGATGAAATAAATTGTAGATGACACAAATAAATGGAAATGTATTATGTATTCATGGATTGGAAGAATTAATATTATTTAAATGATCATACTATCTACCAAAAACAATGTGCAATTTCAATGCAAGCTTTATCAATATACCAATGCTGTTTTTCCATAGAAAGATTTATAAATCCCAAAATGTATATGAGACTACAAAACATCTTGAGTAGCAAAAGTAATCTTTGGCAAAAAGAACAAATCTGGGGGCATCACATTTAAAGACTATTACAAAACTATAGTAACCAAAGCAGTATAATGCTGGCATAAAATAGGCACATTGACCAGTGGAATGGGACAGAAAGACTAGAAATACACACAGAAATTTAAGATACATTGATTTTATTTATTTATTTACTTACTTATTTATTTATTTATTTACTTATTTGTTCTATTTAGGTTTACATGATAGCAGAGTACAATCCATTGTCCACAGATGGAGCACAACTTTTCATTTTTCTGGTTGTATGTGGTATAGAATCACAACATACATGCAATCATACATAAAGCTAGGGCTATGATGTTCATCATATTCCACCATCTTTACAGTCCCCTTCCCTTTCCCCCTTCCCACCCCTATGAACAGTTTCTCCATTCTTCCCATGTCCTCCCACACATTATGGATCAGCATCCACTTATCAATGAGTACATTCAGTATTTGGTTTTCTGAGATTGGCTTACTTCACTTAGCATGATGTTCTCCAACTCCATCCATTTACCTGAAAATGTCATAATTTTATTCTCTCTTATTGTTGAGGAATATTCCATTGTGTATATATACCACAGTTTCTTTATGCATTCATCTATCCAAGGGCACCTAGGTTGGTTCCACAGTTTAGCTATTGTGAATTGAGCTGCTATAAACATTGAAGTGGCTGCATCACTGTAGTATGCTGCTTTTAAGTCTTCTGGGTATAGACCAAGGAGTGGGATAGCTAGGTCAAATGGTGGTTCCATTCCAAGTTTTCTAAGGAATCTCCATACTGCTTTCCAGATTGGTTGTATCAATTTGCAGTCCCACTAGTAATGTATGAGTGTGCCTTTTCCCCCACAACCTCGCCAGCACTTATTGTTGTTTGTATTCTTGATAATTGCCATTCTGACTGGTGTGAGATAAAATCTTAGAGCAAGACAAAGATTCTTTGTAGTGTCGATTTGCATTTGTCTGATTGCTAGAGATGTTGAACATTTTTTCATATGTCTGTTGATCAATTGTATATCTTCTTCTGTGAAGTTTCTGCTTAGCTCTTTGGCTCATTTATGGATTGGGTTGTTTGTTTTTTTGGTGTTAAATTTTCCGAGTTCTTTATATATCCTGGGGATTAGTGCTCCATCAGATGTGTGTGTGTCAAAGATTTGTTCCCAGACTGTCACTTCATTGATTGTTTCTTTGGTGAGAAGAAGCTTTTTAGTTTGAATCCATCCCATTTATTGATTCTTGGTCCTAATCCGACATGATGAAGATTTTAGCCTATTTTTTCTTCTATCAGGCATTGGGTCTCTGGTCTGATTCCAGGTCCTTGATTCACTTTGACTTGAATTTTGTGCATGGTGAGAGATAGGGGTTTAGTTTCATTTTGCTATATATGGATTTCCAGTTTTCCCAGCACCATTTGTTGAAGTGGCTTCTTTTCTCCAGTGTATGTGTTTGGTTCCTTTGTCTAGTATAAAATAACTGTATTTAAGTAGATTTGTCCTGTGTCTTCTATTCTATACCATTGGTCTACATGTCTATTTTGGTGCCAGTACCATGCCATTTTTGTTACTATAGCTTTGTAGTATAATTTAAGGTCTGGTATTGTGATGCTTCCTGCTTCACTCTTCTTGCTAAGGATTTCTTTGGCTATTCTGGGTCTCTTATTCTTCCAAATGAATTTCATGATTGCCTTTTCTATTTTTATCTGGAATGATGTTGGGATTTTAATTGGAATCACATTGAATCTATATTGCACTTTAGGTAGAATGGTTCAACATACGGAAATCAATAAATGTAATATATCACATCAATAGACTTAAAGATAAGAGTCATATGATTTTATCAATCAATGCAGAAAAAGCATTTGACAAAATACAGCACCCTTTATGTTCAAAACACTAGAAAAACTAGGGATAGTAGGAACATACCTCAACTTTGTAAAAGCTATATATGCTAAACCAAAGGCCAACATCATCCTAAATGGAGAAAAATTGGAAGCATTCCCTCTAAAAATGGGAACAAGACAGGGACGCTGTCTTTCACCACTGCTATTCAACATAGTCCTTGAAACACTTGCCAGAGGAATTAGACAGATGAAATAATTTAAAGGGATATGAATAGGAAAAGAAGAGCTCAAATTATCATTATTTGCAGATTACATGATTCTATACTTAGACCATCCAAAAAATTCTACCAGAAAACTTCTAGAATTAATAAATGATTTCAGCAAAGTAGCAGGATATAAAATCAACACCCATATCAATTGCATTTGTATACATCAGTGATAAACCCTCTGAAAGAGAAATTAGGAAAACTATCCCATTCACAATAGCCTCAAAAAAAATAAAATACTTGCGAATCCATTTAACAAAAGAGGTGAAAGACCTCTAAAATGCAAACTAAAAGACACTGAAGAAAGAAACTGAAGAAGACCTTAGAAAATGGAAAACTCTCCCATGCTCCTGAATAGGCAGAATCAATAACGTCAAAATGGATCCATTGATTTTTGACACAAGTGGCAAGAGTGCATAATGGAGAAAGGACAGTCTTCTCAAGAAATGTTGGAAAACTGGATATCCACATGTAAAGCAATGAAATTAGACCTTTATGTTATACTATGTCCAAAGAATAAACTCAGAATATATTAATAATTAAAATACAAGCCTTGAAATTCTAAGATTACTGGAAAGAATCCAGGAGAAATGGTTTCACAATGTTGGGCTGGACAAAACTTTTTGAATATGACCCCAAAAGCAACAAAAGGAAAATTAAACTAATGTGATTACATCAAACTAAAACACTTCTGTACAGTGAAGGAAGCAATTAATAGAGTGAAGCCATAGCCTGATTTGCAAACCATATATTTGATGAGGTAGTAATAGCTAAACTATATAGGGAACTCAAACAATTCAAGAGCAAAGAGGGAAATATGATCCAGTCAGAAAATGGGCAAAGGACCTCACTGAACATTCTCAAAAGAAGACATACAAATCACCTACAGGTAAATGAAAACAATGCTCATTAACACTGAATATGAATATAAATTAAAGCATAATAGGATATCTTACAGCAGTTAAATCGGCTACTACCAAAATGACAAAATACAATAGGTATTAGCAAGGACATTGGGAAAAAGAATCTCTAGTGCAGTGTTTTTCCTTTTGTTTGTTTGTTGCTGTTGTGGTTTTTGTTTGTTTGGATACCAGGGATTTAACTCAGGGGCTCTTGACCACTCAGCCAATCCCCAACCCTATTTTGTATTTTATTTAGAGACAGGGTCTCACTGAGTTGCTTAGTACCTCACTTTTGCTGAGGCTAGCTTTGAATTCAGGATCCTCCTGCTTCAGCCTCCTGAGCCCCTGGGATTACAGATATGTGCCACCATGACTGGCTAGTGCACTGTTTGTAGGAATATTAATTAATATACCCATTATTGAAAATATTATGGGAACATCAGCAGAAACCTAAAAAGTGTAACTAATGAATGGGATATAGCCAGAGAGATTGAAATCAGTATCCCAAAGAGAAATCTTCACCCACGTTCACTGAAGCATTATCCACCATAGGTAAGATATGGGGCAATCTGAGCATTATCACAGTAATAGAAAAATAAATGATGTATATATGCATAATGGACTATTATTTAGCCCTAAAATATAAGAAAATTTGTGGGCTGGGGTTATGGCGCAGTGGTAGCGTGCTCGTCTAGCTTGCGTGAGACACTGGGTTCCATCCTCAGCACCACATGAAAATAAATATATTCTGGCCACTTACAACTAAAAAATAAACATTAAACAAAATAAAAATTTGTCATTTATGATAACATGAATATACTTGGAAAACCTAATGCTAAATGAAATAAGGCAGACACAGAAAGATAAATATTACATGATTGGATTCATATGCATAATAAAACCAAAATGAAATAAAACAAAAAATGTTGAGCTCATAGAAGTGGATAGTAGAATGCTGTTTCCCAGAAACTGCTGAAGAAAAGGTTGACAAAATTTCAGTTACACAGTAGAAATAAAGCTTAGTGATGTATTGCACAGTACAGTGATTATGATAAATAATAATACATAATGTTTCAGAATTGCTAAAAGCATTTACGTTAAGTATTTATATCACTGACAATGTATGTGAGGTGATGTGTTGGTTAATTAGTCTGATGTAAGCATTTCACACATAAACATACATTAGAACAACACAATGTACCTTCTATAAAGGTTTATCTTTAAACCTTTATCTTTTGTCATTTGAAAATAAATATTAAAAACAAATGGCTTTAAGTATGGGATGCTCATATATAAATAGCAATCATAAACACCTTCTAAGTTCTCAGTTATAGTAATGATTACATATATGTAGTGCATTCTTCCATGAAGTTGTTATGTCATTGGTCATCAATAATATGTAAGCATATATGTTTAAGTTTTAATTAACAACTTTCAGAAAAATCTAATGCATACTTCTAACAAAAATTCTTTTCCCCGTACTTGGCATAGTGCATGGATTATATTGTGTGCATGTACAAATATGTAACAAATCCCATCAATATGTACAACTATAATGCACCAATTAAAAAATGTGGTAAGAAGGAGGAAAAACAAACTATTAGCGAGAGGTCATCCCTGCTCCATTCTTCTTTATTTCTCTTAAGTTATGGACTCAGAAATGCTGTGAGTTTTGGCATTTCCTTTCTCACCAATCTTACTTTACACATTCCTCTTCAACATTGACTATTTTCATAACTTGTATGCTAAGAAACTTGGTTTTTCCTATTTCTTCAGTTAACCATATTCACCTTTTAAAATTCACTTCTGTATTTCATGTCCCTTGAATTTACATTGTTCTCAGAATATGCTTTAAATGGTAGATAATTTTGGATTTGTTTTCTAAACAAATATGGCGTGTGTGGTCTTAGGCTGATGGGTCCACAAGGTCTGTTGATGGGAAATTGGGAGTATTTAAGGTAGAGAGTTCACTAGCAATAAAAATAACACAAAGAAACTTCAGTGTCAACACAGGTTTTAGAAAACTTTATCATTTTAAAATATACAAGTTCAAATAAAACATTTTTCTAATGTTCAACTGTCATTTAATAATTTTCAATTCTGAATTTTGTAAAAATGTAGTATCTTATGAATGAAGATTATGTGGAAATAGGGTCAAAGACTGAAAAAATTTGAGAGCCACCTAAATAAATGAAAAATTAAATAAATTTCACATAAATTTGCTAATTTTCACCTAGAAAATTCAAGGGAATAGTCTCTTGAATTTCCTACCAATATTTGGATTTTAAACTTCTGAGTTCCAGAACTATAAAAAACTTTGTATAGTTTGAATTTACTTTTTGTGATAGTATGTTACGGTAGCAATAGGAAACTAATATAAAATCTTGTAGGAATTCTGAGTTATCCTCTAAGTTAATGTGAACATATTAAAGCATTATTAGCAGAAGACTAGCAAACTTATTATGTTATAAAATTCTCACTCTGGCTTCTGGCTTTAAAGTTAATATAATATAGTGTTTAGGAATATTGTATGAATGACTAAAAAATTGCCTGAGCAACTGGAAGAAGGGGTTTATTTTTTTAAAAATTTTTTTTAGTTGTAGATGGACACAAAAATATATTTATTTATTTTTACATGGTGCTGAGGATAGAACCCAGTGCCTCCCGCATGCAAGGCAAGCGCTCTACCACTGAGCTGTAATCCCAGCCCAGAAGGGGTTTATTTTTATCTGGAGTGGTAGAGCATTAGGCAAAAGAATCCAATTTCAGCTTTGTATACAGTAATACAAATGGACTTTTGATTTCTAAACTGAGATCCCATAGTTGTATTCAGCCTTTAGATTGTATTTAATATCATGGGGTTAGATGATATCAGAAAAAAATGAGTGTAGTGAGAGAAGAAGGCATAGATCTATTTTTAATGGCAAATCCACATTAAGAGAATTAAGTGTGTGAAGGAGGTATAGAGAGAAAGAATAAAGCATCAAATGAATATGAGAATAAATATTTATTTAGCTGCATGGGAATCTAAGAGCCTGAGTGACTAAGAAGACAGATGCAGACAGTGTATGGAGCAGAGAGTCTCAGCTTTCCCCAAAACTGATGCTAAGTATGATGAGAATTTTGAGTTGACTATTAACTTTGTTTTCGTACAGATTGTAGGAGAACTTGATGTTTATAATTTCAGTGATTCAATGAGTGCAGAATTCTAACTGCAGTGCATTTAAAAGGGAACACAGAAGAAGAAATTGGAGAACACATGTGGCAAACTTTTGAGTGTCTTGCCTGAGATGTGCCCATATATGCGGCAGTACTGCAGAAGATGGGGAGCAATGTGAGAGCAATCAAGAAAAAATTTTTGTCTTCTTTGATTACAAACTCCAATACAATAATGCATAGACTATATAATGGGAAGAATTCTTATTCTTCTTAACTTCAGAGACAAGGTTTATCATTTTACCATTAATTCCAAAGTTTAAATCTGTTTAAAAACATTTATTTCAGAAAAAGGAATTAAAGTTTAATTCTATCAATTTTTTTATTTATAAAGAACTAAGAAATATTTCCCAATGTACTTATGTTTCCATTGAATGTTGTTTATTTCCTCCTTTTCTAAATTAATTTGAGAGATACTTTAAATAATGTTTCATATCTAAACTTTAAAGTTCTGGAAAAGGTCCACATTGGTAATTCTTTATATATTTTAATCCATTTACTTGGATACTTTAAAATATTTTAATGTTTTTGATCTTATTATTTTCTTAGTTTTTTTAATGGTTTGATTCATCTTAATTTGGGCTTTTTTTAATAGAACATGTTTTGGAGATTTCATGTAGGAAAGACACAGAGGTGAAGTGCCAATGTCAACACATCATAAGATGTCATGGACACATGGCTGTAGCATTATTTATTATTGATGATGTAAGACTAAAGTTTCCATTCAATGGTTTATGTAAGATATTATCCTGTAAACTAAATTTTCTAAAGTTTTCCTGTTGAATTTGGATATGAACTTTCTCCTTGTCATATAAAAGAGCTGGGCATTATTACCATAATTCCTATAGTCTTAAATAATTAGCACAAAATGGAATTTTTTTTTTTTGGGTGAATGTTGGACAGAATTCAGAAAGGATGCACCATGGCACCACAGCTTTATTGTAAGGAAATTTGAACTATTGATTTATTTTCTTTAATTGTAGTAGAATAACTAAAGTATTTTTCTTCCTTGTAGTAAACTGTACTTTATTTGTTTATTAAATTTTAATTGTAAAAAGCAAAATAATGGCTCATAGAAGAGTCCCCAAAAGACTTATGTACATGAATAAGTATATTTTCTAAAATATGTTCTAGTATAAAACTTATGAGAGTGATACAAAGAGCACCTGTAAAACTCACAGTTTCCCATACTGTTAACATATTAATTACTTTAATGCATTTGTCATAAGTAATGAACCAGCGTATATCCTTTATTAACTAAACCCTATGTATTGCTTAGAGTCCTTATCTTCCCTTAACCTTTTTCACTTCTGGGTTCCAACCAGGAGCCCACATTGCCATTAGTTCTCATGCATCCTTAGACTTCTTTGAGCTCTGGAAGCTTTACAGATTTCTTTGGTTTTCATTACTTTGATATTATTAAGATACACACATGAGACATTTTGCAGCATGTGTCTAGTTTTTTTTCTGATTTTTTTTTTCTCATGGATACAGTATGGTTCTGGGCTTTCAGGGGTTAACTACAGAGGTGAAGTACCATTGTTGACACATTATATCACGACTTGAGCACTTGGCTTCAGTTACTTATTACTGATGATGTTACCTTTCAATTCTGGCTAAAAAGTTTCCAATGAAATGCTGCTTTCCCTACAGTGCTTTCTAGAAGCTAGGCACTGAGCATAGCAAACAATGAAGGCACTGGAAGTTTCTTTCCAACTCCATTAGGAGTAGTTACAAAGTTTTTGAAAATTTTTCTGTAGAGGAGATTTTTCTTTCCTATTGTATTCATTTATTTAGTTACTCATTTTTTTTTTTTTACTTTTGATGATAATGTAAGCTACTTGAGTTACTTTATGACTTAAATTGATCCAACTTTGACATTGGAAAGTCTAGCCAATCATTTTATTCTCTGAGGACTTTCTTACTTCCTGGCACTACAAGATGTCCAAGTCTCATCTTGCATATTTGCCAGCTCAGTGCCGGAATAAGACATATCACAAAGAAGACATTTCAAATAGAAATATGTGAGGATGTTTACCTTTCCAGCATTCAGGTCATCTTAGGTTGTAATGCAGAAAAGACATAGCTCTGAGTTGAAACAAACTTTTAAACACTTAATAAATTAAAAACTGAAAGATAATATAGGATATTAAGAAACTTCAATGTAATAAATATCAGGAAAACTCAAAATGAAAAAGTCAACCTCATTTACTTGCTTTGCAACTACTGGATAACAATATAGGAGATAAAATTTCCATTTATACTGATATACTTGAGGAAATTCTGATGTCAAGTTATCACAGAAAAATCAGAGAGTCAAAAAAATAACCATAATTGCAAAAAATAAGTAAGAAATTATTGCCAGGAAGTCAGAAACTGATTCATATGACCAGTAACTTTATGATTTGATTCAAATGATCAAGAATCAGTATTTTCAGACAATGAAACAATTAGGTCTTTATATTTTAACTTCATAATTCCACATTGAAATATAGAAGTAATTACCCTAAAGCAAAAAGGAATGTTTACAGAAATGCTATTTATAAAGCAATAAAATGAAACCTATTCAAACTTCCAACAATAGAATAATAGTGAAATAGTAAAGATGTCTTGCAATGTAAAGCTTGCACAGATCTTAAAGTACATATACAGACAATGAAAACTTATGGGAATATTAGAAAGTTATTAGAAAATATTAGAAAGGAGCATCTCCATTACTGGAAAAAATGGATACAAAATAAAAAGTATATATTCTTTACATTAAGTGAATTAAGTGGATGTCCAGTTTTGTTCATTCATGTTCATTTATTTATAGTTATTCAATAATTGTTTGATCACTTATAATGCATTAGAAGCTATGGGTGTAGAATAAATTTTAAACCTGTATTTTTGACAAAAACTAAAAGACATTTGAAAATATAAACAGGATCTAGTCATCATTAAGTTCTTTTGAGCCTTAAATATCTTAAATTATAAAATATTGAAGGCAATAGTCTAAGATTTTAGATGAGGGTTCAGGATGTGGAAGGCAATATCAACCTCCATGTCTCAGAAAGGTTTTAATGACTATGAAAAATTAACTTGAAAAGAAACTCTTTTGTAATAATTAATAACTTAATTCCTAACTCATATGCTGAGGTATTTGAGGTATTTACATTTAATATATGGGTTTGTTTAAACTTATCATGTTGTTCTTTGTTCCCTATTTGTGCCATCTGCTTTGGTTGCCTATTTCTTTTCTCTTTCTCTATTGTCTTTTTAAGTAACTGCACTTGGTTGTAACACATGCTAGCTATTTATTTTTTTGTTTCTTCTCATCAGTTCTAACTCTGCATTTTGTTTTCTCAGTGCAGGATTTGGTACACTGTGGGAAGTGGCTAAATCCAGGAGGCCTGTGATTTTTTTTTTTTTTTTTTGTCCCCCGGGATTGAACTCAGGGCCACTTGACCACTGAGCCACATCCCCAGCCCTATTTTGCATTTTGTTTAGGGGCAGGGTCTCACTAAATTGCCTTAGTGCCTTGCTTTTGCTGAGGCTGGCTTTGAACTTGCTTTCCTTGTGTCTCAGCCTCCATAGCTGCTGGGATTACAAGCGTGCACCACGCTTGGCAATTTTTTGTATGTTTTATAGCTAGGTTTAACAAAGAAATAAAAGAAAAAAAAACATGATGATGTAGAGGAGGTTGAAAGTGGCCTTCCAGACTAAAGTATTTACTATCTCTTATCTTCTTCACAAAAAAAAAGAGAAAAAGAAAAATAAAGTATAAAAAAATTGACCTTGTTTTAGTGGCTTTTTTGGAAATTATTTTATGGAATGTCCTCTTTCTGTATGATAGTATAAAGCCCTCAAAAATGTTGGTGCTAGCTTAAACCAATCAAAATGACTTTAACAGTTTTACTACCTTAAGATGTGTTTGTCAAAGCTTTAGAACTATTCAGCTATTTTTTATAAATGAGTAGCAAATGGAAAAAATAATAGTAGACAAATATATTATAATTTAAAACATTAGAAATGCTGAGAATTAAAGTCTTTTATTACTTTACAAAAGATATCTTAGGAACAATTTAAGATGTGCTTATCTTCTTACCACAGAACACAATACATAATGAGCATCATAGATTATGCCTTGGCCAATTACCATATTCCTTCTAAGTTCATTGTGAAACACGTATGAGTATCATTTGTATCACTTCCATGGTGACATTATGTCCTTTGCTTCATAATCTTTTTCTTAATGTGTGACAATGAATTTTCTCCACTGTTTTATTGATTTCAAATCTTGTCTTTTGAATGGTGGTGGGGCCAACATACCCAGGTTTACTGATTACCTCTACAGGTACACTTTACTTTGATTCAAATTTCGCTTTCAACAATGCCTATACTTTCATCTTTGTTGTCTAATAGTCTCTTACAATCGTCTATTTTTTTATGGAATATCATGTGAGTTTATCACTGAGAGCCAACAGGGCAAAACAATTATACATTTTGGTATCTGTACATGAAGCCAATAACAGACACAATCATTAATCACTAACAGATTTTGAAATAAGTGTCATAATTTTTCATTAATCATTATCATGGTTATTTATGTAGTGATTTGTGGACTGTAGAAATAACAGCAAAGCTTATACTTCATGCATTTACTCAAGTTAATATATTGTGATAAGGAAAAATTGATATGTATTTTTGGGTGACTAGTGCTATTTAATTAACCTATGCTAGAAACCCATTCATAAAGAACTTGCAAAATGGGGGCTTCATAAGCACTTATCAAAGTCTTTAAAAATATTTTATCACAATCTACATCAAATAAAAACTTGAAATTTTTCTATTTTTCCCTTTGGGCAATAAAAGCAGTGTTTCCTGTGAGACAAGAAACAAATTAAAATAAAAACTCTATTTTTCTCAGCTCACTGCCTTGAGACACAAGTGAATAGAAGAAGCCAGGCTGAACCTGATGCTAATAACAAAGTGTTCAGATTCCAGGAAAACTGAGTTAGCCCATGATCACATGCCTCAATAACTCAGGATAGAGTATCAGAGATGAGAAAGCTATGCAGAGAGAGAACTCCATAAATATTAATTATACCCCTCAATTATTTATCATGTGTGAAAACTACCTGAGGCTAGGGAAAGAACCACCTACAGACATTAGAAGAAAGTGTCCTCTGCTTACAGACAGCTAAGAATAGAAATGTTCTTATCAACCAGACAGGAAAAAATAAAAGAGCTATGGGTTATTGATTACAGATGAATACCTTGACTCAGTGGTACAACATAATTACCCCAAGAGCTAACACAGTTCTTCATTTAGAAATAATAATCTTAAAAAATAATACTCAAAGCACAAACAGTTCCAGAATAAAGTATATTAAAATACACAGAATGCCAAAATAAATTCTTATGTATTTTGAGTGAAAAAATTATAAGTTGTGCAAAGAAGCAGGAAAGTGAACACTAATAAACAGATGAATCAATTGATGGCAGTTGACTCAGATATAAAACATGTTATATTAGCAAGGATAGGAAAATACTTATAATACATGTATTCCTTGAGATAAAATAATATGTGCCATCATTGAATATACAAAAGATGCATAATTCAATCTTATTTAGTTGTATTAAAAATATATAATGGAAGATACAGAAGATGTAATTACGGGGAGTTTAGATATTACAGAAATAAAGAATAAGAACTTGAAGGTAAGCCGGGCGTGGTGGCACACACCTGTAATCCCAACACTTTGGGAGGCCAAGACAGGAAAATCACAAGTTCAAAGCCAGCCTCAGCAATGGCAAGGCGCTAAGCAACTCAGTGAGACCCTGTCTCTACATAAACACAAAATAGGGCTAAGGATGTGGCTCAGTGGTTGAGTACTCCTGAGTTCAATCCCCAGTACCAAAAAACAAAACAAAACAAAACAAAACAAAAAACAAAAAACTTGAAGGTAAAGCAATAGAAATTACCTAAACTTAAACCAAGAAGTTAAAATAATTTTTAAAAAAATTTTTTTAGTTGTAGATGGACACAATATCTTTTTTTTTTATTTTTATTTTTATGTGGTGCTAAGGATCGAACCCAGTGCCTCATGCGTGAGGGGCAAGCGCTCTACCACTGAGCCACAATCCCAGCCCTAAAATAAATTTTTAAATTGAAGTTTTTGTAACTTAATTTTCTATGCTACTCATCTACTAATTTATTTTAGCTAGTATGAGATTAGTTTCTACTTGTTAAATTGTTATGGTTTACCTTACAAAGCACATTGTACAACATTAGTTTACAAAAATCCGACTTTGATCTGGGTTTCGTGTCACATGGATGCTGGACTCTAAATGTAACACAGAACACATTATCGCTATTCATCTCCCACCTAAACCACATTATCATTGTCTCATGTGTTCCTTGTCAGTTTAGAATCACACTTTTTTTTTTATTCTCAACACCATTGCTTCTTACATCTCATATTCAGTCGGAAATCACTTGCCTGTTAGGAAAGAATTTTGTTTAATATAATTTGCTTTTGATGATATCATTGAATATTGATTACCTGAAGAAATCTTGGTCTTTATGTGAAAATGTTGATTTTTGTGGGTGTAGAATTTGAGAATGACAGATATTTCAGTTAACATTTATCTCTCCTTTATTATCATTAGATTCTTTTTTTTGAAAAATTAGCTTATGATTTGCCTCTATTGAATACCACCTGCCCATTTTCATTCTTTTTTTTCTGCTTTTAAGTTTTAGCCTTAAATTCCTCTGTTTTACTTATACATTTAAATCCTCCTAGAGTTGTTGGTAAGATCCAGACAGTGGCCATAGCTTCACACGAGCACTATTATAACTTTACATGTGGTTACTTATGCATCCTCTTTCCTTAATTCCTCTGCCTTTATTTCACTTTATATAGGTTAAGTAGCTGGTTTTAACTGTTTAATCATTGCATATTTGGTCTACCTCTTTTTTTATTGATTCTTCTTAGTTACACATGACAGTAGAATCTATTTTGCCAAAATTATACAAGCATGGAATATATATTTTTGTAATTAGGATCCCTTTCTTGTGGGTTGTCATGATGGTTGGATTCACTTAGGTGTTTACATACATGTACATAGGCAAATTATGTTTGATTTAATCTATTATCTTTCCTATCCCCCTTCCCTTCCTTCTGTTCTCCTTTGTCTAATCAACTGAAATTCTCTGCTTTCCCTCCCTACCTTTATTATGGTTTAGCTTCCACATATCAGCAAAAATATTTGACCTTTGGGTTTTTGGGATTGGCTTATTTCACTTAGCATAACAGTTTCCCTTTCCATCCATTTACTAGCAAATGTGATAATTTTATTCCTCTTTATGACTGGTTATAATTGTGTGTATATACCACAATTTCTTTATCCATTCTTCTGTTGATGGGCATCTAGGTTTGTTCCATAGCTTAGCTATTGTGAATTGTGCTTTTATAAACATTGATGTGGCTGTGTTATAGTAGTATACTGATTTAAAGTCCTTCGGGATGTATGCTGAAGAGTGGGATAACTGGGTCAAATGGTGGTTCTATTTCTACTTTTCTAATAAGTCTCTGTATTTATTTTCAGAGGGATTGCACCAATTTGCAGTCCTTCCTGCAATGATGATTGTACCTATACCCCCACATCCTCGCCAACATTTTTGTTGTTATTTGTATTCTTGCCATTCTGACAGGAGTGAGATAAAATATCAGTGTAGTGTTGCATTTCTCTAATTTCTAGAGATGTTGAACATTTTTTTATATATTTGTTGATCATTCATATTTCTTCTTTGGAGAAGGGACTGTTCAGTTCCTTTGTCCATTTATTGATTGGGTTATTTTTGTTTGTTTGTGTTTTGTTGTTGTTTTGTTTTTGTGTTAAGCTTTTTGAGTTCTGTGTATATCCTGGAAATTAGTGTCCTATCTAACAGATGCAGGTGGCAAAGATTTTCTCCCATTTTATAGATTCTCTTTTCCTGCTCTTGACTGTCTCTTTTTCTGTGAAGATTTTTAGTTTGGTGCCATCTCATTTACTGATTTTTAAATTTTCTTTCTTGTGCTGTAGGAGCCCTGTTCACAAAGTCAGTTCCTAACCCTGCACATACTAGAAGAAAATATGGGCCCAACACTTCAACCTATTGGCACAGTCACTGACATCCTTGTCTACCTCTTTCATTTAAATTGTGTACCTCTTGCCTCCAGAGTACCACTGAGTTAAAAAACAAGTTTTTCCATTTAAGCATATTTCCTCATAGAAAAAATAGTGTTGTATCTTTTATTGTATTTTATTTTATTTTATTTATTTTTTAAATTAATTTTATTTATTTATTTATTCTATTTAGGTAGAATGATAGCAGAGTGCATTTTGATTCATTGTACACAGATGGAGCACAACTTTTAATTTCTCTGGTTGTATGAGATGTAGAATCACAACATACATGCAGTCATACATAAAGCCAGGGCTATGATGTCCATCATATTCCACCATCTTTACTGTCCCCCTGCCCCCTCCTCCCTCCCATCTCTGTGACTAAATTTCCTCCATTCTTCCCATGTCCTGCCACACATTATGGATCAGCATCCACTTATCAACGAGTACATTCAGCATTTGGTTTTTTGAGATTGGCTTACTTCACTTAGCATGATATTGTCCAACTCCATCCATTTACCTGCGAATGCCATCATTTTATTCTCTTTTATTGCAGAGTAATATTCCATTGTGTATATATATATA
>CM053405.1:17586405-17611681 GCA_028644305.1 Xerus rutilus | reverse complement strand
AATTTTCTTTTCAAATAAAGATTTTTCAAGATGAAAAGTGTCCTGCCATATGAATGAGTGCAATAGCAAAGTGTCTGAACAAAGTGCTGTTGATAGATATTGATCTAAGGTCAACTTATGAGTATTTTAACTAGATTTTCATTTGATAAAAACAAAGATAAGTTATTAATGTTTCTCCATGTGTCTATATATACGTTGCTTAAACAGATTTAATGTCAAAACTGAGTATTAAATTTCAACATATGCTAAAATTTCAACATGGCTAAAATTGGCTGTTGCCTGTTGGCTAAAAAAGAAAGGTGGGCTGATTCACTAGAAGAGTAAAACGTCAGCATTCTACTAATTCCTGTGGCACCTATTTCTGAACAGCATATTTATTTGTGTGTGCTAATTTAAAAATTACAGAATCTAGTGCACATTTTTATAAGAATTATGCTGCTGAAGAGATACATTCAAATAAATAATTCAAACTACACACCCACACACCATCATCACATCACCAAAAGGAAAATGTTTGGTTTTAAGGATATGGTTTTTAAAGTCATTAAAAATATAAAACTCACAAAAGCAGGATGCTGAATGGGATTGGATAAACCTCTTGAGAAAATAATCTGGGTCATGAAACACATCACAGTTTTGATCCTAGATGCCAAAGTTCATGCTGGCAGTCAATCTGAGGCAGACAGTGCGAGTTCACAATGTGGAACATAATGATTCTCATCTAGCTTAAAGGCTCATTTCAGTTGAACGAAATTCATATAGTTTGTAATAATCTTGATGGACTTTCATATATATATGAAATCTGTTTTTAAACTTCCCTTCTGTGTTTCTTTTTGTCTTTTGATTTTTAGGCAGGCGTCTCCTTTTCTTAACTCTGACATTTTTCATTTGATTGAGATAGTTCATGAATTTTTTTCCTTTCAAGTATATGCATACCCACTTTGACAATTTAACAGACTGTTGTATATAAAGTATGGTCATCTAAGTGAATCTTATTTTCTGAAATGACTAATTATAGTAATCATATAATAATTATTTTTAATAATTTGCAACCTCGTAGGTATTATTACTTTAATTTATTTTTTCATTAGTTCTAATCAGTTATACATGACAGCAGAAAGCTTTTCAATTCAATGTACACAAATGGAGCAGAGTTTTTCACTTCTCTGGTTGTACATGAAGTAGAGACACACCATTCATGCAGTCATACGTGTACCTAGGGTAATCATGTCCATTTCATTACTTTAATTTCTTATAAATCTTTTGCATATATGGGATTGCTTCTTAAACCTAAATAATAGATTGAGAGAATATTTGAATTTATGAATGTCCTAGAAAATTGAGAATCTTGATCATAGTTTCTAATAATGCACTATTAAACTTCTTATAAACAAACACCCTGAAATGAAAAATACAGTGATTGTATATATACTTTGTGTTACAGAAAGTTTGCCCAGAAATATAAATAATTTTTAACATCAGTTATTGGAGTTCTACAAGTTTTCATCATTTAAATGATCTTTTGTGCACACTGTATTTAAGTTGTTACATTCAGCTTAAAACTAGAGTTCACCTTTTTTCTATTTTTCCTATTTCTACTTGGCTTCCTATATTACATAAATTTATAACAGACACAAAAAATATTTTACGTTTTTACTTTGTCTTTCCTTTCAAAAATCTTGAATTCCAGGGGCAGTTAAAAGTTGTCCTCAAAATATGAAATTGTTGGAATGATTTCTCAATTTAAACAATTAAATTTAGTTCTTGCTTGAGAGAACAGATATGCACCATTACTTGCATCTTTAATCCATTCCATTCATCTTATTTTGTTAAGTGACTATACCAATTTTTAAATAATTGTTAAATTCATCAGGGAGGATATCATTGGAACAGCATTGGTTGCCACAGATGCTAAAGTAGTTATTTGTTCTCATATTAGACAGAAATACCTATTGGTAACCTCAGACTTTTTTTTTTCTTTTCATTGACTAGAAATAAGTACTATGAATTCATATCATTTTCTTTTCCCTTGACTATGACTAAAGGATACAAGCAAACAATTTAGCTGAAAAATGAAATTAAGCTATGGAATTTTAATGGTGTGTTGTCCTTAGTTTTATGTGCAAGGGCCTGGGGATAACCAATCTAATTAAGCATGAAATTATATGGAAATATATTGAACTCTTTTTTTCAGCTAGCAATTGGTTCTGTTTTACTAAAAACAAAGGAAAATGAGAATAAGTGGGAAACAAAAAATGATTATTTTAATTAAGAGCATGCAATTAAAGAAAAACAACACATCTTTCTTAATTGGCAAAAAAATAAATTATAAGTAATGCAAATAAAACCCAGAAAATTTCAACTGAAAAGATTTATAGTAATGTTGGATATAAACACAGAGAGTCTACATTAAAGGATTCAAAGTAAATACAAAATAAAAAAGCAATGGATTTTAATAATCTTTTTACCTTTGCTCAAAGTTATAGAATGTGGTATAACAGCAGAGAGCCATCCACCAGGACCCCCTCACCACAAATAAACCAACATTTTTTACAGAATTTAGGCAGATGGAGTGAGATTGTTTAGGAATACTTGAAAAGAAGAATGACTTCAAATGCATTTTTTCATTACTTTTTAAATAAAATGTATGAAAATAATCTTCAGAACCTAATTTAATTATTTGGCTTAAATCATTTCAATTAATTGGTAGTATATATAAAATTATTTTTGAACAACTCTAGTGCCTAAGTGAATATGTAAGAGTTACCACAGTATTATAAATAAATTATGCTCACTTAATTTTCTCTATTATATGATGGCAGGCATAAGAAAGACATGGGCTAATTTTTAATAGTTATATTAAATATTTAGTTAAATTGTATTAATTCTTATAATTTTCTAGTCACTAAATTTTTTACAAAAACTTCCAAGTAATTACATTTAATGGTTAGTTCAATCAAAAATTTTGTCTGATCATTAGTGGTAAAAGGACATGTAATATATTTTCCAGTAAGGATGGAACTTAGATTATAATGTTGATTTAATTAAGTCTTATAAAGAAGGCTTGTGGAACTAATATGTAAAATAACTATATAGATTTTGGAGTTTCTACAGTGAAATATGAAAATTAACATACAGTTACATAGTATTTAATACTGTAAATCAAAGCACAATTACTTTTGAGCAATTAGAGACTACAGTTTAACTGAGAACAATTGCACTATATTTGCTCAAAAGGGTATGTTTTCACATGGTTGTCTAATTACACTTAACTATTTTCTTTCTTACTTGAAAAAAATGAAAATAAAATATAGATTAGAAGTACAAGGAACATACTGATATCAGAAAAAAAATAAGGAAGAACTTATCAGGAATCAATATAGGGTCACCACAGCAAAGTGCACACTGATGAGCGTACTACAGAAGAATGCTGAGGTTGAATTGGGCATTGTTTTCACCTTTAATTTGAATTCATTGTTTATTTAATTTACTTTCTTCACAGTAATCAACTGTATTGATTGAGTTTTCATTCGTATCTTCCCAGCTTCACAAATCTACTAATTACATAGGTAAAATAGCCAATTATATCTTTCTGGAGGTGATATATTGAGTAACTACCTAGTGTTGAGCATAATTAATATATTAGGATCCTCATCTCATGTTTCTCATTTGATCAATTTACACTGAAGTTCTCCAATCCTAACCCATATGGTAACCTTGCTAGAAGACAGATTCTAAGTCCTTCACATTTCTTCATTTCTAGGTATTAACAACCAATTAACAAATTAACTTAGATTAATATGAAATAAATTCCTCCTCAGTGATATTTAAGAACAGAAGATAAAAGCCTTTTCCTTCCATTCCC
This sequence comes from Xerus rutilus, assembly GCA_028644305.1. Lineage (NCBI taxonomy): Eukaryota > Metazoa > Chordata > Mammalia > Rodentia > Sciuridae > Xerus > Xerus rutilus. The sequence goes on along the minus strand of CM053405.1, from coordinate 17,607,816 downwards.
AGTGAAGATCTTACATTCAAGGGTAATGTAGATAATGCCAATATTTCTCGAGAGGGTCAACACACTGAGCTCAGTATCCATCAGCTATAACACAGACCAATTACATGATCACTGGATCTGTGATGCTGTATTACTCTCACGAGACTTAGGGGCCAGGGCAGTCAATGCAAACATGAAGGTTATGCAGCCTTTTCTGTTGATAGAGTAATAAATTATGTAAATCTATTTGGGCTCATTTTTTCTTTAGTGGCCAAATCTACGAAAGTGTGGCAAGTCACCCTAGTAGCTGATATCATGCCACGGTTTAGGAACTACTTGACTGCTAATCAATCCTATAGTGGTCAGACTTGTAATGAAGAGATAAGTCAAATAAAGCTCTAATGGACCTTTTACAATAATGTGACAGAATAATGAAATGTCACTGATACTTTAGGAAATCCAGCGGTGCCTGTTCGTGTGTCATACACACACACACACACACACACACACACACACACTCAGAGGAAAAAAAAACATGCTTAATAACTTGAGTATCACTCTTTCTGGTAGATAAAGAAACAAATTAGAGAAAAGAACTTTAGAATAGTTAAATCATATTCTCCAAGAGAGTGAAAAAGTGTGAGACAATCTTACAAAAACAATTGTTTGAAGCAACCAGAAACTCTAAATAATAAACAACCCAAGAAAACCCTAAAAGGAATTCGGAAAAAGCAAGGATATATTTCTAATGTAAAAGAATAAAAAAGGTAGAAGGAAAAGGGAGAAGGAGGAAAAAGAAGAAACCTGAAGGAGAAAGATTAGAAAATGCAGCAATAATAAAGTATTAATTAACTTATTATTGTTTCTAAAGTTGTGGAAAGATATCAATGGCTGAGACTGAGAGGACTTAATCAAAATTATCAAATAAAATGGGAAAACAATTTCTAGAATTATTTTCACCAGTTTTAGATCTTCACTCTTATCAGGAGACAGGATCTTCACTCAAATATTTTTAGAATGACCTTTTTTTTTTAAATGTTTATTTTTTTTTTAGTTGTAGGTGACAGAATATTTTTATTTTATTTTTATGTGATGCTGAGATTCGAACCCAGTGCCTTATGCATGCTAGGCGAGCACGCTACCACTGCGCCATAATCCCAGCCCCTAGAATGACCTTTTTTAATTTAATTAAATGAAAGTCATGTTTTGACTAGATTTTTCAACAGAAAATTAAGAATAAATTGGAGGGCTCGGGAGATAGCTTAGTGGTGAAGCACTTCCCTAGCATGCATAGGACCCTGGGTTCAATCCCAATCACCACTTAAAAAATAAACAACAACAACAATAAATTGATTTTTTAAAAAGTGTAATACTCAAAGAAAGTATAATATTCTATACTGAAAATGAAAAAAAAAAAGACAAGAATAATTGGAACAATTTCCAAAATTTTGTGAGATAAAATTTGGAATGTTGCATTTGTGTATCTTAGTGAAATTATCAACCAAAAATTTTTGAGGGAAACTATTACTAAAAAATCAAAGAAATAAAACAAATAGGGAGAAAAATAATTGAAGAAATTAGAGAATATGCAAAGAAAAAATTCTTAGAAAGTCAATTCCACAGGTATGATAATACTCAAGGTAAATACTATATATATTTGTTGCCTAACCCCCACTAAATGATTTAGCACAACAACAGTAATTTTAGTAGCTATCAGGATGCCTATGGTTCAGGACAATAGGAAGAACTTGGCTGGGCGATTCTAGCTGAGTTTCTCATGAAGGTATACTCAAATGGTGGCTGAGCAACTGGAGTACCTGAGAGCTAGCTGAGTTTCTATCCCCCCCCACGCTCCTTATTCTCTCTCCCTTTTACTTTCTGTCCTTATATGGACTCAGTAAAACTGGTTGGTGTGGCATCAGAGCAACTAAACTGATCACATAATAACTGCCCATTGCAACAGTGCAAAAAATCCAGTTCACAAGACAAAAAGTTCTTCACCTTTTCTCATCCAGCATAAAAAGTCTTGCAGCATCACCTTAGGTACATTCTGTTCATTACAAGAGATTCACGGGGAGGGCCATTATGCCTTTAATGTGGAATCAATGGAAAGGATATCAAATTCTTCCTCTTCATTATGAAGTGACAAGTTAATTAAAAGAGGGTTGCATCCCCCAATGGAAAATACTGTGCATTATATATATGTGATTAAAAATGAATTATCATAGATGAAGAATTTGCCTTTGGAAATAAAATTCTCAATATACACCTGGAGAGAAATGTAAGAAACACAAATGAGGAAGTAAAACATGAAGACAAAGAGAAAAATAGAAGCTAGGGGATAATGGAATTAAAGGAAAAATGATGAGGATTGATGTCTGAATAAATAGAGGGTCCAAAAAGACTGAACATGAAAATGGAAGAGAGGGGCACTAATGAAAATTTTATTAGAATGTCCCAGAACTGAATGGTATGAGGTTGCAGACTGAAAAGACCTGGTGAACATCTTGTAGTTTTAATACTATAAATCCTATAAATACTCAGAAATCTGGATAAGCAAGAATTTCTTCAAACTTCTAGAAAGAAATAAATCCGTGAGTTTTATACAAAGATCAGAATCCAGAATGATTATAGCTTTTCTTTCTTTTTTTTTTTAGTACAGGTGATTGAACTCAGGGGCACTCAACCACTGAGCCATATCTCCAGCTCTATTTTGTATTTTATTTAGAGACAGAGTGTCACTGAGTTGCTTAGCACCTCACTTTTGCAGAGGCTGTCTTTGAACTTGCAATCCTTCTGTCTCAGCCTCCTGAGACACTGGGAATACAGGCGTGCGCCACTGCCCCTGGCGACTATAGCTTTTTTTTTTTTTTTTACTATTAATATGAAAATAAAGAAATAAAGTTGTCCTTGTCCTTTCAATTCTCAAGGAAAACACTATCCAGCCTTCACTTTTTTGCCCAAAAGGATGAGTACACATACACTCAGTATTTGTTTGTCGCATCAAAATCAAAGAAATAAGCAAACAAAAATAAGAATGTAACATACTGGAGGTGGAAAGACACAGGACACTGGTGAAGAGCTATCACAGGTGACAGAGATAAACTCAGTTTGAATCTCACGAAGTTCCTTTTTGATCATGTCAGCAGGCTCTGGGGGATTTGTCTCAAGAAATATGAAACTTGGTTAACCTCCCAGTTGGAAAAAATTGTAGACAGTTATGGAGGAGCCTGTGGTTGAGTTTAAAAGTAAATAAAAATGAACACAGAAAACTAAGAATTGAGATAATTAGTAGTTGTGAAAAAGGGGGAAAATAATAGTGGTGATTAAGATACTGTGTTGGAAAGGAAAATTAATCATTGTGAGAATGGGCTAGTAGAAACCAAATCAACTCTATGTATTTGAGTCATCTATAGTTATACTAACAAAGAAAGGTTTATATCAATGCATAAAAAAAGGTTCCCTAATCAACACTAACATGAAGAGAAATGATTAGTGATATGATAATCAAAAAAATTTCTAAAGGGATAGTGAGATACCTCTGTGAGACTGTAAGAAAATTGTTAAATAGTGTTTCTTGGGAAACACTTATTTTCATAATTATATTGATGTTAACATACATATTTTAGGATTTTTCTCCAAACCACTAGCCTGATTGTTTTGCACATTAGAAGTGACTGTAATTAATAAAAAAAAAGACTATGTAAAAAGTTTCTACTCATATTAGTACAAAGTTTCTACAGAACTAACAGAGCCTCACAAGTTCAATCAGTAAAAGTGAGCTAAATAATTAGGGAGTATTCATATATTCAAAATAATATTCTCCCAAATTTAATCTATAAATTCATTGCATTCTTTATCAAATTGTAAGCAAGGATTCTGTTCTTCTATTGTGATTGGTTTGCCTTTTTAACAGAAGGCAACATACTAATTTAAAAATTTATATGGTAAAGACCAAGAATACCAAGACATTTTTTAAAATATTAGATAGGAATTGGTATTTATTTGAACACATATCAATAATTATTGTAATGAATTGAGAGTGTTTTAATGCAATAATCATGCCTGTCATAATTTAGTTTGTTTTGTGCTCCTTTATCAAAATAGTGGAAACTGAGTAAGGAAAAAAATGTATTTCTCACATATCTGGAGACTGTCAAGATCAGTGCCAAAGTATTGGCATCTGACAAAAACAATTTTGTTGTATTATCTCATGGTGGAAGGTGAAAGGTTGAGAGAGTAAGAGAGGACCAAATGTGTCCTTTTTTAAAAAAACCTATTTCCATGATAAAGAAGCCACTCCTGTGACAATAGCATTAACTTGTTCATGAGGGCAGAGCTCTGATGGCCTAATCTGCCCTCATTAGTCCCCATATTCCGTGACTGCTGCATTGGTGATTCAACTCTCAACAAATGCTTATTAGAGTGATGCTGGTGGGGGGGGCACATTCAAACCATAGCAGTGCCAATGGGCAAATAGAGCAAAATGGAAGGATCTAGAACTATAGCTAGGTACAAAATACATTGATGGTATAGTTATAATTAAGAATTAATGACTTAAGAAAAATCTCTTTTGAATACTGGTTAGAAAAATAGGTCTCTGTGGTATATATTGCATCATAGGCACACACAACCACACACACACACACTCAGATGGTAAGTGAATCCAATGTCAAAAGGAAAACTTATAAAATATTAAAATAAGGAATTATGTATGATTTTGAGTTAGGAAAATATTTCTTAAAAAGATAAAAAGAAGAATAATCATAGAATGGATGATTGATAAATTTGACTGTATTAAAATTAAACATTTCACTAGGACAAAGGAAACTATTATCAAGGTTAAAATAAAAATCTCAAACTTCAAGAAGTCATTTCTAATGACATAACTATAAATTGTTAAATCAGAATATATAAAGAATCCCTTAAAAATTGAGAAGAATATGTCAAGCAGATCAAGAGGAACAGAGAGGAAAGAAGGATATGAATGCACTATAGAGGAAAGCTGAATAGTGTACAAAAAATAAGTGAAGGAGTGATCTCATTCATAAAAATAGCAAGGTCTGTTCAAGAAACAGACCAGTATGAATTTAGTTGGTTGATGGAAGTATGAATCACATGAAGTCAAAGTGACAGACAGAGGCTACATCATTATGGATTAATTATAAATAATTACAAGTTAATTATAATTAAGCTATGGGCTTTAGATAATGTTACAAATATGCTGGGAAGCCACTGGTGGGTTTTGAGCAACGTAGCGGCATGCACTGTTTTGCATTGAAAGATGATCTCTGGCTAGCGGGTGGAGAGTAATCCTAGCAGGACAAAAATAGAAGCAGAGAGAGGAGCTGCAAGCTTCAGTGGTAATTTATGGTGACTGGAGTTCAAATAGCAATAGTGGAGATTATGAGAAGCAATTTAAGATATATCTTGAAGCCAGAAAGGCTTTGCTTATGGAATGAATGGGTAGAGTGAGGGGGAAGAGTCAGTGACTCCTAGGATTTCAGTTTGAACAAGTACCTTGATAACCATAGTTTACTGAATTGGAGAGCCAGGATTTGTACAGAAATGATGCACTTGGTTTAGGACAAGTGTTAGTACTATTACTGGAAAGACTTCCTTGTCTTAGATAATTTGCTTATCATCTAAGATCATTAATTTTTGTGTGACATCTTGATGAAGATATGGTGCTCAATTGTGTGGTCAAATATTAGTCTTAATATTGCTATAAAGGTATTTATCAAAAGGGTTAACTAAACTTTACATAAAGATTAACCTCCATAATGTGGCTGGACCTCATCCACTTAGTTGAAAGCCTTAAAATCAAAGATGGAAGGATCACAAAGACTTCTGCTCAAGATTTTAACAGAAGTGCAGCTTGAGTTTCCATCCTGCTACACTGTGCTGTGGATTTCTGACTTAAGATTTCAACATCAAGTCTTACTAGAGTTTAAAATTCCATCCTTCCTTACAGATCTCAGAACTGCCTGGCCCCACAACTGCACAAACTAATTCCTTTCTCTCTCTCTCTCTCTCTCTCTCTCTCTCTCTCTCTCTCATTGTCTCTTGGTTCATGCTGCATCAATGATTGACAACTTCTTTAGAAGGAGGTTGTCTAGCTGTTTTGCCATTTCAGTTTTGCATGAAGAATAATGTATGTCCTGCTTTCTCTTCCTGGCAGTACACATTTGCCAAGGGACCAAGTCTGTAATTTTAAACTCTAAGAAGCACTGAGATTGTTGAATGCCTTTAAATGAAAAACATATAAATCCTCAGGTTCAATTTTCCATTCCTTGGAAGACTCTCCACTTTCCCCTATTCCCTACTTTTTTGTTTTTTTTTTGTTTCGAACCTAAGAGTCATTAGTCTCTAGCAATGTGGACAGTTGTGTTCTGGTTTCAGAAACTTTCAGCCTGATCCTTAAAGCCTCTCCAGGTTCAAGTCTTCTGATAAAGAATGGTAATGTGCTTGAAGCCCCTCACTTCACCAATGTTGCCCTCTAGAACTATGTGAGCTCTGGGTCTCTAATTCCCTCCGAATGCCCTCTTCCCCGGTCAACCACAATTCTTCACTTCACACCTATGGCAAGAATGGCCAGTTTTCCAAGGGAGAAAGCAGATGCTGATCACTAGTTATCTCTGCACACTTCTCTCTTCTTAGGTTCTAGTTCTTGCCATTTATACAATGATGGGGTCATGGCAATATGATTGTTTTTTTCTGGCGGGACTGGGGTTGTAGCTCAGTGGTAGAGCACCTGCCTAGCATGTGTGAGGCAATGGGTTCGATTCTCAGCACCACATATAAATAAATTAAATAAAGGTCCATCAACAAGTAAAAAAAAAAAAATCTCTCTGGCTATTGCACATGTTGCCAGTGGGAAAGTGAGCATGTTATGACTTATCTGAGTAATGCTACTCCTAAGATAAATTACAGATATGTATGATGCCCTGACAGTTTCAGAGAAAGTTTAGATTTGTATTATTTGGGGTGGGAGTGGGTACTGGGGATTGAATTTAGGGGCATTCAACCACTAAGCCACTTCTTCAGCCCTATTTTTGTTTTTTACTTAGAGACAGGATCTCTCTGTGTTGCTGAGCACCTCACTTTTGCTGAGGCTGGCTTTGAACTTGTGATCCCCCTGCCTCAGCCTCCTGAGCCACTGGGATTACAGGCATGTGCCACCACACCTGGCTAGATTTGCATTCTTATTCCTAGAAGAATTACATGTGTTCCCTGGTAATCCATGTATCTATCATATTCCCATTGATCCATATTCATAGTTGAGTTGAGCTCCTATCTAACTTATAACCTCAATGTTCTTAAATATGAAGGGTAAGATTTTCTTAATTTTCTTAATAAGATTTTCTACATGTCCATTTTCAGGGTAAAACAGTTGCCGATCCCCAGTTTTCATCAAGTAATCTTAACTTTTCCACTTAATTCAAAATATTCACGATTTTCAAGAAATAACACAAAATGGGCCAGATGTAGTGATGCACACCTGTAATTCCAGGGGCATAGGAGGCTGAGGCAGGAAAATCATAAGTTCAAGGCCAGCTGCAGCCACTTAGCAAGATTCTAAGCAACGTAGTGAGACTCTGCTTCCAAATAAAAAATAAAAAAGGACTGGAGATGTAGCTCAGGGGTAAAGCACTCTGGAGTTATCAATAGTCCAAAAGAATAGAAGAAGGCTTGGTTCCTGTCCTAAAAATAAATAAATGGTTTTTTTCAGGATGACTTACAGAATACTATTTCAAAATTGTCACGTTTTCAAAATTTATGCATATATCTATATAAATATATATGTATACAAATAATTTATACATGTAGTAATGAATAAAATGTAGAGAATTCATATATACACAAGAGGAAAGGAAAGAGATAAATACAATTTTTAAATGTACTTTAGAAATCAATTTGTGTAGGACAATTACTACCCTGAAGGCTGAGTAAGAATTTACCCAATGGATGAATGGAGATGTTATGGAAGCATGATATCTAGTAGTTCTGGGGAACTTGTCTTTCTATCTGATAAAGGTGCAGAAGTCTCAGCCAGAGAGAAGCAGCCTGCTTTCTTGATGACAGCCTCTTATCTTGATCTATTATTTTGATTAGGAAAACACTGAAAGTTAACCTAGAATAAGTTTTTCTAGTTTTTAGTGTAATAGTCTGTATTATATTTCAGGGGATCTGTGTACTTCTGAGTACGACATTCAGTATTGTTTCTGTATTTTCTCTCTCTCACTCTCTCTGTCTCTGTGTCTCTCTGTCTCTCTGTCTCTCTCACACATACACACACACACACACACACACACCACATACATATAAATATTTTTTCTATAATAGCATTTACTGGTCTTTTAAACAATTCTCATTTCAACAATTGTTTAAAAAATATGAATGTAAACATCCAGACTCCTCTATTTCCCCTCCCTAGCAACAGACCTCTGTGGGCTTTAGCAACCCTTTCAAATCACCCTTTGTAGCAAAGTCTTCAAAACTCTTAAAGCCATAAAATACCATGCACAGAATTTCCACAATTATCATCAATTTAGTGTAGTAAATTGCAGTTCAAGAATATCTAAATAAATGCCTTTCATGGATATCTCTTCCTAGCTCTCACTTTCCTTTCAGAGCTTCTGTTTTGCATTTCTTGGTGAAATGGTAGACAGAAAAATTCTCAGTTGCTTTCTGTAATCCCAGTGTCTTGGGAGGCTGAAACAGGAGGATGGCAAGTTTGAGCACAGCCTCAGCAAGTCCTTGGATAATTTAGTGAGTTACTATCTCAAAATAATAATAATAATAATAATAATAATAATAATAATAATAATAGAGGCTTGAGCATGTAGCTCAGTGGTAAAGTGCCTCTGGATAAATCCCCAGTACCAAAGGAAAAATATATGTAAATAGGAATATAGAAATATTTTATGCATGTCTTGTAAATCCACAATGGTTAAGACTTTTCTAAACTGTGAGAAAATAAGGTATCTCAATATTCACCTGCATTTTCAGGCCACAAGGGAATAGTCTGCATAATCCACTCATTTTCAAAATTATAAGAAGGAAGACACCAATTTCTTAAATAATATAAACTTTCTTTAAAATATTTCCTTAGTAATTCTGTTTACAAAGGATAATCTTACAAGTTAGAAATAATATGTCTACTGTATACTGTATATGACACTTATGTTCTTGTCATGTAAAATGTATTTGTTTTTAAATTGTGAGCCTCTGAAGCAGAATACTTATAAAAATATGTCTATGGAAAAAAAATCAATGCTTTTGATGTTGTCTTGGTGTCTTTCTGAACTAGAAAAAAATATCCCCTAAATATCACTTCAAGATGTGAGTTAGCTAAACTTCTTTTCTTTGGTACTTGGGATTTAATTCAGGGGCATTTAATCACTGAGTCACATCCCAGCCCTTTTAATTTTTTTTAAATTTTGAGACAGGGTCTTGCTAAGTTGCTTAGAGCCTCCGTAAGTTGCTAAGTCTGACCTTGATTTTGGGATCCTCCTGCTTCAGCCTCCCCAGTTGCTGAGATCACAGGCGTGCACAATCACCCCTGACTAGTTAACTAATTTTCTAAAAGGTGATGTCTTTTAGAATTTTATAGCACTCACTGATATGAAAAATAATTTATTGAAGGGTCTTAAGGAATTTTTAATGGCTTCAGAGACAGCTCCCAAACTTCCAGGACCATCCAGATTGGAGTCACCAGGCAGAGACTCACAAGGCCAACTATACTTTCCCCTTTTTACTTCTCAGCCAGAACCAAATGCATAACTACTTTTTTATTTCTGATCAGATTGTGTTTTCTGGCATTAACTTGCTTTCAGCTGCTTTCTGATGCTAGGCTACCTTCACCTATTTTTTATTTTTTATTGCATTTGGTTATTTGAGTCACTGCCTTATTTTTCATTAGATAAGATGTAATTTACTGGAGCCATAAGGGCAGTATGCTAATGCTGACACCAACAGAATAGCATAGGATATCTGCCACATTCTAGATTTTTTTTCAAGACTATAAAATATCTACTCTATTTGAAAGAAAATCAAGCATAAAATGTTCATTATATGTCAGAAACTCTATTCAACAATATCTGATATTTTTACAATAATGAACATGAATATAAACAGAAATTATTAAATTCAGAAAATGTATAATTCTCTTGATTCTTTCATCAAAATTCATCTTTCAGAGAACTACTTGAACCATTACAAATATGATTCTAATTATCTGAAATGATCATTTCTCAGTTTTGGAGCTAGAGCCAAATACCAACAATTACCAATAACTAACATAACATTAATATTCTAAATAAGAAAGAATCTCATAATATAAATAATATAAGAAGTTTCTCTGAACCAGTTATCTGACTTTTACTGGAAGTATGGTATTTCTTTTCTTTTCTTTTCTTTCCCTCCTCCTCGTCCTCCTCCTCGTCGTCCTCCTCCTCGTCGTCGTCGTCGTCCTCCTCCTCCTCCTCCTCCTCCTCCTCCTCCTCCTCCTTCTTCTTCTTCTTCTTCTTCTTCTTCTTCTTCTTCTTCTTCTTCTTCTTCTCCTTCTCTCTCTCTCTCTCTCTCTCTCTCTCTCTCTCTCTCTCTCGCTCTATTTTTGTACCAGGTATTGAATCCACATGTGTACTTAACCACTGAGCCACATCCCCATTCCCCTCCTCTTTTATTTTGAGACAGGGTTCAGACAGGGTTGAGACAGGGTCTAACTATGTTGCTTATACCCTCACTAAATTGCTGAGGCTGGCTTTGAACCTGTGATCCTCCTGCCTCAGCCTCCTAAGCCACTGGAATTACAAGCATGTGCCATCATGCCCACCTTGGTATTTATTTTTACTTTTAAAATTTTTTCAATGTTTTTTCTAGCCAAAGATGAACAAATGAGGTAAAAGCTTTTATCTATTCTTTTGGTAACAGATTATATACTCTGAAGACAGATGCTTTTATTGTTTTAGTTATATTTCCTTATTTTAGGAGTGACCAGAAAATTTTTAAAAATGAACTGCTATCAACATGTAAAAGATTTGCTATGGTCTGAATATTTTTTTCACCCTAAGTTCACATTTTGAATTCCTAATGTCCAAAGTGATGGTATTAGGTGGGCCTTTGGGAGGTGGTTAGGATGTGCAAGTGGAGAAGCTCTCGGGAATGAAATCAGTGTCCTTATAAAGGACAGTGTCCTTATAAAGCAGACTCCTTGTCCCTTTTGCCATTCCATTGAAGGCACAACCAGAAGGCACCATCTAGGTATCACAGAGCAGGTGACATCAGACCTTGAATCTGCTGTCACATTGTTCTTGGACTTTCAAGCCTCCAGAACTGTGAATGTAAATTTCTGTTGTATAGAAGCTATCTGTCCATGGTGCTTGATTATAGCACACTGACACAGTGAAACAAGTGTCCACTAACATAGACCCGTCCTGGAGTGCACTCTTAATTTAACTTCAGTGCAATAAACAATTGACTCTCAAGTTCCTAAACTAGGTAATCCATAGAATTCCTTTTAGTTTATAAACTTTATTTTATGCAAATATCTCAAAATGACTGCTTTATAAGAAATGTTATAAAAATATCAGAAATGTGCTACATTTCAAATTACCCGGCATTTATTAATCATTTATATTTCAAGTAATTCTATAACATAAATGGGTTGCTTAGTTTTAAACATCACAACTACTCAATATAAACAAACGTAATGAGGTTATAATTAAACATATCTGAATAAAATTAAGGAAAAGAAAGATGACTTTTAAATGTGCAGTGCAGTACCAGTTGTTCTATTTTCATTAGTTGTCATGTATCTTGCCATGTCCTTTATCTGCTTGTGAATTTACAAGTAACACAGCAGGTTGTGAATTTTTAATAGGCTTTCCTCAAGGAAAGAAAAGGTCAGTATTAACATAAAATTCTTCTTAAAGATTTGTGGCACAAATGTTTCTCACCGGAAAACAGGTGTTACTGAGAAACTAAAGCCACAATAATCTAATATTTTTTCCATGTTTAAAGAAAACTTACTTTCATACAATAAAATAGCACAAGACAGGTTCTTATAAAAGTTATTTCTCTGTAAGGAGATGCTATAAATTTTTTGACACATGACCATTGATGCTACTTCTCTGCAACAAAAATAAGTGATCTTATTCAATTAAATGTTCAACAGATTCAAGCACTGAGGCCTAATATCCAAATAAAATAGGGAAGAGTAGTAAGAAGGTTACAATTCTAAGAAATAACTATTGTCTGAAGTTAGTAAATGAAGTAGAATGGGAAATAAATTGTACCACACGTACAAGGAATGAAGGAAGGAGGCAATGCCAAGGCATGTGTGGAGAGAGCATGATCTGAAAAGATGACTGTGAAACAAAGGAGACATGTAAAAAGAGTAATGGAGGAGGGCTGCCCATTTGTCTCTTCCTGTAACTGCTAGGAAAGCATCAGCATCCAGTATACTTTCATTTTTGAGAACGGGTATTTCCTCAAGTCTTAGGAGTATAGATATACATCTGTCTGACTCATTAATATAGCAGACGTCAATTTTGGTTTTTTACTTATACATTTCTCAAATGCTTTTTTAAAAAACATTCTTTCATTAAACATAGGCTAATGACAAGACTGCAAATATGGTCATTTTAATCCTTGTTTTCTTTTTTTTATTAATTTTAGTTGTAGATGGACACAATACCTTTATTTTATTTATTTATTTTTATGTGGTGCTGAGGATCAAACCCAGTGCCTCACACATCACATGTGCTAGCCAAGCGCTCTACCACTGAGCTACATCCTCAGCGCCAAGCCCTAATCCTTGTTTTTCTTTTCTTCCTTCCTTCTCCCCCCTCTTTCTTTCTTTCTCTCTCTCTCTCTCCCTCCCTCCCTCCATCCCCCTCCCTCCCTCCCTCCTTCCTTCCTTCTTTCTTGGTAAAGGAGATTTAATACAGGGACATTCTTCCACTGATTTTCCTCCTCACCTCTTTTAATGTTTATTTTGAGACAGTGTCTAGCTAAGTTGCTAAAAGAGTGACCTCAAATTACAAATCTTCCTACCTCAACTTCCCTGGTAGCTGGGATTAGAGCTTTGCACCACCACATCCAGCTTCACGTTTTACTCTTAACTCATGTAACAGAGTTTACTTGTGCGCCTCTGTAAGCAAGGTTTTCTTTAAATACAAATTATCATTTCTTCAAGATCTAATAGTTCAAAAAATCGTATTATAAGTCTAGCTTCTTAGCACTAAAACATAAATACATAAGGAAGGGTAATGAAAAGGTTACAATTTTAAGTAACTATTAAAATTTGCTTCTCCTCATTATATTCCTGTTGGAGAAAGTAGTCATCCTTTCATTTTCCAATTTTTAATGTCACAGTCTGAGTTACAATTCTCATCTCTCTGATTTCCTGCTACTATGTACAATTTTCTAATCCAATGGAAACTCCCACAGTATGTGATCTAATTACAGGATCTAATTTTTACTCTGTGTAGTATAAGTGAAGGTAAAAATTCTGCTGTGATTTATATTCTAAAATTTAGTATTATAAAAATTAATGTCTCACCATATGAGCAGCTTTTTTAAACATGTTTAACTGATTAGAATAGTTGAACTGAGTTTAATGATCTCCATCTTGCTTTATATCCTTCTCTACCAAAATCTATGTTCTATATTCATCCACTATTCTAAGATGTAAAACTTGTAAAATGTAAAAATTTTTCTTAGTTCAAACCTCTGCTCATTCTTTATTGCGTAGTTTGAGTGTTATATACTTAACAAACCCTCCACTATTACTGTAGGCTAGTTTGGTGGCTGTCCTGTGAGTATCTAATACACACTTTGTTTGAATCTTTCATTGAACTAGAATGAAATTGTGGATTTGCTTTTAGATGTACCTGGATCTTTTGATAATAAACAAGTATTTCTCAATTAAAATTACTGAATGAATAAAAAATAAACATCAGAACTGTCTCCTGCAAACCATAAAATTATCTGTTCAAATGATTGATAATACCAATGCTCTTTTCTTGAATTATTTTGATTGCCAGACATAGAAAGAAATATGCAATGCCTAGATCTGCCATTTGGAAAATTGCCACTGTGTTGCACATGCATATAATTGGAAAGTTTCCCAGCAACTATATGCATTTTCAATTACTAAAAAGCATCAATCTTGTGACTTTTTGAGAGTGGTTCCCTGGACAACACAATCATATGTTACTTCTGAGAGCTTTTTAGTTAAAAGTAGATATTTCTGAGTTTTCCACCCCTATTTCACTGTTTATGAATAGCTAAAAATGTATTTAAAATTTTGTTCTCTGACTTCTTTATCTTTTTCTCTAATGTGGATATTCATCTTGGGTTTTTTTCCTTGCATTATATTTGTAATAATGTTAGCTATTCTGAAATAAGAGAAATAGATGTTTTTCAAGAGTTGATAGGTAAATGTAAATTACTAATAATCATAAAAAATTAAACTGCTTTTGTTGACAGTGATAAGTTATGAGAAATTTAAAAATTATAGCTTATTAAATATTTCTTAAGTTAAATAATAAAAATGCAGACTGCAATATTTTGTTACAAATAATAAAACTGTGATCCTAACATAAAAATGTTTACTAGTTGAGTGTTTCAACTGAAGAAAAACTTATAATCCTTGTGGTTTTTAAGGCCAAGCTTCATCCTTCCTATGGCCAACCCTTCTCCCTTAAGGACACAAATCCAATGGAAAGCAAGAGATATGCACATGTAGAATCCATACCCATTTATATAATATCCACAATGCATTGAGGACACATCACTGCCTCCTCAAACATCTGTGAGCTTCCTTTAGGTTCTATAGGCTCCTACTCTCCAGGTCTTTTCCCAGAGACCAAATTCACACGCTGGTACCTGCATCCCTAAGTCCAAGGGCTGGCCTTATGGGTGGGCATCTGTTGAAAAGCAGTATATATGGAACTTTCCCATGACACACTGACTCCTGGGGTAGCATTTGCATTCACTATGATGGCATGTACACTAGACTGAGATGTTCGTGTGGATGCATGCAAAACTCTTTGATGTGATGAATTAATTTAAAAAGATTTAGTGTGGTTATGTTTGGACACAGGCAAGAGATTACGAAAAAGACTTGCCCTGCATTGTTCTGTCCTTTAAGGATTTTAAGAGATAGACTTGACAAGGCAAGAGGCTAGAAAATATTTTATTTTATAGTGTCTTATATTTTTGCAGTTCTAAGGATCAAATAATTTTTAATTTGACTTGTAACATATATACATATATTGTATGATTTATGCAGATTTCTATCTGAACTCTTGCTATGAGACTTCAAACATTTGTGAGGTAGTCACTGTTTTTTGTTTGAACCAAAAATCGATGTATGTTCTTCCTAATGTAGACACTATACTTTTTCAGCTTTGTCTATCTTACAAATCTTAAAATATTTATAATTCCCCAATAGACATACAATGACTAATAATAAGTTTGTAGAAGGTGAATTTCCTGCAAAATATGAGAGTTAAAGACTTTTCCATATAGTGAAACATGAGAATTCTATTTACAAAAACATATCAAGACTAATGGCTGCTGTCTGTATCAGATTTATTTACCCATGAAAAATGGTTATTTACCAAGTAAAGGGAAGAAGGCATTTGGTTTATTTTATTATTTTTTCCCATTTAGGAAAAAAATCACAATGATGCATAAAAGACTATTCCTAGTGCTTAAAGCATATAAATGAGTGTGATCAAACCTATTCAACTCTCATTTCCAGAACTAAGATTACTGACCCCATTATTCAGTGATGGGATTTGAAGGACCTTCTTTGAATTCTTTCAGCATTATGCACCGTTAGACATTATCATGGATATGCTCATTTTTATTTCCCCTAGCTTCATTCAGACCAAGATAAAGGAGATGGATCACTCAAATATATTTTATCTGGAGATGGAGCTGGAACTCTTTTTATTATTGATGAAAAAACAGGTGATATTCATGCCACAAGAAGAATTGATAGGGAAGAAAAGGCCTTTTACACTCTACGTGCACAAGCGATTAACAGAAGAACTCTGCGTCCAGTAGAGCCAGAGTCGGAATTTGTGATTAAAATCCATGATATCAATGACAATGAACCAACATTTCCAGAAGAAATTTACACAGCTAGTGTTCCTGAAATGTCTGTTGTAGGTAAGTTCATTTACAACATTTATGAAGGTATTCAAAACATGAAAAATTTCAAGAAATACTTAAACTATTAGGAGAAATTAATTTAAATTGTCTTTTATGCTTCTGGTCAAGGTTACATATTTAATGTTATTTTAGTTAGAAAATAAGGAAAAAGATATTAATGCTTTTCACAGTTCTTGTGAATTTGTAAATCTTTGCTATATGTATGAGATAGATGTACTTATCAAAAATCAAGAAGAAACATTGATTTTTAATAAAAAAGTATGAAAATATTATTTTTGTCACATAAATTTGCATAACAGTTGTGTAAAATTCTGTCCCCAGGTGTATTATAATTATAATCATCTCTTGCTTTCCACAAAGGACTGGTTCAGGGCTTCCCACAGATACCCAAATTCTTGGATGCTCAATTCCCTCATATAAAACAGCATAGTATTTGCATACAATGAATGCCCATCCACATATGTATTTTAAATCATTTCTAAATTATTTATAATACTAATGCAATGAAAGTTATATGGAAATAGTAGCTATACTACATTGTACAGAGAGTATTACAGGAAAAATTTCCACTCATATTTAGTATATGCACATTTTTTAAAAAATATTTTTGAACCCAGGATAACAGTCCTGAAATAAAGAATCTGCAAATAATAGGTGGCCAATGATATTAAGAATATTTTTGCTAGATGCAGTGGTTCACACATGTAAAGCCAATACCTGGAGATGTGGAGGCAAGAGAATTCTAATCTTGAGGCAGGCCTGGGCAAGTTGTCTCAGAGTAAATAAAAAGGACTGGGTTTATGGCTCAGTGGAAGAGCATTTAGCTAGCATGCACAAGGCCCTGGGCTTAATCCCAGTACCACACACACACACACACACACACACACACACAAAGATTACTATTGGGGGGCTGGGATTGTGGCTCAGTGGTAGAGTGCTCGCCTCGCATGCATGAAGCACTGGGTTCTATCCTCAGCACCACATAAAAATAAATAAATAAATAAAATAAAGATGTTTTAAAAAAAAAGATTACTATTGATGCAGTATAGAATTCTACCTATGTACTTTAGTTATGAATTACCAAAAGAGTTTGTTTAGATTATCTGAATATACCAAATGATGGAATTCAATTACTAATTTGTTTCTTACTATGTATTAAGATACTCATTCATTATAAGCACATGTATGTGTATGTGTATATTTAAAATATACATATACATAATAATATACATATATATTTAAAACTTTAAATCTCATATTAAAACAAATCAGTTGAAAATCCACAGTTAATCATTTACTGGCATAGAATTGCAAGGCTGAACTGTGAAACATAACGCAGAAGGCATAAAAAGTATAACATTCAAGATAGTGGAGTTTCCCTATTCAGTGTAAATAAAAATAATTATATTTGTAGGAAAATAATGCTAATACTGTCATTTTTAAATTAGAGAATAACAAAGAATTAAAAGATAACATTTTTAGAGAGAAATTCAGATAACATTTTTAGAGAGTTATGCATTTGTATTTAATACAGATATACACTTTTCAAATGCATGTGCATTTTTTAAACTGATAGAACTACTCTGATACTTTTTTTTTACTTGTAACATTTTAAATAGCAAAGTTTTAAACTGCATTTCTCCAAAGATTTGTTCTGAGATTGTTATTTAATGTTTACTTACCAAATCCCAAGAACTTGGGACAATCACCTAACTCTAAAGCCATTATAAATATCATGAACTTCATTAGATTTTAGTAGTTCATGAAAATTAGGATCACCTTAGATTGTTTCTAAGTTTAGAATTCAATATATTCATAAAGCTGTATCCTAGATCAGATGTTAATTATTTTTAGAGTTAATTAGTACAAGGGTGGGGATGAAGAACATACTTATTCCTTTGTGGTTAGATATGCCCTTTATACAAAACAAATCTATTATCTGAAAACAAATTTAAATATCAAACATGAGCATTTGTAAAGTGACCACATTTATAACATTTGGAAACACTGCAGCATTATCTAATTTCATGCCTAAAAAAATCCTGTTGGTTAAATAAGTATTATATAGTTGAACTTAAATTTGAACTGTAGTAACACCATGTAAATATAAAAATCACATATATATTTGGTCACCTTACTATAAAGCTCTTATAAATTTTATTTTAGTAGTTCATGAAACACACACACGTATTTGATTTTCATCCAAATTGTATGTAAAAGTTTCATTAAGAGGTCGTTATTAAAGCCAACAATCATTGAAGTCTTCAATGAAAACCAGTGCTTTTGCTCCTCCTTCTGGTACTGTGCAGAACTAAGCTGAGTTTGGATACTTCAGGTACTTCTGTGGTGCAAGTCACAGCTACAGATGCCGATGACCCTTCCTATGGGAACAGCGCCAGAGTCATTTACAGCATACTTCAAGGGCAGCCCTATTTCTCTGTGGAGCCGGAAACAGGTCAGGAATAATGAATTGGTGTTCGTTAATTTAACCATCTTTATAATCTTTATTAGTAGAAAGAGGGGAGAATAAGAACAAAGCATTAATACTCAGAGAAGAATGAAGAAGTCATAATTAAAGATGACAAAACTTAAAGTTAAATTATCCATGTTCTAAAGGAAATACAATTGTTTGGGAGTTTTTACACATGGGCTCAGATCACTGTAGAGTACATAGGGAATTGCTAGAAAATAATTTATATTTTATGGAATTATTTTTACAATTATTAGAAATCAATATCAAATGTATCTTTTAAAAATTCACTAGTTTAAAAATATTACTTGTGGGCTGAATCCAATAATAACTGATAATCCAGCGAAAATAATGAAATATTTGTATTTTCTTCAAGGTATCATCAGAACTGCTTTACCAAACATGAACAGAGAAAACAGGGAACAATACCAGGTGGTCATCCAAGCCAAAGATATGGGTGGCCAGATGGGAGGTTTGTCTGGGACTACCACAGTGAACATTACACTGACAGACGTCAATGACAATCCACCTCGCTTCCCTCAGAGTAAGTTGCCTTTAATGGTCATTTATGTTCATTCTGTAGTGCAAAAGTTTTAGAAAAATAAATATAAAATAAAATAGAGGAAGAAGAAGAAAGAAAAAAGGAAGTGTCAATTTAATTTGAAACACATTAAAATGTGCTGTACAAATGAACTAAAATTTTATATGTTGATGAGTTCACGGTTACTAAAAATAAAATATTTCAGGCATATTTCATTCACACAAGAGCTGTGATTACCAAACTTCTTTATAAGTATTCTTTTAGTATAATATTTATTTATATATTCTTTTAGTATAATATTTTATTGGAATATGCATTATCATGATTAACAATTAACTTGTTTCTATTTAGAATTTAATAAAAAGACCCTAGCTTAAAGGTAAATTTTTATGTTACAAAATATAATTTGACAAATTATAAATACTTTACCAGAAAGGGCTATATAGAAAAATCTTACAAACACCTGAGAAATATTTCCTATCACTGTATATAATGTCAACTAGACTAAAACATTCTCTCCCTCTCTCTCTCTATATATGGAATTGACTATATATATAGTTAATAACTATATATATATATAGTTAACAAAATTATATATATATATATATATATATTTGGAATTAACTCTTCAAATTCTCAAAATAACTTCAGTATATATTAAGACCCATTAGCTTCTGCCCTTACAATACATGCATTTATTCTTCTTTCCTTCTCATACAAATTTGTGTGACTGAATGTCTAATTGTACATAGAGAGAATGATAATAAGTCTCAGTGACACACCCAAGACCAGACCAAATTTTTTCTATTCTAAAATATCTCGTACTTCAAGATAGAATTTAATGTTGTTAGGAATGAGACAGGAAAATCAAATTCTAATTATATTCTATGTTCTCATCATTTGCTGAATATTAACTTCGAAATGAATCTCCAATTTTAGTTAGTGTTTTTATTTAAAAGTTGTCATAATAAAATATTAAAATGTAAAATGCAGTACCTTTTTGATATTTATATCTGAGAAGATTATTACTTTGAATGAATTATAATCTAAGAATTCACTGTGTTGTTTTGGTTTTTTGTTTTTTTGTATTTGTACTTGGACAGCATGCCTTTATTTTGTTTATTGTTATGTAGTGATAAGGATCAAACCCAGTGCCTCACACATGCTAGGCAAGTGCTCTGCTACTGAGCTATAGCCCCAGCCTTGTTTTGGCTATTTAGAAAGCATTTTATTCTTTTCTCTGTTTTTAATCAAAATTTGATTATTAGTACTGCATTGTTTGAATTATATTGCCTAAAACTACTTATGTGAAGTAATGCAAAGATCAGACAGAATCTTCTGCAGCAGAGCCATTGCATGCCTGTGTACCCATGATGACAGCTTGCTGAGTGTTTGGTGCACATACCCATCACACCCAGGGCTGAGCCCAGAACAATGAGGGAGGCATCCATGTCCTCTCTTTTCAAGAAATCAGGTTTCAGCTCCACATTATCTTTGTCATTTTCCAAGGAAAATCAAACCTATAATATACATATATAATTCTATGAAACAGGTTTAAAGATATAAATAATTTAAGAGAAATTCCATAACAGCAAAAAAAAGGGGGGGGGGACACTGTATATATACAAAGTCTTTAAGGTAGAGAAAGGAGAACTGAGGGAGGGAAGAAAGGAGGGTAAGTAAGGTATTGGGGAGTGAAATTGATCAAATTTTGTTTTAATGTATGTATGAACACAACATATTAAAACCCACCATTCTGTATAATTAATATGCACCAATTAAAAAATAAATAAAACAAATTTCGGATTACATATGCATTCCTGACCACCTCTTATCCTGAGCCTTTTACCAGGAGAATGAACATGCAAATTGAGGAGAATAAACCATAACTAATTAATTGCACAATCTACAATGAGCAAAGTATTGTTGAAAAAAAGTATTTTATCAGTAGTTAATAACAATTTGGAGTACTACTATATTCTTAAATTCTCAGTAGTCTAAAATGCAGTCCATTCACTAATGGCACATTTGATAAGCAAATAAATAGATACTAATTAAATGAAGAAAACTAGACATTTTATAGGCAAGAATACTCAATGAAAATTCCCTTTATTATGTTTTCATTTGCTGTGACTGCTTTATTCATTCATTTAATAAGTATTTTCTTACCTCTTATTAACTTAAAATTTTTGGTTGCCATCTCCTAGGCATATTATATAAACCCTGGTGT
>CM053405.1:17564396-17585905 GCA_028644305.1 Xerus rutilus | reverse complement strand
TCTTTTCTTTTCCTTTCTTTTTAATTTTTATTTATCATGTTCTTGCTTCTTGCTCTGGATACATATCATTATGGATCTTATGTACTCAGGTACCTCTATGTCCTGATTTAGACCCTCGTTTTCCTGGAGTACTTCTTCATCAGGTTCTTTGAAAAGGATAAAAAGAAATTGGATGAATCTAAAACAATCTTTGTTGGGCAGTCTAAATTAATATGGAGGTTGGAGTAAGTAGTTATGGTTAAAAATAATCTTATTATCAATTTTGATGACATTAATTAACAGATGGAAACACTTAACCAGGTGATCATAGTTAACTTCATCAGTCCTAAGAAAAATTGACAGCATGTACTCGCTGACCACATAGGACACATTGAGAACACACGGCTTTTGTGGTAGATCTCACAAAGGTGCACAGCTTTAATCTACTCATGAGAAAATATCAAAAAACCCCAACTGAAAGATGCTCTGAAAGAACTGACTAAAGTGACTAAACTGACCCTAAAGTATCAAGGGCATGAAAACAAAGACTGAACACTCACACACTGGAAGGCAGTAAGGAGGCATGACAACCAAAAGCGAAATGAGATCTTCTCAAGACTAATGGAAAAGATGATGAAATTCAGAGTAAGAAATTTAATGGAAAAGTGATTAGAAAGATATGGCATAAAGTGAACTTTACAATTGTGATTATGAACTACAAAAAGTGGACTACGTATTTGCATGTTGATAGACTTGGAATTTTGACCCATACCACATTACCCACCAGATAGCTCCCATTCGGTTTCTGTACCAGGGTTATACTGATCTTACATAATGAGTTAGAAAACAGTCTTTCCTCTCTGTTCTCTGGAAGACTTCGCATAAAACTAGAATTTTCTGCTCCATGAGTGTTCTTTGAAAACTGACCTATTTGTGTCTGGAAGGGTAGAGGATTTAAAAATCATCTTTTACATCTTCATTAGTAGGGTTTGGTATATTTAAATTATTCGCAGGCATTTGTCAACATATCACTACTCCTAATATTTTCTAATTTCCAATCTTGGTATCTTCTGCAATTGTATTTTTTTACTGTTAAATTTTTAATAATATTTTTCCCTTTACTTCCCTTTCCATAAGGAAAGTTTCCAGGTCTTTAAAGTTTTGTAAGGTCTTTAAAATAAGAAACAATGTTTGTTATTTTTATTCTCTTTCATTTATATGTATCATTTTCATTAGTTTCTATATTTCTTTCCTATTTCCTATTTCTTTAGCTGTGTATTTATGTCATTTTCCAATGTTTGGTGCTTAACTTATTAATTTCAGCTTGTCTTTATTTTTATATAAGTAAATAAATTGATAAATTATCTTCTCTTTGTAGTATTTTCTTTGCACTACATTTTATTTCATTACTTCTTCAGTTTTAGGATTTTTCCCTCTACTTCTTTTTAAAATTTGAACCATTGATAAGTTAATTTTATTTTTTCTCTTTCAATTTTTTTCAAGAATATAAAGATTTGAATTTATCTTTTTTGTATGCTAATGTCTAGCATGTGACATAGTCAAAGAATTGAATAGATACTGGTTTATAAAAATTCACTCAAACTTGCCTAATAAATTAGTCCTTGATCAGATTGCAATAAATACACGTCTGCTTGAAAACAAAATGTATACTCAAGATGATGCCATTCAGTTTTATGTACATATAAATCAAATCATTAATATTGTTTGTATTTATTTTGCTAACATTTCATGTATTTGTAATTTTTCATATGGTTAACTGATACTTCTTAGTTGAGAACACATTAGCTTGGCTGCATTTCTTATGTACTGTAGGTTTAAAAATAGATAATAAAGTTACTAAGGTTTTTGGCAGAGATCAGATTCTAGGACTTTGTAAATCAAATGAAGTTAAACAACTGACATTAACAATGTGTTCTTTTAGTATTGTAGTGATCATTTTTGCATTTTAGAAAGGACACTTTTTCTGTATTATAATAGATCAATTTGTTGAGGCACTAATTCTATGAAATTTAATATTTCAAAGAAAGTTCTTAAATTGAGAAGGCTAGAGTTGATGATGTTCTGCAGTAGAAGAATGATGATACAGGCATATATCAAAGGAAGAATAAGAAGTTCCTGTAGATTTAAATGGGGAAATTTTTATGAAGAGGGAAAATGTATTAAACTGAAGTAAAAAAAAACATGTTGGAAAACCTCAAGGAGACAGATGTTACTGGTAAGTATAAATTAAGGGAGAGAATGCCAGGAGCAAAATTAGGGAAAATCAGCCTGTGGTCTTTTATTATACCTTAGGTGGAATAGGAACAGTCAGAGCTTTAAATTGTGAGTAATTATTGATAGGATAAATGTTTTCAAATGGGGTAATATGAATGCACTGTTCACTGAAAATATCTAAGAATTGGTTGGATTTGTCCAGTCATAGGCATTAGTAGACTAATTAGGGAGTTTTATCCAACATCCAATAGACAAATACTTATAATGCTTACAATATACAGAAGGAGAACATTGATGAAAAAATACAAACAGCCTGTGTTTTATGTCCTCGTGGTATACACAAATAAGTATGTAGATAGTATAATGCCTAACAATGGCAAGAGGTTAGAAGCATGACTGGGATTACTGCTTCTGATCAGTTTATTTTCAATTAGGTTATGAGTGGAATGTTTCAGAGAAGGTCATAGTGGGGCAAGTACGTGAAGGCAGTGATCAAGGGAACCATTCGAATACTCAGCGCTCAAATGTTCCAAAGGGAAGCGATGGAAAAGACCAGGAAAGGCAATACTAGGGTAGGCAAGGAATGAGTTAAGTTGCTTTCTAAAGCGGAATACCAGAGACAGACAGAGAAAAATGTAGGAAAATACCATCTGAATCTGACTGGTATGTGATGAAAACTGAGTTTTAACATGTTCTCTTAGAAAATTGCTTTTAAAACTGAGTGAATGTATATGCTTGTATTAGGTTGTTACATCTGTCACAAAAATTCCATAGGCTGGATGGCCAAAAAAAAAAAGAAAATTCATTTTCTCACAGTTCTAGAGGCTAGATTTCTAAGATCATATTCTCAGCAGGTTCGTTTCTTCTGAGCCCTGCCCTTGGCATAGCACCACTCCTAAATCATTTAGCCCATGAAAGTACTATTTTCTCCTGATAAACTGCATTTTAATTATATTTGGGTAAAGGGAGAGAATTTTATGTGAGGGAAATAGCATGAGAAAAATAAATAGAATGATGCAGGAAAGTAAGTTGGAGTCAGAAAAATCTAAAAGGTCCAGTTCAATACAAATCTTTCATAAAAGTGAACAAAAGCCAAATATGTTAGGAAAGATATACATAGGCAATAACATGGCTAGACAAGAGGTCTGAACTTTATTATGTATATTAAGGAGAATTACTTAAGGTTTATGAGCAGGAAGGCGCAATAATCAGAACTGTGCTTCCAGTCAATTAACCCATCAGAAATATGTAGTTTATGACCAGGTGCTGAACATAAATCTCATTAGCAGTAGAGGTTGTTCATGCTGGAAGCACATCCAGGTATCTAAGCACCAAGGGCTTAGATAAATTCTTGTTTTGCTCTGAAAGGAAGGTGAGTTTGGCGGAATTTAGTGTTTTTACTCTGATACTGAGAAGAGCATCATTATATTTCTGCTATAGACTTTCCTTTGTTTTTGTTGCCACAAATAGAAATAAAATTCCTACATATTATAGCTGATTTCATTGGAATTTTGGAATGTTCTGCCTGCAGCTAAAACAAGAGAAGAAAGTAACCAAATACAACATAGTAAAATCAATTGGATAGAAATAGTCACTGTATATCTTGTGATTTGTGATCATATAAATACATATAGATAAAGAACTGCTCTCAGGGCTGGGGTTATGCCGCAGTGGTAACATGCTCGCCTAGCACGCGAGGGGCACTGGGTTCGATTCTCAGCGCCACAGAAAAATAAAGCTATTCTGTCCACCTACAACTAAAAAATAAATATTTTTTAAAAAGTTAAAAAAAAGAACTGCTCTCAAAGCAAATCTATGCAAAAGAAAAGACAACATGCTTATTTTCAAAACTGATACTGTTAGAGGTTGGTACTCACTATTCATTTTAACATGCACACGTCAAATCCCTCAAAATTCCATTTTTTCTGCTCCTAGACTTTAATAGAATGTTAACCATAATTGGTATACCTAACATATTCATTAATCATATCTAATGTAGAGTTTAAGATTTACAGGATTCTCATATACATGTTACTTCTGAAAATTCTGTTCAGAAATCTCTCTACTCATCTCTTCTTATTCTCTGCAGACACCATCCATCTTCGAGTTCTTGAATCTTCCCCAGTGGGCACAGCTGTTGGAAGTGTGAAAGCAACTGATGCTGACACTGGGAAAAACGCTGAAGTAGAATACCGAATTATTGATGGTGATGGGACTGATATGTTTGACATTATAACTGAGAAGGACACACAGGAAGGCATCATAACTGTGAAAAAGGTGCACTGCTTCAGCAGATATAAGCATCCATGTGTTTAGAGAGTGAAGATTTCATTATGTACTTTTCATTCATGCATTATCCATTAAAAGAAATATCACTACTATGCTTGAATGTAATTCATAGTTTACATAAGTAAGAAGGATATGAATCCAAAAGCTCCTTAGACTTTTTGACTATGTGTTTCTCTTGATCAAAACATGAATCTTGAGATTTTACAAAATTTAAAAGGCAAATTAATATATGCATAATTATACTTCAGAGTCATGTTAGTAAAAGGCCACCGTAATAACATTATTTTCTTAAGAAATACTTAATAGCTAATAAAAGCAATATATCATTGTAGTTGGAAGCATAAAATGTAGTACACTGTCCAGATGTATGAAGCAATAATTAGAGTTGCTAATAAAAAGAGACAGAATGGATTGGAATATAATTTAATTGTTCACATCTTCCCTTATGCTATGTAAATTTAACTTTTCTGCTAACATATGTTCAATGATATAATTTAAAGGTAACCCGTTATCTTATTGTAGGATCAGTGCCATCTTATAAGAGAACATGGGGCACATTAAAATTCAATTCTAATGAAATGCCAAGCATCAAATAATCACTGAGGAACTGGTTAATAAGAAAACTATCCTGAGAGTACATGGCAAGGCAGGAGGTCCACAATTGTCATTGAACAGTGACCAACAAAGGGGAAAGCGGCTTTCTTATTTTCCATGACCAGGATGTAGCATTCATGCAAATAGAATTTGGTGCTTCTTAGAATGAAAAAGAGCATGGAGGAAGTCAGATTTAGCAATGTCTTAGTTAATCAAACTTATCTTTTTGAGTGAATGTGAGGTGAAGGACATAATTCTTTATTTATGGAAAGATAAACTCTGTTAATATTTAAAGTCTCCTTTATGTTTCTTAATATATTCTAATTGCCAGCTTGCTATGAAAACTGTTCTCTTTTTTTTTTTTTTTTTTTTTTGGTGGTGCTGAGGATTGAACCCAGGGCCTTGTGCATGTGAGGCAAGCATTCCACCAGCTGAGCTATGTCCCCAGGCCTTGTTCTTTCATTCTTCATGTGTTCTTTCTAGTTACACATGACAGTAGAATGTATTTTAACATTTTATACATACATGGAGTATAAATTCTCATTCTTGTGGTTGTACATGATGTTCTTTTTTCTTATTCCTGATTCCTGAGGTTTTCTTTATTTTGAATGTTTCAAGCAAGTATAGAAAGCTTATCACCAAAATTTCATAAAAGTGAATATAGTACCATGAGCTTATTACATTGAATAAAAACACAACATAATTTTTTTAAAAACCTGAAAATTTAAAAAGTAACTGACTTTTGCTTTTTTTGCTTAAAAAATTTGATAGTACCCAACACCTCAGCCCACACATGTATACACACCACCATGTACATAATCAGGCAGTCCATTTTTTGTAGGAAATAACCACCTATAAGATAGGTTTTAACATCTCTCATAATTTTTTGCAAGGTTTAAAATCTCATTTTTCTAAGTTCCAGAGTGTTAACTATTGAATACATAAAAAGTAAACATTGAAACCTAAATGATATTTAAATATTATATCATTATTTGTGCTACTTTATAAACTTATAATTAATAAATGAATCAAATGAATTCAACCAGGATTTTAAATATCGTGCTCTAACTTGAAGTGAGCATGTCATATAGTTCCCCTCGCTTTAATTGAATGACATGTTTCTTGTTACAGCCACTTGACTATGAAAGCCGAAGACTATACACTTTGAAGGTTGAAGCAGAAAACACCCATGTGGATCCACGTTTTTATTATCTAGGACCATTCAAAGATACAACAATTGTGAAAATCTCTATAGAAGATGTAGATGAACCTCCTGTTTTCAGCAGATCCTCCTACCTCTTTGAGGTACATGAAGATATTGAAGTGGGCACAATCATCGGAACTGTAATGGCAAGAGACCCAGACTCTGCTTCCAGCCCCATTAGGTAATTATATCTGCGTTTGAGATGAAAAAAAAAAAAGGAATTAAAATCCATATAGAGATCATGAAATTCTATTTGAAGCATTTAATGCAATGAAATATTATTGGAGTTTTTCTATAAGTTATACATAAATTTGGTGAGCACAGTGTTTAAGATAAATTAGTTTTAAATATTTGGGGACGGGTATGCACAAGGATTATAGTTTGTTTATTTTTATCACATCCTCTAGAATGAAGCCTGTCTTGTATCATCTGTTTGTCTCTTTAAAGTGTTTGTTGTTCTGGCCCCTGATACTCATGAAGGGCACTTTTTTTTAGAGGTCGTGGTACCAGGGATTGAACTCAGGGGCACTGGTACTCGACCACTGAGTCACATCCCCAGCTTTATTTTGTATTTTTATACAAAATACACAGGGTCTCACTGAGTAGCTTAGTGCCTCACTGTTGCTGAGGCTGGCTTTGAACTCCAGATCCTCCTGTCTCAGCACCATTCCCTCAGGCCCTGGGATTACAGGCATGTGCCACTGTGCCCGGCCTCAAGAACATTTTGTTTTTAGATGTACATTCACAATGCAACCAAGCCACAATATTTGTATGTGAGATAAATGTAAACAGTTAAAAATAATATAATGCTATAATTCAGTTATATTATTTTTACAAACTGCATTTATACTCTAGTCATAAAAAAAGGGAGTTTTTGCATTGGTCTTGGTTTTTGGCTTTGTTGTTGTTGTTATTTAGATGTCTCAAAAAATATCAGAACATTCCAGAAAGATCAGTCATGCAACATTTTTCTTTATTATGGCCATCAAAACACCTGAGATATGATAGACACATAAAAATGAGAAAGACTCAAGGTTTCCATTGACATTTGCACTGATATCTCATGGAAACACAGACATACGTAATATTCACCATCAAAGTGAATGCTTACACATGTAAGTCCAACACGTGTTTTGGGTTTCATTTGTTTCCTTAATTCTCTGCAGGCTGATTTTGCTTCCACATGAGATAGTAAAGTATGAGTTTAAATGTTTGCTATGCAATTTCTGAAGGTACTCATGACTCATGGAGCTGCATAATGTATAAAGCCTTCAATTTTATGTGCCAGGGGACTGTAGTCAGACTTACTTTTAAAATTCTATAAATTCTGCCAACCTTCAAGTGAAGTCATACTATATAGAGTGATATATGTATGTATATGTTTCATTTAATCATATAATTTTACATAAATACTTTTTCTTGGATTTATGCACAGCATCACAGTTTACAGAAAAAAATTATGCATGATATTCACAAGTACTCCCATCTACCAACAGGACTTCCCCATGAATGTCACTCCTCCAGTCCATTTGTCTTCATCTAAGTTGCTTCATTCCTTGGAATTTCCTTTAAGCCTTAAAATAACCAATATGCATGTTCAATTTTACCCATTAAATACTTACCAAGCATTTCCTTGCCAGAAATTCTAACTAACTCCAGTAGTTTGTGTTCTGGTCCCTGGTTTCAAAATAGCCTTTTAAAAAAATAACATCGGAGTTTTGATGAGATAAAATCAAGTTGACTGGTATTAAGTACCAATCTCAAGATATTTCTCCACAAAGTGAAATACATATTCCGTCCTTACATAGATTGATGACTATTTTATATGAAACTCTTTCTGTAGATACTTAAAAGCACAATATAAAATAAAATGTTTAATGAGAACACAAGTCAAATGACCAGGCAGAGTCCATTCACATATAGCATATACAACAGAATTAATAGCTTTATTACTTGGTAATGTCAGTGAGTATGTCATGAAGGTTGTGGTATATTCTGGTTTTATATCACCTTGTAGAAAATAGGAAAGAATAAAATCATATATTATTGTTTTTGTAGAATAAGCAAAAACTATGTGTGTGTGTGAGAGAGAGAGAGAGAGAGAGAGAGAGAAAGATATACTATATATATATACTGAAAGAAATAAATAGAAATATTGTGGATATATATGTGCATATATGTACTAAATATATATATTCTACAAGATCTGCACCTGCCAATTCAACCAAAATCGATGGAAAATTTTTGGAAAAATATTGTTTATACTGAATGTATGAAGATATCTTTCTTATTATTATTTCCTAAATAGTGTAGTATAAAAATTATTTATGTAGGGTATAGCATTTACCTTATATTAGGTATTATAAACAATCTAGAAATGAGTTATAGAAGAATGTACCACTGTTCTAATCCCCAGTGGATATAAAGGGAAAATTTTATATATTCAAAGAAATAAAATAGCCTTGCAATTTCAGTGTATTGATTGTATGTATCATTCTGGACATGTTACAAATTATGTCATATATTGTTGATGCTAATGCAGTAATCAAAAGTTTTACTAAAAACATGTATCCTGGAAATGATTTAAAAAGTAAAATGAGGGGCTGGGGTTGTGGCTCAGTGGTAAAGTGCTTGTCTAGCATGCATGAGGCACTGGGTTAGATTCTCAGCACCACATATAAATAAATAAAAATAAAGGTCTATCAACAACTAAAAAATATTTTAAAAAAATAAAAAAATAAAAATAAAAAGTAAAATGAAAGCTAACACGTAACTTGGTGATTGAAAATCAGAAGATAAAATTATACTTTGAATCATATATGAAAAGAAGGCTGTGATTTCTCTGCATCTTCAAGATAATATCACATAATACTCTAAATTTTCTTATTACTTCCTTAAAGTTAACTACAAAAAATAATTAAGAAAAGATGCATAAACTGGGTGTGGATTTCTATTAATTTACATATAACATGATAAGAGGCTTTCTATTAATTTACATATTTCAACTTCAATGTCACATTTTTATATAAATAAGGAAACTTTTATTTGCCAAAATTCCCAATAATTCAGTCATTCTTTCTTACATTGGATAAATATTTGTAGATTGCCAAATCATATATTAACATGTTACTCAAAGGGTTTTCATTCTATTAGGAAAGAATATGAGAACTGAGTAATATTCATCAACTTCCTATTAGAGTTATCGTAGTAGATATATTATGATAGTGGGCAGTAGGCATGTTGTTTTCAAGTTTTATTTCCTGTTTTAGATTTGGGATGAAACAAATTTTAAATACAATGTGATAAATGACAGATATGAGTTGTACAGGTGCTTTCAGTAGGAAGCAGACAGATGGTTTCAACTTTAGGTAATCATGGAAGACTATAATGAGGAGATAAAATTTATGTTAGGTCTTTCAGTAGTAAACAAATTTTGTCTACCTGTGGTGGAATTTGGGAATTATTCTAGATACAGGGATAAAACAATTTGCTTTATTTGTGAATGCTAAAACGTAGTTTGATAAAGAAAATGAGATTCATCTCAATGGTGTAAATTAGGTTGATAAACCTGGTGTTAGATTTCAAAATTATATACAATATAATGCCACAATAATTAATTTGCTGCCTGCTTTTAATACCTATGACCTTTTATAGAGACATGTAAAGGTTTCTCATCCTAAACTGTATTATTTTCAAGCAATCTCTTGTTAAAATTTATATATATTATAATACATGTGGTTAAGAAACTGAAGCTATGGATATATTCTACTCTCAAGCTACAAAACACCTTTAGTTGATGCCTTACCAGTTCAATGAACTTACTGTTGTCTCCAATTTTGTCATTAAGAAAAAATCTGAGCTTCTGGGATTAATCTTTTACAATGGATTCCTATAGTAGTTCTTCACCAGAACTCTTAATTACCAAATAAAGTAATGTAATCACATTTAATGTGTAATATTTTGTGGTCAAATATATCAAAGTTGGTTCACATAAAAATAGATAATGATTTGAAGAACAGGGATTTTAAAAGGCTAGTGTTTCAATGCATAACCAAGTGCCAATTCATGCTTTGGAGAGGATGAGTGTGTTTCTGTGATTAACTCATGAAACTCTACATTCTAAATCAGTACTGTGTTTCTTCCTGTAATTATTAGTAATATTTTTGTCTTTGTATTTTACTATTTTCTCCTGTATCTTGTCAATAACACTGTCATGTGGTTTTCTTTGCCTTCTATGTTCAGATTTTCTTTGGATCGCCATACTGACCTTGATCGGATTTTTAACATACATTCTGGAAATGGATCACTTTATACATCAAAACCACTTGACCGTGAATTATCTCAATGGCATAATCTTACTGTTATAGCTGCTGAAATCAGTAAGATGACTTTTATGTCTACAATATATTTATATGTGTTTATGTTTATATTTCTCTATATTTTAGTTTCACATATTTAACATATAATTATAGGTTTCATTTTATATCAAAATAATTCGTTCTCATTGCCTATACAAATAATAGTTTTAATTTAAATTTTAAATTGATTTCTCAAACACCTGTAATTTTTTCCAGTATTTCCTTTAGCTATATACTGAAGGATGACTATAGGTATTGTAGGAGAAGAAAAATTACAGCTATGCTCTCTTAGAATTTTTTACTAGGTCTGAGAATTAAACTGTTATTCAATAGGAGAAATGCACACACATTTATTTAAACTTTATGTAACAGGAAGCATTCTTAAGGAAATAAAGATCCCAAAAAGTTGCAAAGTCTGAATGCTTTTGTACTAGGATGAACAAAAAGAGACAATAGTGGAAAAATAACTAAATATTTACAGATTTTTTTTTATTTTTGTACAGAATTTTCTATTTCAGTGGCCTGCTCTCCTCAATATTAAGAATGTTACTCTCTTCATGATATTAAAGAATATTTTCTATATAAGGGTTTTTTCTTTTGTTTTCAGGAAGGAAAGGGGAAAGGTCAGAGTATCCTTCTTGTACATGCTGTTTATTCTATTTTATTATACGTTATCTTGTTTTACAGTAATGGGGATTGAATCTAGGGCCTTGTGCATGTCAGTCAAGGGCTCTACCACTTGAGCTGTGTCCTCAGCCCTTATTTTCTTTTCTTTCTCTTTCTCTTCCTTTTCTTTTTTCTTTCTTTGTAATGTCTTTGGCTCAATGTAATCCTTATGACAGAACAGTATATTTGGGATTAGCATATTCTGCTACTCTAAAGTATCAGCAAATCTAACATTTATTATTAACTAATAAAACTAAGGGAGAATGGATACTAAAATATTTCTCTTTTGAGGAAACAATTGAGATTTTAAATTTGTTTTATCAACACTATTAATCAGAATCTATGATAAACCAAGTGTACCAGGTATAATTCTAAGAATTTTAAATTACATTTTCTCTTGCTAATATTTTAATTAGCCTCATTTAAATGAGAAGAAACTCATACTCTGGAGATTTGTGTAACTTGCTGAAATAATGCTAGAGGTAGTAAATTGGGACTTAAAATAGGTTATTCCATTTCTAGGTCTAATAATTTACAAAATTTACAAAATTTCTTCAAACTATAAATAGAGATCAAGGATTCAAAATCTTTCTTTCTTTAGTTACAAAAGGTCTTACCTACACACAGGATGGCCTGCATCATTTTTGAAACTCATTGGCAAATTAAAATGTTAGGTGGATCATTCAAAAAGTATTAAGAAATTAAACAGCAGAGTCTTCAGTCTAGTGTGGGGTCCTTAAGGATGGGAGGCCCTGGTCAACAGGTGAAATCACATGTTCATGCTCCAGCAAACTTGCTCCATTTCTGATTGCATACTGATATACACCAAACAGAGTAACTCAAACTGCTTTAAAAAGAAATATTCATTAGGGATTGAGTCATGGTGAGAAAACAAGCCCATAAGTCCCAGATCTGAAATACTAAGCTGAATCTGCAAATAGGTATCTTATTTATTATTCAAAGTAACCATTCCAGACTTTGGAAGGCAAAACATCAGGTCTGAATCACCAAGTGCCTCTGAAGAATGTAACTAGGCTGGGCAGACGATCAGCAACCTATTCAAAGCTTCAAGCTAAAATAATAGATTTAGTTTATCCTTCTAATTTGACTCTGAAATACAGACCAACCTCAAAAGATTATTTCATCACAGTGAGATATAAACAGTGGTACCTGTTAAGGCTAAAAACTGTTGGGGTTTTCCTTTAGGAAAGCTGTCCTTTCTCTGTCTCCATCCTAAGAGTTGATTGCGCCCAACGCAATTCATTCTGGTCATTCCAAAAGCAAGATTGTTTGTGCTCTGCTCATTTTAAGATGCTTTCTCAAGCCCAGTGAGCTTGGAATTGCACTTTCCATTTCAGATACTTTGAGAAATTTAACTTCTAAAGCTAGTTGAAGTAATTATGATTCGGTAGAAAGCTAAGCCAATTACCTCTTCTTAAGAACTGAACCTATTTTTTGCCCCTAAATGAAATCAATCTGTGGTACAACTGCTGGAAATACCTACCTGCCAAACCACCACCAGTCAGGGTCCCATTATGCTGTTCTGGGAATTAAATTAAGCAATGAGGGTGAAAGGGAAACTGCTTCTAGAGAATTGTTTTTACGAGGCTTTAAACACTGGTTTTATGCTAAGTATGTCACACACCTCGCCCTAAGCCGGACAGAATGACGTACAAATGTGCTTCTTACCAATGTGTTTCCAGACCCTGCCTCTAACAGTTTAATTCTACATTCCAATGCAATATATCACATCATGTGGCAAGTGTTAGCTACTGCAGGTAATTATTTAGTGCATTATTCATGGCATAGTTCCCCTTTTAGTCTTTAAAAATATTTTAAAATGCCATGTAGAGAATGAAAAAATCTAAAATTAAAGTCATTATCAGTGATTTAATAATAAACTTCAAATTTTAGA
Source organism: Xerus rutilus (assembly GCA_028644305.1). Taxonomy (NCBI): domain Eukaryota; kingdom Metazoa; phylum Chordata; class Mammalia; order Rodentia; family Sciuridae; genus Xerus; species Xerus rutilus. The sequence goes on along the minus strand of CM053405.1, from coordinate 17,572,665 downwards.
ACACACTTATTGTAGTAACCAAAGAGTTATTTCAAGAAAATTTAACTATAATCATTGCAATACACTCAGAAGGCAATAAAGTATGGTGTAGAAAGAAGGACTCCATTATCTATACCTAGTTGTATTAGTAAAAAAGTCTTGTCCTAAGCATGTACAATAGTTTCATCTTTTGAAAACCTGGGTTATCTAGAGAATAATTGAAGCTTTCCTCTATTTAGAGATTTGCAAAAGCCTTTGGAATTGCAGGCAGTGTCACCTCAGCACACACATTTTAAGATCATTTGTTGCTGGTACATTGTGCTACTCTACCGCTTCCCTGAAGGACTCTGAGCGAGACTCAGGTGGTAAATACATTCCAGCTGATCTTCCGTATGATTCTTCCTCAGAATGCTTTGTAGGTTTATTTATACATAAACTATGACATTTACCAGTCCTCCCCCCCAAAAAAATTGTGATAAGCATTGCTTTTTCAATAGGTGACTCCAGGCCTGATGCTTTACAAAGGACATTCGTCCCTGTGGCTTTAGCTTTTGATTTGAAGAGTCTTGAGCTATTTGGAAAGAGGCTAAAGGATCTACATATTGTGTTAGAGCAAAGTCTGACAAAGCCATTTTTTAGGCATGAAACTTTTCTTTTTGTTCTTGTTTTCTGTGGCATAGCAAGGGAATGAATTGCTACCAACAAGAGTTACTTTTATGTAACACTGTATATTGAAAGTAAACATTTTGTTTATGTCCACTTACTATATCAATAGGTTAAAGAATATGTTCTAGAAAAATGGAAGAAGTGTAACTTCGCACTCTTCTTTATAGCAACAGTTAACTAGATAGTCAGGGATCCAATTTTCATGAGTACTCTACCTCTGCATCTTATCAGTAGTCTGGGACAGAGAAAGGTACAGAATAATAAATAATGTAAAATATTTTTCTCTTTTCTTTTCTTCCTTCACTCTCTTCTTCTTCCCAATGGGCACCTCTTCAGACCCATGTGAATTGTGTGAAAACTCTTAACAGATTTTCATTGTGCGAATGCATTATGTGGAGAAAGATAGCACCAACTCTATAAAGTAGCAGTGAAGATATGATATTGTTAATAAAGATGATGTTTATAACATTCAACATATTTTAAGTAATAATCATCAAACTGATGCTCTGATAAGAACTTTTCCTGCTTTATCACACCTAATTTTCCAAATTACTCTGTGAGAGTGGAAACCCTGAATTTACACATACTGAGTAATAAGGCATTGGGCAAAGTCACAATGAGTGAACATGAGCCATGGACTTCGATATGAAAGAAGCTCAGTTTATCTCCAGGGTATGAACTCTTAGCCACTCGATGCAGGAACAGGTGGAGGGTATGCAGCCGTACATTACAAACAGGAAATTAGAAGCTGTCAATGGAATATATGTGAATTAAGAAGTCAGAGGTAAGACTTAAGAGGAGTGTCAAGGAGATGCATTTTAAATTCCCTCTTGGCAAGAGGAACAGAAGGTGAATATACTTTAGAGAAATTTAGAATCCCATTTGGCATTCTTTATACTACTTCAGCCTTATAAATATGCCTGCTAAAAAATCGATTCTTATACATTATTTTTTAAAAGTGCTGAAATCATTATCTTAGTAACAATACAATTACATGTAGCTGGAAGAGAAATTCTTTTAAGCAGTAATATACATTTTATTTGCATATGACAATATTTTTTGTATCTGAAAATTATTTAAAATTAAGAAGTCAGATACATCTTGCAAGGGCAAATTATAATATCTTTTTGGATTAGACCACTTAATAAATTCATATTAATAAGATTGCTAAATATACTATTTGGGCTTTTTTTTAAAGATAATTTTCCCCTTTTTCTTTTAAATTTAGCTGTAACTAATAAACATAAAAACAAAAAAGTGAATATTAGTGGGATTCCACTTAATATTTTGATATACACAAATATGTATATATATACATATATACACATATATGTATACACATACATATATATGGCATAATGTTTAAATCAAGTTAAGCATATGTTTCTCTTCAAACATTTATCATTTCTTTATAGTAAAAACTTTCAAAATCCTTTCTTCTGGATTTTTAAAATATTGTCATTATCTATATTGCCCCTACTCTGCAATAACACACCAGAACTTCTTACTACTTTATAACTTTGTATCCATTGATCAACCTTTTCTTATTTTTCCTCACTCCTCTACTTTTTTCAGCCTCTGGTGACCACTGTTCTCAATTTTTATACATTCCACTTTTTGAGATTTCACGTGAGTGAAATCATAAAGTACTTGTCTTTTTATATGTGGCTTATTTCACTAAATGTAATTATCTCCAGTTTCTTCCAAATTGTTGCCAAAGATAATATTTGATTCTTTTTTAGGACCAAAAATTACTCCATTGTGTATATGTACCACATATGTCCATCAGTTGATGGACACTTAGGTTGTGTCCATTTCTTTACTATTTTCAGTAGTGCTGGAATGAACATAGAATTGCAGATGTTTCTTCGACATTTCTGTTTTCTTATATGGTTCCTCAACTTGACTTTGTCAGAGTTCACACTGAAGTTTGATTTTACCAAAAGACTAAAATATTCATATTGTGAAGTCTGAATAACTATAGCATGATTTTAAAATGTCCAAAAACTCTCAGATATCAGTAAAACTGCTTAGAAAAATTCACAATGAAGATGATGCGATTGTAACAATTACAGGTTTGTTACTCAAGCTAAGGTAAATAAAGACACATTTTGAATTTCCTTTATAAATTAAAATATTTTAACAGCATCACTTTATTTGGAAATTTTGATGGTCTTTATTTTAGCACTTGTAGTAAAGACATCATTATTAGCATGCTATTTATTGTTGTAGAGCTAATTTAGAAACAATAAATTGTTATGGAAAATCAAGCCATGGTTGTTGGAATGATATCATTAATGACTACATAAATAAAATGTTTGGAACTTTATATTCCAATATAAATTTTCTATCACATTGCAGAATTAGTAGCCATATATTATATTTTCCTAGAAGCAATTTGAATGTAGCTGTTAGAATACATTTAATTATCATAGTCAAAGGGATATTTAGTAGAAAAGGATGACTAAGGATTTACTAATCTTGTATAAGTAACTAATTTATTTAAAAATAGTTCTTTATCTCAAAAAGATGGTAAGATTAAATGTTATATATAAAAATATTTACAAATATTTATTCATATCTTGTATATTTGGACAATAAAGACACAGATATGAGCTCAATTTTACTAGGTTTTATGTTAGAAATTTTTCCAAAATACGAATAATCCCCTTGTGCTCAATACTAACTGAATTCATGACTACTTAATTAGGCTCTGCAGTAATTTTCTTTATTGCATTTGCTCATTATGTTAGGAGAATGAATGAAATGTTTATTGGTATGTGAGCACTTCAATATCCATAAGATGCCTATATAAATTAAATCTGGTGCACAAACATGCATTCCTAAACAAAATTCTCCTTTCCTTTTTCTAGACAATCCCAAAGAGACAACTCGTGTAGCTGTTTTTGTGAGAATTTTGGATGTTAACGACAACGCCCCACAATTTGCTGTGTTCTACGACACTTTTGTATGTGAAAATGCCAGACCAGGACAGGTGAGCAATTATAAGATTGAAAACATAGGGCAGTTTTGTGTTAAATAGTTTCTTTTCACAAACTTGGCAGGAATGAATGAAAAGGGATATGCACCTTCATATATACTCCCTGTAATATTTTTGAAAACTGACATGTTTTTAAAGTTGAAAATATTTAAAATAGCAGTGTACCAGGTTTCTTATTTCCTTTGTAAAATACTAGTGTAAAAGAAAAGACAGTATCATTTGTACACAAATATATAGGAACAACGTCAGGTATAAGAAACAACTTCAACTTTTAAAAGTTTCCAAAAATGAGCAAACTAAAATGCTCTGCTGTACCATTAGGTAAATATTGAAATTGTTAGAGAAATGTGAAGGAAAGTTCGGGGAAATGCAGAAACAAATGTATGGAATCTTTGAAACATTCAATCAATATTCGGATGTATGCACATGCATTTTGAAGTAGGGCAACAGAATTTGCTTATACATTGGTTTTCATCATTATACCAATACCTAAAGTGCTTAATGACTCGGTTTTAGTCCTTTAAAGCATTCTCCCTACATCAGCTTTGTTTATAATTATTTAAATCTTTCCTCAGTGGACTCATTTTGTTGTTTAAAAACTCCAGAAAATACGGCTGAAGGAAATGCTCTTAATTGCTTTGAGTGCTATCTTCACAGAAGGAAGCTGCATGTTATAAATAATAATTGGGAATCGAATGTGTTTTATTAGAGAAAGAGAAGCCATCATGAAACTGTATTGTGTTTTGACATCATTTGATGCTTTTATAAACATCACTGTCTTTGTTACATTTTTATGCAAATTATATTGTGGAATAACTCAAATACTTCCTTTTGAAGATTCTAACAAGAATTCAATAGCCTGTCTATTGTCAGGAATGGTAAAATTACTGCAACTGGATTTGTTTTTTTTTAACTTGAAAATATTATGGAAATGTTTAATTGGGAATATTTAAATGACTTAGCTACTTCCTTCTTAATGAAACAGTGTCCACCTTCAAATGCCATTTGAAATAGTCCTCTGCTTGGCAGACTCAGCATGAGACAAGTTAAAATCTTTTCTCTAAGAGATAAATTACCCATTTTGCTACTACTGCATTCATTGCTCCCTCTATGATTATTCTATTTGATTTTCAAGAGATATCTTTTCAGAGCATTTCAATTATTATAAATACAGACTTACAATTATATTCAAAATATACAAAATAAAGAATGGTGTTTGTTTATTTTCCCATGACTTTTCTCTTTTTAACTATAGCTGGCTCAGTAATGCACCAGACTTTATGTACATGTAAAAGCTAGTTGGCATATTGAATGAAAATAATCAAATGAAAGATGATTTTAATGAAAAAGAGTTAGCCAACTTTGACCATCCTGATAGAAAGGACATGATTAATAATTCTTGTCTGATTGACTGCAGGTACAAGTCGCCTACACTAGTTGTTAATAAGACCGTTTTGTGGGGTGTCACTTTGGTCTCATTGGCTAAAAACAGCATCTGCTTATACAAAATTTTTATATTAAATGATAGAATTCTATGTTCTGACATCTAAGCAGGCAAACTTGAAGTAATTATTTGATAAACTTCTTCACTGAGCTTTCATGATAATCACTCCTTAGCTTGGCCTCCCTTCCTCCTAGGAAAGGAGGAGTAGGTTAGGACTTCTGGGAATGCTTTAGTTATTTATAGAGAACCTCAGTTCACCCAATGCTCTGCAAATTAAGTGCTCTTTAAGTAGCAATTAGAAAAAAAAAAAACATGGGGAATAATTCCATTCATTTGGTGTGCAGACAAATTGATAAGACAGAAATAAAACTAATTGCCACCCCTCCTCCTCCTTATCTGTCTTTGGCTCTTCCTTGGTCCAAGCATAGAAGACTCTCTTAGATAGGATGCAACCTGCCAACTGATGAAGTATTAGAAGTCAGTCTTCTCCTGCCTAACCGGGCTACTTAAATTCTCACCTTTCAACCTCAGAGAAACGGACCTTGGAGAAAGGAGGGATAGGTTTTTTTCTTCCCTTCAGTTTCCCTCCTGCAGTCAGTAAAATATATTCAATATTTTTTCAAGTCTAGGGGAAAAAATACCATGTTAATCACAAAGAACCTTTCCCAGGGAATTTCTCTAGGTTGCTGTTTATATTTACTGTTCACTAAGACCTTATTAAAGCAAATATCAACTGACAGCAAATATCAAACCAGATAGCAACCAAGACTTTATCAAACCAAAAATCGTTCCACATATTTTCCATAGGACAATATTTAGTTACTGCCTAACACCTGGAAAAGTGAACTTTGCCAAAATAAAGGAAAGCTTTTATCAACAAAAACTCCGAGTCTTTCTACAAAAAATGTTAAAACATTCAAACATAATAACTTGTTATCTAATTTTAAATACATTAAAATCCACTTATTCCACATTGAGTAATAGTATTATCACTGAAACATTTCTAATGTTTATGTAAAATGTAAAAATACAATAATAAAAAATCAATTATATTATTGCCAAGGAGGAAAGCTAAGGAAGTTACCTATATCTCTCTTCTCCATATACTCAGAATAAATATTGGATATCACCAACTTATATCTATTTGTTTCTTAAGTGTGATAAATTGTTTTATTGCAACTAGATTAAAATGAATTTGTCTCCAGGAGAAATAAAATATTGAATGATCATATAGAAAGCCAGCAGAAGAGGTTTTACCTACTTCTTGTTGTCAAATACTGATATCCATTTCCAGTCTTTATAGCACACTTATCAAAACAAGAGTTTTGTGATTTTTAATGTATGATTGGAATACAAAGTGAGAATAAATTGAAAAGTAAATTTTGAATATGAACAGGTTAGACAATAAAGCCAAATATGTCTCAAAAAAAATCATCTCATGAAGGCAGTGCTTCTATTTACAACAGAAAAGTCTCAGAGTTGTAGAACAATATTTTAAAATTATAAGGATTCTGCAAAATATGATTCCATTTTTTATAACTTTGATAGGAATTGGGATTACTCCTTTTATAACAAAATATATCAATTAACCACTGGCTGTTAAATCAATGATGCAACAATTTCTTATTAAAATATTATACTTCATTGAGCATTTATATAAAACTTTATGGTTTACATAAATAGGAAGATGTAAATATATGTCCTCGGAAATGTATTATTCTATTATTTTTGAGGATAAAAATGAACTGGAATTGTAGTTTGTGAAAGCAGTTAAAGTATATTTATTTTGAGACATTTTAGTTTTTGTTCTAAAACATTAGAATTTGAACTAGTCTACTATCTTTCATGATATGTTATTTCATTATTTCTCTTCAATATACTATTTTATTTGGTGGAAGTTGCTGGGAATTGAACCCAGGGCCTTGTTCATGCAAAGCAAGCACTCTGCCAACTGAGATATAAGACATAGGAATAGAGAAATGATTGACTCAGTAATACTGTTAAACTCTGATGAGATTAAATAGCAGCAGGTTCAAAATCAATGATCATTGAAGCCAAGTAGCCCCCCTATATACTCTTATGAATCAAAATTTTAAAAATAAATCTTTTAAGTACATTTTTTAGATACAAATCAGTTAAGAAATGCTTTGGTAAATGAATAAATAACTCTTCAGTAGTATTAACACTTGTTTTTTACATTTTTAGCATTAATTAATTAATATGCAATACCATATTTTCTATTTTATAAGTCTGGCTTCCGTTTAATCTTATTACAATTAAGATTAGTCAAATATATTTTTAAATTTTTTAAAAATGATTCAGTTTTAAATAATTTTCTTGCTGATCATTTCTATACAATAAACATATGTGTGCATGTCTTAAATTCTTGTATCATTTTTAATAAATGATTACAGTTATAATTTAAAAAGCTAATACCTGAAATTTATCACATTTCTGTTGATACAGTAAACTTTGAAAGAAAAGAATGGTTATAATGATCTCTTCACTTATTTCTTGTTTTATTTAAGGTTTTAAAGGTGAAATCCCTAATTAACACAAGAAAACCTCAGTAGCAATATTTCCACCAAATAGCCACACAAAGTTAAATTGACTTAATACATTAAAAAGCATATTCCTTTTAGTTAAGCATATTTGACCATTTCTACAGGCATAAATAGACATCAATATGCATAAGAAGCAACTTTGAAACCTCATAAAATTTAAATATTTTAAAAACCAAAATTTTATTATATATGTAACTTAAATAAAGAAATTATATACCCACCAAAATACATAACTGTTTTATATATTATATATTTATATAGTATCAATCATATCCTATATCCAAAGCAATGAAATGATTATGTATAAACTATTAAAATTTTCACTATGTTATCAGACATTCTTTTATCATCTCTTATCTTTAAAACAATTGAGTTGATCATTATAATTGTTCCCCCATATTGTACATATCTTGAATTTAAAAATACATAATTGCATTGAAAATGCAAATGAAGCAAACTATTGCTCTTAATGTTTTAAAATCATGTGTAAACCTTTCTTTGTAAAAGTTATATTCAACATTATGTATAAATTATTATTTTTTTATTATCTTTCACCTAACTTTGGAGAGGAGCAAAGCCATACTCATATTTCTGAATTTTCACTACATCAAATCA
>CM053405.1:17533661-17563896 GCA_028644305.1 Xerus rutilus | reverse complement strand
AAAAAGTGAGCAGACTATAATTATAAAATGCTGGCTATGGAGGGGAGAAACATTTAGCAAGAGGAGCTTTGAATTAGTCATGAGCTGCCTTAGAGGTCTTGCATGATTGGGACAACAGATTCGTTTCACTTTAGATTTGCACTGTTAGGTGATGGAAATACTGTTTGAGATATTGTACACTGTGCCTGTTTCTATATACCAAGAATATAGTGGCTATAAATTTCAGGAAATCTATTTTGGGGCACCATGGGAAAAGTTACTATAAGACTGATGAAGGTTAAACAGAACATATATTTTGTTTGAGGCTGCAAATCTATAGTCAGCTCAAGCCAATAAAAATAGGTAATGTCTGAGATTGTAAAACAAACAAACAGAAGCTTGTTTTGGATTTTTGTAAAAGGTAAAGTCTTTTGGAAAAGTGATGGAATGTGTGATTTAATGAAAACTTACTTTCTGTAGCGTTTATTGTATTTGCCATCCATTTTATTCTGTGTATCCTTTAATGGATATGTGTATCAACCTGCAGCTGTGTTCTGTTTCTTTAAGGAAAATAAAAGACCATTGAAAAGCAATTGATAGTGTTTCCTAAGATTATAATATATGCACCATTAGTTTGCATATAGTTGTCACAAAGTATTCCAGTGGTAATTAGTGCTATCTATGGAAAACTTAATTGATAAATAAAGTCAACAGTGCAGAAGAAATATCCTCAGACACTCTTTCACAGACACAAGAGCACTTTTAAGAAACAAGCTCATGGTAGAAAGAAACTTGCTATGCAGAAAATACTATCCTGGTGTATCATCCTTTCCTACTCTATTTGATTTCATATTTTTATTTGGAATATCAATTTTATTCCTGCTTTCTTTGTCTTTCTTTGTCTTAGTTGATGCTGGCCTTTGAATATAACTATAAGGAGAAGCTTATTTTAAATATTTCAAAAATTTCCTTTCAATCCAGAAATGCCCTTATTTATAATAGTTATTTGGGAAAAATACGATGATCAGAGATGAGCACTTACTTTTGTATGACAATATATGTCAAAGGCCAAAGCTGCACAGACCTCTACTTTTGTAGTAAGGCTAAGGATGTCCTTTCTATTAAAAAAAAGAAAGAAAACAAAAGAAACTTTAGATAAGATTAAGCTGTGTTCATTTTCTCAGATTGTTGCAAATCTTGTATTATCACCTAACATCTTAAAATTAAATTTATCTTATTACATAGTTACTGAGGAAGCAATCTCAGTGTTGATCATCAATTATTTTATGTCAATTAAAAAGGAAATTTAAAAAATCTGGATTTGACTATTGGTCAATATCATCTCCTTTGTCCCCAGCCAATTCATCAGGAGGATGAATGCCCTGATCATGAAAGAATTCTTCCCTGAAGAAACTGGGTGTACGCTTGTTTGTTGGATGTTAGCTGTGATTTCTTCTTTAGGCAATGCACACAATAAGGAACTCAACTGCTGTGCTTTTTCAGAATGTGGGCTTTATTGATCATTCTTATTGGCCTATTTTTAGGGTCAGGGGAAATTCCTCATGCACTACATTTCTCAAAAATATTTCATAATCTAATTAAATTCTGCATGACTAATTCTGCATGACTATATCTTCTTTCTTGATACCCTTTGTTCTGCTTTAACTGTCAAAATAAACAGGAGACACTTTAAATGGAAAGAGTCACATATGTAATTTAAAGATCAGTAAATCCCTTTCAAAGCTTAAATTCTCTGCAGTGTATGGTAAGCAGCAGTTTGCATCTTGTACGTGATAGTCATAGGACTCAGATATTTTCTTGGTTTATATATCACATGATTCCATCTCCTCTGTGCATCTGCTCTGTCTTTAGTGTCATTCATATTGATTATGACCATGATCCTTTTTCTTGATTGTCTCATATAATTTAATAATCAAATTACCACCCTATAATTTACCTTCACACATTAATCTTACTTCAGTCCATGACCCAAGTTTTCTATTATCCTAAACATTTTATATATTTGTATATATGGTAGTCCACTTATTTTTCTACAGTGAGACTAAGAATTGTGACAGAATTTTCAAATCTTTCAAAACTCATATTGAGTATTTAAATTTCTTTCTTTTCTTTTTTTTTAAATGTTTATTTTTTTTTAGTTGTAGGTGGACACAATATCTTTATTTTATTTTTATGTGGTGCTGAGGATCGAACCCAGTGCCTCCTGCGTGCTAGGAGAGCACGCAACCACTGCGCCATAACTCCAGCCCCTTAAATTTCTTTCTTAATTTTAAATATACTCTTCTCCTGTTAAACTGAAATGAGGTAAATGTCAGACTTTGGATTTGATTTAAATTTACACCAAGCTCTTTCATTTCAAATGCACACATCTCATATGTGACTGCTTATCACGGAGATGACTGAAGGCAATTGCTTTAAGTGCCTAACTCAATATATCTACATCCAACTGCAGAACTTTGGTGCCACCCTCATATATATCACCATGCTCTATGCTTCTGTGATTCTCTTGATGGAAAATATAAGTCTCATAAGACATGCACTTGGCATTGGTCTTGAATCACTTTATTAACCTAACCTTGCTGCCATTCCTGTATAAGATTGGATGAAGAAATTATAGCCCAGTGTCAAAAATTTAAGGCCTGGGATAGTGTACTGAAATACTGAGATTTTGTTATATGAATAAAAACTAATGTATACTTCTGAAGAAAATTTATTTAATCAATTTATTTCCTATAGTATTAGAATGATCCCCTCTGTCCACTACTTGCCTTTTCTGTTCCTCAGCCACAACTGATCTAACACAACTTACACAATTAATTTCCATCTATGAAAATATGAGGACAGAATGAGCAGATCAAACAATAATCAAAATTCTCTTAAAATAACAAATCATTCTTAACATGTGGAACACAAATAGGAGTATCAGAAATGCTTCTCACCTTAATAATATTAAGAAGTAATATCATAACAGTAATCTGGCTATGCTTCTGTCTAAAGTAACTATACGAAAGTTAAACTTTTCAAATACATCCCCACGTATGAAAAATTTCACAGAAACTTTTGCTGTTCTCTTATAGGATTAAAAATTCTTATTCAAACCAGCAATAAGGCAAATAGATTTTTTCCCTTTAATTTTACTTGTTTCCTTAATTGACTTGTGTTAATTAATTTCAAATTTAGAGTTTACTCTCATAAACTTACCTTAAAATTATTTTCATATGAATGAATTCATTTTAAACATATACCATGCAATCTCCCTTTAAATTGCTTCCGGGTAAGGTGCAATTTACTGCAGTATTACATGTCAAGCTATTTCCAAACATGGTCTGTTCCCAAACTATATTCAAACCATTAATATATGGCTATATACATAAGTCTCTTATGATTTAGCCAAGTATAGCAATATTTAAGTAATATTTCAATTTCTATGTGATATAACAGCACTTTTTGTGATATATATCTGTTCCATAGGACTTATGTATAGGGTTGTGATGGGAATTGATATAAACTCAGTTATGAAAATATTGAGTATCAGATAGACTTGGGACATAGGTCAGTATGTGGAAGGTCAATTGTAACTTTAATTAGCTGTTAAATGATAAAATATTCAAAGCATATTTTATTTTTTATTTCATTAAAATGTTTTATGTCATAATAGACTTCTTTGCTGCTTTTGTGTGTGTGTGTGTGTGTGTGTGTGTGTGTTGGGATTGAACTAGAACTCCATACATGCCAGACAAGTGCTTGACAACAGAGGTATACTACTAGCACTTGCTCTAATTTTTAATATTATGCATTGCACTGGCGATATACTGGATCTAAGACTGAGTTTGCATAAATAAATCTTTTTGATTTTACAACAATAGTATTATCATCACATTTAAAATGAACAGCTTTCTTTAGTCTGAACCAAATAGGCCTTCATTTTTCCCACACAATCATAAAAAGGAAAATCCAAAAGATGCATTAATTTTAAATTTATAATAACAATACTTGGATTAAGTAATATAAAAATATGATAACAATATAAGTTATTCAATGGCATAAAAAGGAAAATAACCTAATCTATAGTAATAGTAGGAGGCGTTAATCTTCATTAAGTGATAAAGTAAACAGACAAAAATAGCCATGGTATAGAATATTAGAAAAATGTTAGTAAATTTAAGCTACATTTCTGTTGATATAAAACTATGCAAGAAAGGATATGATGTACATTACTTTCTAGTGAAAATGAAATATTTAACAATTGATCATATCATAGATTAATATTCAATGTACCTCAAAAATGTAAAGTCACATAAACAATATTATCCAAACACTACAAATTTAATAATTACTTGACTTTTGTTTGAAAATAAAATTGAATCAGTTCTAAGTAATTGTTAGCTCAAAGAATAAATCATAAGAGAAATTTGAAAATAATTGCTATGGTGTGATCATAACTGCATGGCATAACAGAATTTGAAGATGCAGTTAAAGTGGTGCTCAATTGAAATATTATAGTTATAAAGGAATATGTTAAAAAAGGGGAAAGATTAAAAATCAGTAAAATGATATTCTTTTTCATAAAAATAGAATAAGTAAATCTAATCCAAAAACAGTATAACTGTATAATTAAATAAAAGAATCTGGGCTGGGGTTGTGGTGCAGTGGTAGCGTGCTCGCCTAGCATGCGTGAGGCACTGGGTTCGATCCTCAGCACCACATAAAAATAAAATAAAGATATTCTGTCTGCCTACAACTAAAAAATACATATTTTAAAAAAAAGAATCTAATGAAATAAGCAGAAAACAGATGTACAATAGAGAAACAAAAAAACAAAAATTTATTTTTGGGGAATATCAATGAACATTACATATCCCATATACGGGTATAGGCAGTATCTTTTAAAGTTGAACATACAATTCAGCAATTCCAATTCATAGTTTGGAAACATGTTCACTTAATAGTCTTTGTTCTAAATATTCATGGTAGGCTTTTTTTTTTCTTCACTAGGGATTGAACGCAGGGATAGTCTATCATACAGCTATATCTCCAGTCCTTTTAAATTTTTATTTTGAGATAGGTTATCACTTAGTTGCTCACACTGCCCTTGTGATCCTCCTACCTCAGACTCCACAGTCTCTGGGATTACAGGCATACATCACTGCACTTGGCCTAGCCTATCTTTAATAGTGCTACATTAAAAAATGTCCATAAACTATGGAATACATAAATAAAATACATATCTACCTGGTTGAAAATCTCCCAGAAATGAAAATAATATATAACCATATACAAAACCCTTGATGAATCTCTCAGATATAATGTTGAGTAGATAAGCCAGAACAAAGCATACATGGCTCATGTTATTTTATTTTTCTGAAGTTCAAAAACTATGTAAAACTAATCTATATTATTTAATCAAAAATAATGATAATGCTTTCTAGAGAAAAATGTGACCATGAAGAAAGATAAGAAGGGCCCTGGGAAGTTGGTGATGCTGTTTCTAGGTCTGAGTGCTTGGTTACAGGGCAGTTTCATTTTGTGAATAATATGACAAGTGCACTTTTCTGGTCATATCTCATAATTCAATAAATTTACTAAATAGGTAAATCATAGTCACATTTACTGTAGCTTAATTTGAAAAAAAAATGTATTCTAATGAGTATCATGATGGTACGCATATCCAATTAAAATCTATAATATTAAAATTTCTAAAGATGCCTGTTTTATCTTTTTAAATTATAAGTACTGATTTTATAGTCAAAACAAACTGAATATTTGATACATTACAAAGATTCTAGCAGTTTTTCCTTAAACAGTGAAATCTTTTAATAGAAAGCATATAACTACTAATTTGGTTGAGATAGAATACTGAGGGAAAAAAATACAAGATTATTTGGTTAACAATTTGTTCACAAGAGGCAACACTTTTAATTTTGGACTCTTCATTCACCTTGCTGTGTTGATATGGACATCTACCCTCAAGCAAACATTCTACTAAGTTTGTAGCACTGCTAAATGTAACAGGCTAAAATATTAATTCAGTAGAGTTATATTTGAGGATATATGTTCATCTCGGCAGTGATAGATCAAAAGAAAATTCAAACATGAAAATGATACCTTTTTAAAACAAGGGATAACATCTCTGAGCCCTAGACATGAAACTGTTCCTTGCCATGTCCCATCAAGCAGTTGCTAACCACTTAGGTACACTGGACTCCTTCTGACCTGGACAAGTCACAAAGTTGTTCTGACAAGGATAGGTTTGCATGTCCTTCCTACAGGACCTAAGGTGGCCACGCTGCCCAGGGACTTAGGAAATGCCTGATCTCCACTCATGCAGCTCCATGTATAATAAAATCTGACTTGAGGAATCACTTCGCAGCAAAGGAACTAAGGAGTAACTTCCACTGGTCAACGCAGACACCATCAGCCGCAACCTGCCTCATAGGCAATTGAGCAGCCCTCTAAAGGCACAGTTGAAGCTTCAGACTGTGAAAAGATGTGATGCCATCCTTTAAGATATAGTAGAATTGTTAAATTATCCACTTTAATATGTCAGTGTGGCACCTTTAAGAAAAATGCATGAGTCCTAGAAATAAAGGGTACAAATAGCAATGTTTCCATTGACCATAAATCTAAGTGATTAATGGGGTGTTTTGCATTTCTTGCATCTGCACTTTGATCTATACAAGATTAGAGACCCTGCTCTTCAAAGGGGGCAATATATTAGTAAGGGAATCAGTAAGGATTCCATTAGACTATAAACAGTAGTTGCTGCCAATGCACTTTGGAATCCTTGTAAGGGACCAGCAGGCAAAAACAAGAGTCACTATCATAGCATTAATAACTGACTTTGATAAAAAGAGAAGACGTAGCTGCATTTATAGAATGAGGCAAGAAGCAGTATATGTACCACTTAGATGATCTACATGCATGCCTCATACTAATTCTGTCTTACTATAGTGGTGAATGGACATATGTATCAACCCTAGTCTACAAAGAGTGTGATTATTAACATTCAGGAATGGACCTTTGGGTTACACCACCAGGTAATCCATCCAGATCTGGGTGGTAAGAGCTTCAGGTTAGCAGGATTTGAATGAATATAAGAAGAAGGTCAGGATACTTACCAGAGACAAGTAAATGCCAATTGTACAATGGGGGAGAGGGTTCTGTGTAATTCCTCCTCCTCTGATAAATTTCCTTTCCAAAAACTAAAGGCCAACAGGAATGACAGAGGAGGTACTTCCTGAACTTTCATGGAGACATGAACACTAAGAACTCTGCAGGTCATAAAAAGTGCTCTATGCATGTCTCCTAATCTGGGATCTGTAATGATTGCTGATCCTCTGCTAGGCAACTATGTTTGGGCCATTGGCCATGATCACACTATAGACTGATCATGACTGAGAATCCCAAGAGCAATTAGGGAAGCCCATTATTGAGACTGGCAGGATTTCTCTTAGGGTCAACTTTAGCAGGAGATCATGGTCATCTATGTTTGTTAATTGATCTTATGGAAAGGTAAAGTAAGGAATAGGAAGGAAGTAGTTTGGGATCAAACACTCACTAGAAGTTAGGTTCCTATTCTGCCATGACAATCAGACAGAGATACTATATTCTTTTATGTTTATATTTCAAAGTGACAGATTGCCAGGTCCTGTAGAAAAAGAGTCTTGGGTTATAAGACTAGAAAAAGAGTATTTAAACAATTTGCATCTCAAACAGGCAGAGAAAAAAATTGTAATAAACAATTATATTTTCTAAAGTAAATGCTCTAAGGAAAGGGAACACAGTAAACTCTGGCTAGAAATCTTGACTCAGTCATGGCTAATATCCTAGAGGAAGAAAGAAGTCAGTCTAAAGTTTAGAGAAGTAGAGGAGGATGGTAGTTTTCTATTTTCTTTTTATATTTTATTTAGTTGTAGATGGACATGATATCTTTATTTATTTATGTACTGTTATGTGGCACTGAGGATCAAACCCAGCACCTTGCACATTCAAGGCAAGCACTCTACCACTGAGCTAAAGCCCCCACCTAGTAGTAGTTTTCTTATCCTCCAATTGCATTCTTCCTAGCTTATGAATTGAAATGTGCACACGCATGCGTGCACACAGACACACACACACACACACACACATTCACATACATACGCACACCACACAAGATGCCAGTCAATTCATTATCTGAATTAAATGAAGAAATTTAACCTGACTTAAAAGCCCAAAATATCTTCTTTTAAAAGTCACTGTATTATATATTATTATGGTTTCTGTGGGAATCAAAGGTAATTCCCAATACAGTGTATTAATGTAAACTTTAAATATTATATAAAGCTTATACTTTATTGATTACATATTATCAATTGATTACATATTATCAATTGATATTGATTACATATTATACTTTATTTATTACATATTTTCATGTGAATAATATAGGCATGGATAATTATAATTTCTCTTGATGTTTGTATCATTTTGTAGATTTTACTGTTAGGGATTTCATTTAACTTGCCATGATATTAGTGATGACTTATAATAACTGGTAAAAGCTTGAGTCAGTCATTGGTATGTTTTCAATTATTTAAATATATTGGACATGAATAATTAATTTTTTCATTTCTCATTTTAATATTTTTCATTATTCAGTCTGCAGAACTACCCCTGCAACACACAGACAGAAGCAGAGCCATTTCTATCATGCTTTTCTCCTTTTATTGTATGATGTGGTGTTCAGGAGAACTGTATGGCAACTCATATCATTTGAGATCTATAATAAGCTGATAACTAGGCTGGGAATCTCACATAAGTCATTCACGTGATCCCTCAATACACTTTATGTTTAGCATCACCATCCATATGTATAAAGAGATGAAAACTAAATTCAAGGGAAGAAAACTAATTCATTCATATTTCTAATTAGAAAATTCAAGAGATAGGAATTAAGCTCAGACTATGTCTTTCCACTCTACCACTTATCTCCTTTTCTATTACACTACTGAAGTCATCAACCAATGAATGTACATGCACTTAGCAATGTATATTACAGTGATATGTTTATATATTTTATTAGCATTAAAATAAGTTAACAGTTATTGCCATATTACTCAGATATATGTTGCACAGTCTTAATGGTTATTGCAATATTAATAAGATATGCAGAGAATTTTTGTAGTAGTTATTGCCATTTTAAGAAGATGTATGAAGAACTTTATAGGCTACACTAATAATAAATATGCTAAAGGAAAACACTGTCATGATGCATATTCTAAGAGCAGCCTTGCTTAAATGGTTATGGATTATAGAAGTAATTTTTGTGGAAAGCTTTAATATCTATTAAACTTAAAATGATACAGTGATTCATATGCTTGAATGAGTCTCCCTATCTTTAGACTCTCTGATTCACTTCATTCACTAGCATATGATTTTTCCTGAAATATAACTTTTCTTGTGTTATATTGTCAATTTTCCAAGTTTCATTAATTCAGCATTGACAGGGGACTAATCTATTTCTATAACCTGATAAAAACAAGATGGAAGTCAAAACCTGACTCCCATCTAAACTTCTATTTTTTATTTATTTTTTTGGTACTGGAGATTGAACTCAGAGGCACTTGATCACTGAACCACATCCCCAGACCTATTTTGTGTTTTATGTAGAGACAGGGTCTCACTGAGTTGCTTAGTGCCTCGCCGTTGCTGAGGCTGGCTTTGAATTTGCGATTCTCCTGTCTCAGCCTCCCTAAGTGCTGGGATTACAGGTGTGCGCCACTGTGCCTGGCTTAAACTTTTATTTTTTTTTATCCCTACAGTTTGCCCTTTGTTGAACTATCTGTATTTCCCCAATATGCATAAATCGTGAATACACATTCTTTCTTCTGGAGAACTACATAAAAAGTGCTTCGGGCTACCTCTAACTTATTATAATTGTGGAAATTTTTATCCCTCTCTAAGTTATTTCACTAACAAACTTATGTTAGATATATTTATGAGAACTATTCTAAGCAGTAATTTTGGTGCATGATTCAATTGCATGTTGCTGGTACATATAGGAACACAATGATTTTCATATATATAGCTCTTTGATTACATTATATAGTTAACATATTATACCAAATTGACTGATAATGTACTCTGTGAACAGGTAAGCTATGGTTAGTGCTAAGTTGTCTACTATTTATTCTTTCCAGTTCCACAGGAACTCTTTCTATGCACTGCAAAGCTTTGTTCAAATGTTGAGCTGTTCAGTTGACATTGTGTCATTTTAATATATTATGAATATGGTAATATTCGTGGAATATTAGGTTGATAATAATCTCAAAAAAGTCAGAAGAATATTTTAATAAATTTCAAGCTATATGTGTGATTTAAAAAAAAGACTATACAGCTGGGGTTGTGGCTCAGCAGTTGAGCACTTGCCTCACCTATATGAGGCACTGGGTTCATTCCCTAGTACCACATAAAATAAATAAAGGTATTGTGTTCATCTACAACTAAGAAGAATTTTTAAAAAATACTATAAGTCCAGAAGTGATATTTTAATCCTTTAAACGTACATTATAATTTTAAAAAGAATAAAAATTTGTAGAATTCTTAAAATACATTTCTTTTAACATTGGAAAAAATAATTTATACAAGTATGTATGTTATTATTGCTATTTTCAACTTGAACCCTACTAGCATTCTAAAACAAGAAAATGTCCTATAAAAACAAAGATCATTGTTACATGAGAAGACACTTAACATTTTTATCATGTGCAGATTATACCACATACCTTTTTTTTTTTAGTAAAAAGAAAAGAAGATTTATTGCTTTGCTAGCAAAGGAGAAACACAAGAGACTCCTGTCCCAGAGACTGTGATTCTCTCCATCAACAGGAGCAGGGAGCTTTTAAAGAAGTGATTCAAAGGGTATAGTCCACATGTTTTCTTTTGGAGTTGTAATTCACTTGTTAATTTGGAAGACAGTCATTTTTGAGTTCTTCTGGTACCATCTCCAAAGTCGGGATTACTTTGTTCTGATAGTGGGTGTATATTCAAGGATGGATAAATATGCCTAAAATAAGAAAGAAAATAATCTCATTTCCCCTGAGATTAGGGAGGGTGAGATATTAGGGAAGAGTAGGGAGATAGGAAGAGAAATAAATATGTCCCTTTAAAAATTAAGTTGCAGTGGTAGAGCAACAAGGGCTACATTCAAAGCATAAAGTGGACCACTATTACATTTTCTCATTGTCAATTTCTGCATTCCATTTCTTTGGAAAAATGGGCTATAATATCTCCATACAGCTTTCTGTTGAAAGAGGGAGAGGTTGAGAGAAGTAACCCAAAGTCCTTGTTCTCTATCAGGTGGGGCATAGGCAGTTAAGGGTAGTCAACATTAGAGCAATCCAGAGGTCCATAGTAACAAATGGCAGGTGGACAAGGCATACATAGGGCAGTGATCATGCTCAGACAACAATAAACAAGATAGCAAAGCATTTCTTGTTTTGTAAACAATTAACACAAAAGCAATTAGTATTTCAGACAGTCTCTGAAAACCAAGAAGACAGTAACTTATAATTCTATCAGTGAAAAGCAGATCAAGTTTATCAATGTAGGAGGTTAGTAAGATTTGTAAGTCTATGAGATCAGGCTCAAATTAACTTAGGACAAACTGGTGACTCTAGAGTCCTTTGTGATCATCATTATTAGGAACTCCCACACAAGAATCCTTTCTATATAGCCTCTAGTTTTACTTACTTTTGGTAGGGCTGCCACAAATATACATCTTTAAGTTGCATTAAAAAAAACATAAAAACAAAAAACATTGTTTTTCCTTTCAAATGTCCATGTAGGACTGTGCTTTGGCCACACTCTTTGGCCACCTGCCAGGTGTTTAAAACCAAGTTAGTCAAAACCAACTTTTTTTTCTATCTACACTTAAGTGTCAGCAGAGATTCTCCAGAGATTACTCTTGGGGACATATACAAAGCTCTTGGGTCCTTTATCTTTCCTCTACCATACGTGCTATCTGCCAGTATGAGACATACGTGGCTTCTCTTGGAAGTATCAAGGACATTTTCCTCTGCAATGACCCTCCTCTTTGCAGAATGTGCACTGGTTGTCTTCCTGTTCTCTAGAGTCCTCTCAATCTCCCTGATCACTAAATTGTGTGACTCACCAGAGTTGCAGGGCCCATAGAGGGATCTCATCATTCCCTGTGTCCTGGCTGACCTTAGAGGGCAAGTGCCAAAATGTTCACTGCCCACATTTTAAAAACCTGTAACTTTCTCACACTAAAAATTACAATACCAAACATAAATGCCAAAGTGTAATCTCATCTCCTAAAATTTAAGAATTGTCATGTAGAATAACATTAAAAAGTGAAAACTAGAGCAATATTAGTAGAAATAAATGATAAATTATCTATATAAAGAAAGCACAAGACATTAAGAAAACCTATATCAATAAATGATAAAAAGGTCAGAATTAAAATGGAAGATAAACCAATTTTTGGGATAAATACCTTAATATTATATTGTTTCTAATTCCCTCACCCACAGAAAAAAATAATTTCAAGAGAAAATCATTTCAAGAAAAAATGTTAAGTAATCTCAGCACTTTGGGAGGCTGAGACAGGAAAATCGCAAGTTCAAAGCCAGGCTCAGCAACGGAGAGGCACTAATTAACTCAGTGAGACCCTGTCTCTACATGAAACACAAAATAGGGCTGGGGATGTGGCTCAGTGGTGGAGTGCCCCTGAGTTCAATCTCCAGTATCAAAAAGGAAAAAGAAAAAATGTTAAATATTCAAAATTATGTTTTTAAAAGCCAATCACTAATTAATTTCTAAAGAACAAATTAGAAATCAAATTACCATGTATAATATACTACAAATGAAGATTTGTATATATAGTTTTAATTTTTTTTAATTTTAAAATTAAAATTAATTTTTTATCACTACATAATTTTAGTGTTTTTATCACGGCATATTAACTATACAGTATAGTGGTCCTTTTTGTGGAATAGTCACAAGTGTGCAGAAAATAATCTGATTAATTTCATTCCCCTTGTGCTTTCTTCCCCTTTACCCTCATCATATTCCTCTATCCTAATTGTCCACATTCTGTTTTCATTAGAATGCTTTTTCATTCTTTTCTTCTCCAGATTCCACATCTAAGAGAAAACACAGGACACTTGTCTTTCTGACTCTGGCTTAGTCTGCTAACATGATTGTTTTCCAGTTTCATCCATTTTCCTGCAAATGATATAATTTAATTTTTCTTTGTGATTGAAGAAAAACACTATTACATATATTTACTACATTTTCTTTATCCATTCATCTGTTGATGGACAACTAGAATAGTTCCATAACTTGGATATTGTGAAGTATGTTACTATCAACATGAGTATTCATATATCTCTAAAGTATGCTGTCCTTACTTCTTTTGGATAAGTACCAAGGAATGGTATAGCTTGATCAGATGCTTTTTCCAATTTTAGTTTTTTGAAGAACTTTCATACTGATTTCCATAGTGAAATCAGTATGAAAATCAGTATGAAAACTGTACTAATTTACTTTCTTACCAAGAATGTATAAGCAGGAGTCCTTTCCCTCATGTTCTTGCTAGCATTTGTATGATTAAAGACTATTATTCTTACTAAAATGAGATGGAATCTCAGTGTAGTTTTGATTTGCATTTCACTAATGACTAAAATATCTGAACATTTTTTCACATAATTTTTATCCATTTTTATTTCTTTTCAGAAGTGTCTATTTCATCTTCCCATTTATTGTTTCTTATTTATTTACTGTTTTGCTATTGAGTTCTCTATAGATTTTGGGTATTAATCAGCTGTTGGAGGAGTAGCTGGCAAATATTTTCTCCATTTTGTAGTCTCTCTCTTTATACCGTTTTTTCCTTTGCTGTGCAAAAGTATCTTAACTTAATGCCATCCCAATTGATTTATGTTATATTAACTGAACTGTAGTGATCAAAAGTATATATTTTTGAAAGCTAATTCTTCCAAAGGGGAAAAATAGGAAAATAAAAGACTAATGTAACAGGAAAAAGATGTACATAAGTAAATATTACAATGGTCGTATCTCAAAAAATGGATGTATTTATGTATGATGTATTTATGATGAATGTATTTATGGTTGGTCTAGGGAAAACTGACTCACCACACACAACAAAAAGAACTATATATATTTTGTTATAAAATTTGTAAAAATTAAGTAGGATTCTGAAGCTAATTACAGAAAGTATGTGCATATGTTAACAAAACACTATACAATCTTCAAGTAGGTAAACATCTCTTTATAAAGATAAAAAGTATAATTAATAGGGAGGAAAATATTGACTATCATGTGTTTAATCTAGTGATCTATGTCAGTGAATAATTCCATAGAATAGATTTGTTAAAGGCAGATTTTTGTGCAGTGTGTATATATATATATATGTATATATAATTTATATACAGCTTTTTGTTGCTGTTAGCAAAGGATCTGACAAAAAGAATTTTAGAGGAGGTGCTCATAATTTTAGAGGTCTTGGTTGGTACATGACCGAGCTATTGCTCTGGGCCTAAGGTGAGGCAGAACATCATGGTAGAGTAGTAGAAATGCTGCTCAGAAGGTGGCAATCAGGAAGCACAGAGAGCTTTGCCCACATTTGCCTACCTTCTCCAGTCATAACTTACCTGCCCACAGACCACCCAGTGGATTAATGCACTGGTTAGGTCTTCAATAGCACAATCATTTCACTTCTAAAATTTCTTGCATTGCCTCAGACATATGCTTTTGGGGATGCCTCATATCTAAACCATAACAGACATCATCAATATGATGCTTTAGAATAATTAATACAGGACATGAAGGCACAGACCTATCAAATTGCCAGCTTTCAAACATTGGCTTACAGTCTGTTATTTTTACCTCTTTGGAGTATTTCTTGAATGTCATGCATCATTATTTTGTTCTGGATATATTTTGAATATAGCATTTTTGTAAAGATGTATTAAGTTACTAACATGGAAAGTAAGTAGAATACTGTCTGGAATATAGTAAGCTCAACAAATATAAGCCATTATTATTAGTTTTATTATTTTACAATTAACAATTATAATTAATAATTTTATAATTGTTATTTTACTACCAAAGTCATACCATTTAGATTCTCAAATGTACACTTAAAATTCAAGAAGATAAATTCAACTAGTAGACATGTTAGTACAGATAGAATCAGAATTCATAGGTGGCAAAACAACATAAATTAAACAACTAAAATTACTATTTTCACATTTTAATATTTAAAATTGGGTATAGTTTATATTTCCTGTGTAACTTGATTTAATTAACAGATTTTAAAATTGTACATCATCAGTGGTAAGTAATTTGGATCACTAGATATGATCACATGATTTACAAACAAAGAACACAAAAACTGCTTAAACTCATAATAAATCAGAGAAATGCAAATTAAAAAAAAACCTTCTTGTTAAACAAATTGGCTGAAAATTAAAAGTTAAGTAATACCAAACTGTGATGAGAATTTTGGAAAGCAGAAAGCATCACACACCCTTGGTGGACATACGATTTGCCAATGAATCATGAAGTCACCTGGCAGTACTTAAATAAAGTATGTGCATAATACAAACCCCAATCTAGACTGATATTTGATATATACATATAAGCTGAATTTCTACAGATGCAACAGAAAACATGAACATTAGTAAT
Source organism: Xerus rutilus (assembly GCA_028644305.1). Classification (NCBI taxonomy): domain Eukaryota; kingdom Metazoa; phylum Chordata; class Mammalia; order Rodentia; family Sciuridae; genus Xerus; species Xerus rutilus. The sequence goes on along the minus strand of CM053405.1, from coordinate 17,548,185 downwards.
GTTATGGTTTATATATGAGATGTCCCCAAAAGCTCATGTGTGAGAAAATGCAAGATCGTGAAATGAATGGGTTATGAGAGCCTAACCTAATCAGTACATTAATCCCCTGATAAGTATTAACTGGGTGATAACAGTACACAGCTAATGTGTGGCTGCGAGAGGTGGGTCACTGAAGGGCGTGACTTTGCGGTTTATATATTTTCCTGGTAAGCAGAACTTTCTCTGCTTCCTGATTGCCATCTTCTGAGTGCTTTCTTCTGTCCAGCCATTCTGCTTTGATGCTGTGCCTCACCTGGGGCACAGTAATGTAATAGGTTTTCTCTGTGCTGAGACCTCTGGAACTGTGAGCATCAAATAAATATTCCTCCTGTAAAATTTTTCTTGTCAGGTCTTTTGGTCACAGGAGTGAAAATACTGATTAAAACAGATAACTATAGTAAATTTTGGTAGACATGAGGATTTGGGAACCACCTATAATTAATCACTAAAGTACTACCAGGCCCAAACCATGGAATGCAGTAAGCAGCAGCACCAGACCAAATGCATATACAGCAATGCAAATCGAACTAAACACTCATAATGAATAGAGAAAAAAAATCAAGAGTCAACAAGATATATGGTAAGATTTTTATGTAAATTAAGCACACATGCACCAGCTATACAATATAACTGAAAGTTTAGGTACACAATCAAGGATATGTTCTATGTTTTGGTGGCATGATATCTGCTGCATTAGGGGAATAACAAGAGATTATATATAAAGTGGGCAAAAATGAACAAATATGTGGTCCATTTTCCACCCAGTGATAATGTGCTATGAATAAAGAAATAGTACCTGTATGATAAATTAGAATGCAAATTAATTAGGGCTTGACTGAATATTATGTTGTATTAGCCTCTGTAATAGATTGTGTTTATCTTTATTTAGTTTATCTCCTTACTAGTAACACATGTTTTGACTATGTTAATTGTTTAAAATTTGACTTTCTAAAGTTTTATCCTCTAGGTTTATCCAACAATTTTCAAATTTTCTAAAACAATGCCTTTTAGAATTTATATATTAAGTTCCATAAAAATATAATTAGCCATTGATTGGTATTGCACAGAATTTGTAAATAAAAGAACAAACATTAATGATTTTGCTTTTTCTGGTACTTCTATGAATGAACACTTTGTATTCAATGTTTTCATGCTAGTTTTCTAAGGAGTTATGTGTTTCTTCATAGCACTTGTGAATAACTTCTGTGGGTTACTATTCAATTTATGCATCACCTGCTGCTGTTTTGATCTAATGATCATACTCAATTCAGTTATAATTATCTAATACAAATCTCCTATATATCTCTTATGCAGTACATTACTATTGTGATTTTAAATAGAAAATTTTCGCCATTTGTATTTTTTAAAAATATGAATGTTGGTATTGAGTACTAGAGTATTCATTCTTTTTTAAAAATTAATTTATTCTGTTTAGGTTTACATGGTATCAGAGTGCATTTTGATTCATTGTATACAGATGGAGCACAACTTTTCATTTCTCTGGTTTTATGTGATGTAGAATCACAACATATATGTGGTCATACATAAAGCTAGTGCTATAATGTTCATCATATTCCACTATCTTTACTGTCCCCTTGCCCCCTTCCCCCTCCCACCCCTGTGACCAAAGTTCCTCCATTCTTCCTGTGTCCTCCCTCTCATTCTTTCTTTTAAAATAACTTTGTTAATTCAATTCATGTGGTTAGTTATTTCCCAAAATTTGTGTGTAGGCAGGAATAAATCATATAAGACAGAGCCAAAGCTGATGATTTACCAAATAAATGTATGAGAGTAATTGAGGAGGAAAAAAGAGCTCAAACATATTAAATAACATGCATTAATTATAAACAATAGAATTAAGTTTTTGTAGAGAAAAAGAACATTAGAACATGAAGTATACTGGACTCTCAAAAAGGACAAATAATTTGTTTTTTATTTAGAAGAAAATGAAGGAGTGAACCAATTCTAGGGGTGGTTTTGGAATGTACCATTAGGAGTGGCTAAGGAGATGAGTGAAAATAAAGGAGCAGATTAGGGTACTAACTGTCCATGATTTGAGTTGATTCATTCTTGTGAATAATGGAGCTGCTAAGGATGATGGCAGAATTTTGGAAGGATATCTCATGAAATTTCTAATTGTATGAATTCTAACAGGAGTTATATACGTTAAATTAAATCAGATGAAATAATGATATTTTATGTCTGTCTTTCCATTTATCTTCTATATTTTTCTGGATCAATTGTTCTAAAAAATGGCATCATTATTATCAATCATCATAATTACAGATTGAGCATCCCTAATCTAAAAATCAAAAATCTAAAATGCTCCCTAATCTAACAATTTCTGAACACCTACATGACATTAAAAATGTTTTGGATTTCAAATTTCAGATTTTCAGAATTAGAATATTTCACTGGTAAAGGCTAACCCTAAACGTAACCCTAACCCTATTCCAAAATTAGGGGGAGAAAAAAAGGAATCTGCAATCTGAACTATTTCTAATACCAAATTTTTTGAATAAAAGATACTTAACCTGTATATACTTTGTGCTATTAAATGAAAGACTTCAATTATAATGTTCATGGAGCTTACGTACTCTTATTTCATTCTATTATGTTTTAAACTAGTCTTAATAAGAAAAAAAAATTCCAAATTTATTTATACAAATTTAAATTTCTTACAATGTGTTCTCATGTGAGAAATGAAAATGTAATAAAGATTTATAATGAGATGCATTGAGATGTCAATTTAAAGAATGAGCACAGATTTTATATGCTCATCATATAAAATCATGTATATTTGTGAGATACACACACACACACACACACACACACACACACATATATTATGTATTTCCTATGCATTACATCCTACCCCTCCACACCAATGCAGTCTAAACCCTTCTTACATATAGAACAATTACATAGATAGACTTTTACCTGTAGCCCAATAAACACTAAAGTGGACAAAAATATTCATATATGCACAGTATATACATATGCATACACACTTAATGTATGCACGTGTGCATGCGCACACACACACACACACTGGTCATAATATACAAATCACATTCTTTAATCTATTTTGTCAACAACTGTCAATCCTCAAGAGAAGTGAATTGGCAGGTAGATTGTAAAACAGTCTAATGTAATTCACCACATTGATTGCTGTTCAGCTCCCAAAGCCATCAGTTTGAACAATTTAATTAAATAGTCACTGAATTGTCCAATTTGTAGCTTTCATTTGAACATTGATAAATGTATGTTTTCTAAAATGCAGAAAAATTATAAAGTGAAGTCCAATTGTTATTATGACTAAAATTGAACTTGTTAGTTTATAACAAGGTAAATACCTTTTTTCACTATCTATGATAAAATTGTACATTACAGGCTCTGAATTATGCCATTTGAAAGTTAATGAAAAATAACACAAACATCAAAAACAAAGTATAATAATTTCAAGTCATCAGCAAGCAAATATTTTAAACATATAGAAGAAATGTTTTAAAGTAATGTTATAGTATATTTGATTTGAAATATTTATGGTTCCTGTATAAAAATAATGAGTAAAAACACATAACTTATCCCAACATACAGCATATCTTTAATACTATATCTGTATTTTTCTTTAAAATTATTGACATGATCTAGTTATAAAGTATCCTTCAGAATTGAAGAGTAAATGATTTGTTTTTTCCTATTCTAAATTGCATCTGCTTTTCCTACATTGCTCTCACATAAGAGATTCAGGAATTAAAGAACTGCCCCCTGAATTTGGCTCAGAAACTTAGGCTGTCAGGATAAAATAGGATTCAGGATTTAGCAAAACCGGCACTGTACTTGAAGATTAGCCATTAGCTTCCAATACATGCCAACAGCAGCAGCTGGCCTTTGAAAGTCTCAAATGCTCATTTTATTTTTGCTCATTGGTCTACCCAAAGTGAATGAGAAATAGTAAATAATAAGGAAGATGCACATATCATTATGCTTGTTTCCTTCTATTAAAAGGAAATACATTTAATTGTTTTTGTCATTCAAGAATTATCCAGCTTGAATGTGATTGCATAACATGCACTGCATGTATCTTTGTATGTACATGTATGTATGCCTGCATGTATATGCATATGTTCATGCCTGTATATATACATACATGAATGTCATAAGAAGTTATAATTAGCTTGACAAATAAAAATATTTTATACTAAAGGAATAATTTATTGTCCCCTTTGAGTATATGTCAGAATTACATAGCTTAATTATATGCACAAATGACACTATTAATATGATTGTAATAATGTCAGTGTATTAAAAATAAAATAAAAATGAAAGAATTAGGCACATAACACTTAGGCTATCAAACGATATGTGAATGTCCTGTTTATTACAAAATTTTCAGATGCTCCGTAGTACAGACTTGCAGTGGTAAAGATTTTTTATTTCATATAACATGTAAGCCTATATATTATGGTAAAATAAATGTCTGAGAATAAGACATTGAATCTCCATATTTTCTGCTTCTTAAGACACATTGCTACTTGGAGTACATTTATGCCAAATTATATCATATGGAAGCATAAAGTTGAACATCACTAAGTAAAAGAGTGACAAGATTTTTTTTAGATTATTCCAAAAATTTTGAGTAAGCTCCCATTTTCATAAAGTCCTGCCATCTTTAGAAATGGCATTTTTAGTTGTGAATGAACACAATACCTTTATTTTCTTTACTTTTGTGGTGCTGAGGACTGAACCCAGTGCCCCAGGCATGGGAGGAAAGCGCTCTATCATAGATAGTCTTAGTTTAAATTAAAAGTATTAAATAATTCTTGTCACTTCAGGGGTTGTAGAAATAGAAACACATGTTCTGGGAAGTAGCATTGCTATTCACATTGTTGAACTTTAATTTGAAGGAGGGTTTGAAACTTTTGCATCACAGTGGGAGCTGAGACAGATTCTGATTCCCTGCTTGGTAAAATCATTCTAACAAAGACAACTATCCACAAGTGGATTAGAGAGACTTGCAATGTACGCAGCTTCCTGCTACACAAGTGTCCAAGGGGAGGACTGGGAACTTCTGAGGCTTTAAGCAGCTCCCATGTATTTGGACATCTTTTCCTCTTTCAGATGGTAGTCGATTAAAAACAGCATGCCAGGCTGGGGAGCTGGGGTCTTGGCACAGTGATAGAGCTCTTTCCTCCCATGCCTGGGGCACTGGGTTCAATCCTCAGCACCACAGAAGTAAATAAAGTAAAAGTATTGTGTTCATCTACAACTAAAAATGCCATTTCTAAAGATGGCAGGACTTTATGAAAATGGGAGCTTACTCAGAATTTTTGGAATAATTTAAAAAAAATCTTGTCACCCTTTTACTTAGTGATGTTCAACTTTATGCTTCCATATGATATAATATAATTTGGCATGAATGTACTCCAAGTAGTAATGTGTCTTAAGAAGCAAAAAATATGGAAATTCAAGAAACTATCTGCAATGTTTTTAACAAAACTGTGAGTTGAATAAAATTTGAAATTATTAAAAATAAAGTGAGAAAACTTCTTTCTCTCACAGGATTGATCATTACAGAACATCTGGCATTTGGAAAACAGATATCAAAATAAAATTTATGAAATTTTACAATCTTATTCACAATGTATAATTGATCTTCTTAGCAGATTTTTAAATGAGTCATTCTTGCTCTACTTCCAAAATACACATTTTATATGACCTGAGTATTTATAGTATATTGAAGTATACTAATAAAATAATGTATTGTGTATTTTAAAAAAAATTAAATGAAATTTCATGCTATAAGAAAATCATGTGGAAAAACATTCAAAATTATATCATATTCCCAACAGGCAAATATAATAACTGAAATAGCTCCACCAGATTTTTCATTTGGTTAAATGTGTTTTCATCTTTCTTAACAAAGCAGATGTTTGGTTGTCATTAAACTATGGCTGTTGAAAAACAACATGTATAATTAGTGGTCGTCAAGTAGGTAAGGTTATTCTGTGCACATGGCAGCCTTTTCCATGCTCCCCTGCAGGGGGATTCTTGACTAATAGCATAAAGATAAACAATGTTATATTTTGAAGGCCAGGAAAGACTGTGTCCAATCATAACTTAGGTAGATTTTCTTCAAAATTCTTAATTACAGGTCACTTAGGTTGTGAAACAGATGGTAGAAGGGTAAAGTGGATAACAAGACACAAAGACAGGTGGCAGAGATGCTGAGGGCATTTTTTTCTGAGATAATGTCAGTCTTAGCACTTTAGGACATGGGGTTTCCCAGTGTAGGCTCATGGGCAGGGCTGGTGCTGACCTTAAATCATTTAAAAATTGATCATTTGACTCGACTACAACAATCAATTTGGTTTATTATCACCTTGAAAGATCATGCTAAAGTATACTAAATTGTACTTGGGAAACCAAAGAATATTACTGAATGACTTTTAAAAATTTATTTAGAAAGAGAAAAATTGCATGCACAGTAAGCCTAAGAGTAATTATACCACAGCATCTTTAGAGTAATAAATTCACATTAACCAAGAAATGTTCAAACACATCAACATGTACAAACATATTTTAAAAATTTATACAGAAAAATAAGTCATGATCTTTTTTAAATTCGCCTTTACTGGCAGAAACTATCCTCGGCAGATTTTGAGATGTTCAACTAACCTTGGATGGGTGAAATGAAGCTCTCCTATGAACAGACTGCCATTAATTTTAAAATTCTACAAATGGGTGAAAAGCTTCCTGGTTCAGGCACTCTAACACATGCCTGTCATGCCAGCTACTTGGGAGGCTGAGGCAGGGGAACAGAAAGTTAAAGGGCAGCCTGGGCAACTTCGCAAGGCCTTGTCTCGAAATAAAAATTAAGGGGCTGAGGTTGTGGCTCAGTGGTAGAGCGCTTGCCTAGCATGTGTGAGGCACTGGATTCAATCCTCAGCACTACATTAAAAAATAAATTAATTTAAAAAAATAAAATTAAAACAATCTAAAAAGTGGGTGCTGGGTATGTAAATCAATGGTAGAGTACCACTGGATTCAGTTCCCAGTACTGCAAAAATAATTTAAAAATAAGATAAAATAAAATAATAAAATAAAATCTTCCTGGAAGGACACTAGCAGTGAGAAGAGCAGAAAGACATCAAAACATTGTTAAGATTATTTTAAAAAAATGCTCCACATAATTGCATAAATGTCACTTGCTGCAGTGGAACGAAATTACATAGAATAGGTACATGGAATATTCTAAGAACTAATTGCTCTGTGGAATGATTTGAGAGATGTGTGACTTCTTCAAATTCTTCAAATTCCACTTGACTAGCATTCAGATGCCTTGGCTCAATAGTAATTTATATAAATTTTAAAAATTAGATGGCACTTTTGTGTTTTAGAAATTCGAATCCAGGGTCTTTGACATGCCCTGTGTCTCTCCTTTGAACAATAACAAACTGCTAGAAACACCTAAGAGTTATTTATATTATATTAATAAGTTGCAGTTTGACATGGAGTTTTAAATAAATTCAATGGGCTAAATAAATTCCTTTCCATACTGGAAAAACATCTCTATTTCTGCCCCAGAAATCTATTTATTCTTTTCAGAACATATTGTGACATTTGTGTCTCCATTCCTGAGTGATACATACTTAAAAAGAGCAAAGGATAAAGAAGACAATTTTTTTCTTTATTTACTTCAGAAGATTGCCTACTTCTAACAATCAATTGTTAATGTCTTCTATGCAAAATATTTAATAGATTTAGCAAAACTAACTAAAGAAAAATAATAAACTCTCTTGAAAAACTACAGTGTAGTTGATCACTAAAGTATATCAGTCCTATTAATATTTTAATATTCAAATAAAAGAGAATGCAAATTTCACCGTATTGTTTGAAGTCGTGCCTCGTGGGTCTCCTCGAGGAATAGGGGTCCCGAGAGACAAAAAGGGGTCTTTGGGGAAGATGAAGTGAGGTCTCACTGGAGAAGGCTAGGTGTGATGGTCCGCAGAGTCACTCCACCCAGACTCCAAGGATAGGTAAGACTGCTATGCCAGAGCGAGAGGCAGAACCCATTTAGTCTAGGAAGTACAGAGGCTTATATAGGGTCCTCGGACCAATCACAGCCCTGAGGTTACAACCAATGAGGAGAATGGGTAAAGAGGGAAGGGAGGGGTTGAAGGTACAGGGAGTGCTCCTACATCACTGGTCATATAAAATATAGTTATTTTGGAGCAAAATCTGAGCATTAATTACTTTGGAAAATTCCAGAAAGTCATATAGATTCATGTAGCTTTAAATTTACATATAAAATTTTAAGTTTTATCTTATTATTTTTCTTACTGACAGAGGTGTATATTTTGAAATATTTTACATACATAGAATAAGTGTAACTTGGTCCAATTAGGATTCCATTATTGTGGTTGTACATGATGGGGATTTACATTGTTCGTGTATTTATATATAAGGATAGGAAAGACATGTCCGACTCATTCTACTGTCTTTCCTATTCTTATCCCTTCTCCCCTCCCTTCATTCCTTTTTGTCTAGTCCAATGAACTTCTAATCTTCCCCTTCCTTGTTGTGGGTTAGCATCCACATATCAGAGAGAACATTTTTCCTTTGGTTTTTTGGTACTGGCTTATTTCACATAGCATGATATTCTTCAGTTCCATCCATTTACTGGTAAAGGCCATACTTTCATTCTTCTTTATGATTGATAAGTATTACATTGTGTGTGTGTGTGTTTGTGTGTGTGTGTGTGTGTATGTATGTATCACATTTTCTTTAACCAATAATCTGTTGTAGGGTACCTAGTTTGGATCCATAGCTTGGCTATTGTGAATTGAGCTGCTATAAACATTGAAGTGGCTGCATAAAATGCTGATTTTAAGTACTTTGGGTATAAATCGAGGAATGGGAACCTGCGTCAAATGGTTGTTCCATTCCAAGTTTTTTGAGGTATCTCCATACTGCTTTCTAGAGTGTTTACACCAAATTTGCACATCCAGCAGTGATGTATAAGTGAACCTCTTTCCCCTCATCTTCTCCAACATTTGTTGTTACTTGTATTCTTGATAATTGACATTCTGACTGAGGTGAGATGGAATCTCAGTGTAGTTTTGATTTGCATTTTTATAATTGGTAGGGATGTTGAATACTTTTTTAATATATTTTTTAACCATTTGTATTTCTTTTTCTTTGAAGTGCCTTCTCAGTTCCTTAACTCATTTATTGATTGAGTTATTTGGTTTTTTGGTCTTAAGTTTTTTGTATATCCTGAAATATACAAAATATGCTCTGTCTGAAGAGCTGGTTGTAAAGATTTTCTCCCATTCTGTTGGCTCTCTGTTCACATTCTTGATTGTTTCAATTGCTGTGAAAAATACAGTTATCTCATACTAGCCAAAGGTACCATAAACATATATTGGAGAAAAAATGTTCTCTTCAACAAATGGTGCCAGGTAAACTGGAAGTGCATATGTAGTAGAATGAATCTGAACTCCTATATCTCACCCTTCACAAAACTCAACTAAAAGTGGATCAAGGACTTAGATATTAAACAAGAGACTCTGTGTCTACTGGAAGTAAAAATAAGCCTAACTCTCCATGATGTCAGGAATCAACTTCCTCGATAAAACTCCTATAGCACAATAAATAAAATCAAGAATCAATACATGTAGTGGTATCAACCTAAAAAGCTGCTTCACAGCCAACTTTGTTTTTTAATACATTATAAGATTTCTAACAAATTAAAAGAATCCAGCCGGGCGCGGTGGCTCAAGCCTGTAATCCCAGCACTTAGGGAGGCTGAGACAGGAGAATCGTGAGTTCAAAGCCAGCCTCAGCAATGGCGAGGCGCTAAGCACCTCAGTGAGACCCTGTCTCTACATAAGACACAAAATAGGGCTGAGGATGTGGCTCAGTGGTTGAGTGCCTCTGAGTTCAATCTCCAGTACCAAAAAAAAAAAAAAAAAAAAAGTATCCGATAAGATAAACACAGGACTTCAGAAAAGGAATCACTAGTAGTGTAAATGTGTTTCCTTATTAATCTGTCCAGAAAATTTGTATTTAGAAAAAACACATGTCAAGATTCATAAGATTCAAGGTTCCCCTGCATATTAGTGTGATGTATAGGAGACTTCCAGCTCATCTGCATTAGTAGAGGCATACTATTAATTAAAAGTAGTGTCTCTTCTGAGTGATGAGTGCCTTTGATGAAATAGTTATTAAGTATTAATATCTCTGCTGAATTCGACTAATGTTTACCATGAAGTGGTAGAGAGGTCTTCATCAGTATTATGGTGGATTCTGGTGTGTGGTCTCCCGTCTGCTGCTAGTACAAGGAGTTAGGTACTGGGATCATGATTTTTTTTTTCCTGTGATCAAATAAGAACACAATTTCCTTTAGCAGAGAGGGAGAACTATACTTAATTCAACACAGTATGGTGCATAAAGTAGTTCTATGTTTATGTGATAGAAGTCACTGAGTTAATTGGGAAATGAATTAACACACTGTAATTTGAAGTTTAGAAAAGCAAACTAGTGCTTTTACTCTTCAGTTGAAGAGTCTTCACATTTTGAAGTGCGGAACCCAGGGACAACTTCCATGTTTAGGATTTAATCATAGCATTGATCCTCTTTATCTTTATACCATTATCAGCAATATTTCTGATAAGTACATTACCCAAACTATGCATATTAAAGGTGCTCTTGTTGAAATCTAAGATAAGAATGAGGAATATGCTATTGGAAACTGGAGGAAAGGCTATCTTTGTTACAAACTGGAAGACATCATGGATGAATTATCTTCTACCAGTGGTAGAAAAATAGAACTTGTGATCAGGTTAGTTGGCTTTCCATCACTGTGAAAAAACAATACCAGAGAAAATTAACTTAGAGGAGGAAAGATTTATTTTGGCTATTGGTTTCAATAGTTCAGTACATGAAATATATGAATTTTCTTCCCAGATGTTACATGTATGTATACATTCATATACATAGTAAATATCAATCAATTCTATATGAACATATTTTTACATTGCCAAAAGCATTATTAAAACACATCTCTTACCCAAGAATTTGTTAAACTCTGACACTTTATATAAGAAAGTGAATTTCCTGAATTATGGAAATATATCCCTGAATTATGGGGCCAGGAACTCAATTTTCAGTAAAACTGAGCCTTAACATTGCTACTGTCAAAACTAATTGTAATTTAATAGACTGCTGGCCAGCCAAAATAAACAAACAAACAAACAAACAAATAGATAAATCTACACAATAAATTACTTTTATTTTTTATTGTAAAAGTTTTTATTCATGCTCAAAATCACTTTAATAAGGTGAAGGTGCAATCTGTTACTGTTTTTATTTTGCAACTGTATATGTGAAGCCAGCATTAGACAGGCAGTCAGTGTAGATAGGTAAATCAAGTCAGTTTGGATCAAGGAGGCCAATTTGGGTCTGGGTAGTTACAGAGGTACTGAAATGTTAATGCCTTCAGAGCCCTTTCTCCATCCTTATCAGGATAACCTGCCCCTGCTCCAACCTGTTGCTAAGGTAACCTGTCCCATAATTATGCCTCCTTCCTGCCCAGATCACTCCACATTTGTTCATTGACTTTTCACCTTTTTATCATCCCACTAAGCATCTCCTGGGCCTAGTCATGTACGCAGAAAGGAGAGAGATAAGAGGAAGAGAGCAGGAGAACAAAGGAAGCCAAGGACATATAAAAAGGCAAAACATGTATATTTCTTGGGATACCAGGATACCGGCTATGGTCACCTTTTCCCTCCCAGGAGAAGTCTATGTTACCTCTTTTAAATAAACTCCATTTAAATGCTTACCTTCGTGTGTTTCTCTAATGTTATACTTCAGCATGTGAAGAAGCAGATCTTGTCACATGTAACCAGCGGTATCACATGTATATATATGTGTGTGTGCATGTATAGATGTAGTTATTTATTATATAATAAATGTACATATATGCACATGCAGGATTTTCTGATTATATTACAATTTTCAGAAATTATATATACAGAATATCTATTATATTTTGTAGCCCAACATATTTCCCCAGGAATATCAGTAAACTTGTAAACATATAACATTAATACTTGAGATAAAATAAATTCTTATCAAAGGAAGATTATTCAGTATCCCCAAATAAAATTTATTTAGTTTGCTAATTAAATGGATATTTGATGTGCAAAATTTGTATTTTAAGTTACTTAATGCAATTTTTGTGATTTTATCTTCATCATTTTTAAAAGGAAGTTTTAGATATATATAATGTTTTCATAAGCTTAAATATTTTTAAATTTAATTATACATTTTTCTTTTTATAATCAGTTTTATGGTTTAATATAATTTGTTTAGAAAAGCTAGAACCACATAATAAAGGCCTATGGTTTTAGTGTATCACTTGCATAGGTTAATTAAATAAATGTTTTTGCTGTTGTTTTCTTTTTACAATTGTAAAAAATGTACTCAGATACAAGGCACAAAATTAGAATAAGACAGATTATGGTCTGAAATGGATTGTAAATCAACTTTCAGTACTGTGAATATTTTATAGCAGGCATTTGCAAACTAAAAAATCTGACATTTATATAGCAATGCATGCATAATTCCCTCTTATATGTCATTTCACTGAGATGAAAGTAATTTTAAAATGCAAGGTCAAAGAAATGATTACCCCTAACAAATAATAATAAAAGAAGCTAAGGACAAGTATCAGGAAGCAATTTAGCATTTTCTTATTCTGTGGAGCATTTAATATCTAATGTACACCTTCAGACAAGGCTAGAAAATTTGAAGTAGGAAATCCTTGAAGTAATATGGAGATAACTTCAAGGTAGATAAATTGTTCATTTGATTTAATGGCTGCTATTGCTCCCTGGTCAAAACACAGTTGGAGCTGTTCTTATGGGACCCAATATCTCCTATATCTGATAAATGGTGTGACCAGGACAACCTCAGTCTCAGCAGGAAAGACATTGAACAAATTGTCAGCATGATTTACATACAAGTTGTCAACAGCATCTGGGTTGCTCTGTGAAAGAATGATGGGTAACAGATGTTCTGGGAAATGCTACCATCTGCCCTTTCTTAAAATACATCCCCTGTGAAACAATGCATTTGAATGGATGCCACGGAGATACCTTTCCTTTGAAGAACCTAACCAGCCTCAGTATTTCAATATTACTTGTAGCTACCACAAAAAACAAAACAGTCTTAAGGGTGTAAATGCAATCAGGTCAAGTCAGCAGACAGGTCCTTGAAAAGGTCTTTAAGTTAGTCACATAGTTTGGCAACAGAATAGTTGATGATTCCCCAGAGTATATGTTGAAAATATTCCAGAAGGAGGCCAGGAATTTAACCTGTGCATATCCATTAGGTAATATTATACTTGAAATAGTTTACTTATTTCAATTCTGCAGTGACTTCATAATTTTTAAAACCATTTGTACTGCAAATACAGAAATATACATATAACAAGAGAAGTAAATATATCACCCACTAAATTGCTAGCTACATTTATCTGTTATAAAAAAACACTCAATAATGTTTCAATAGATTAAAGGTTAAGTGTACAATGATTAATGAGTATAGTATGAGCAAGCCTACGTCCAGGGCTTTGGACAGCGAAAAACATTTAGCCACTTTCTTCATCTTTATGTCTCCAGTATGAATTATTTATTTAAGCAAAGGGTTTCTTTCTTCTGAAGAGATGTTAATTGGATTTGTGTTTGCTAGATCTGGAACCTATGCACAAGGGAAAACTTCTCAAAATTTAACCATATTCTAAAAATTTATCACACTCTTTTGTACTGAATTATTAATAAAAATATTATTCTTAAATATAGAATACAAACTATAGAAAGCATTCATTGAACTTTCTTTTCTTTGTGGATTTGTTATATTTCATATCTTAGTATATAAACATTATGAAAATAAAAGTAGGTAAGATGAGATTAAAACTTAAAAGATGAGAAGATAAGTTATTTTTGGAATTCTAGGACAAAAGAGAATTGGCAAAGGCTAGGTTCCACAGGTTCAAATGTCTGTTTCTGCATGTGTTCATTGCTCTTCCAGTTTATTTATCATGTGGTCATTGCTCTTCCGGTTTATTTCTGTGTTTAATTAATTTTTTCAATGAAGTTTATGTCTGCCTGTGAGGTTGCCAAGTAAATCTGAATCTGGTATATATGTGTGGAATAATATATTCATTATAAATAGAATAGTAGATGTGCATATTGACAAGCATATAACAATATATATTACCTTAGTGATAGAAATTTTGTTTAGTGCATTATGCCTTCTTAATATGTAACCATTATAATGATGGTATTGAGGAATCTTAAAAAGTGGATATCTTTCAAAGGATAAATGATGTGTTAGCTTTTTCACTGCTGTGACTAAAAGACCCAACCAAAACAATTTAAAAGGAGAAAAAGTTAATTTGGAGGCTCATGGT
>CM053405.1:17511813-17533161 GCA_028644305.1 Xerus rutilus | reverse complement strand
GAGCACACTACCACTGTGCCATAACCCCAGCCCCTATTTTGTTAATTCCCCCTCGTCCTGTACCTGTCATTGGAAGATGCTGGTGGGGAGGCAAAATGTGGTAAACGGGTGGGCTGAGGGCTAGGGAGGGGTAATGAGGCAGGAAGGAGGCTCAGGGCAGATTAACAGTTTCCTGCCTGCTCTGGAGTTGCTTCATTAACAGTTCTTTATGAAGGGCAATATCTGCTGGGCTTTTGGGGACATTAACATTTTTATCTTCCACCATGGGATACTTCAACCTTTTGGACCTAGACTTGTTTGACTTGTTTCCCTCAATCTGGCCTGATTTTATCTATCTACTCTAACTGCCTATTTTTAATTCTGTCTTTACAGCTACACACTACCCACCTTCAGTAACCACTCAATCCCATCAGGATATTAATTCACTGATTGGGTTAAAGCTCTCCTAATGCAATCATTTCTCCCCTGAATTTCCTTGAATTGTTTCTCAAGTGAGTTTTTGGGGACACCTTACAACCAAACCATAATAAATATTTATTGTACCCATTTCTTCACATTTAAATATTTAAAATTTCACAGAATTTTCAAAGTCTATGTTTTCCAGAGATGATAATATTATGCTAACCAGAACATTAATTCATGAAAATAATTTATTGTTGGTCATTCCGGGTAAAAAGAAATAGATCTTCTTTGGGGTTGAAAATGGCTTCTTGAGAAGGCTGAACAAATCTGAGCAGAATGATCCACCCTCAGATTTACACAGGATCTGCCGAGGACAGAAAAAATCCATACTAAAAAGCAAAAAGCAGAAGAAAGAATTAAATACACATGCACATGCACATATATAAAGAAGAGCAATGACCTGAGCATATTTAGGAGCATACATTTGACCCATTAAGCCTGGCCTTAGCCAATTCTCTTTGATATCTGAATTTCTAAAATAACTTATCTTTTTGTCTTTCATCTTCTAATATCATTTTATCTGTTCATACATTTTCTATCAACTTTGCTAAAATCTAGGAAGGAATTGCCAAACTAAACATGGCATATTAAAAGGAAAGCGTTAGGCATTCTGTCCTCTTCCTTCAGCTAAGACTTTAGAGAAATACGGAGCACCAGAGAAGTAATAACTGTCACATACTGTCCTAATTTTATTCATTTCAATCCAGCACTTTCCGAGGATTCGATGAATACTGCCTTAGGGAGACACCAATGCAAGGATGGCCACTCCTGTTCACAGATGGTGGGGCAGTGAGATGAATCTTAAACAGAAATCCACTGTAGGTGCCCAAAAAGTTAGTATTAGATAAGGTAATGTGTCAAATTGTTTCCATGGTTTGTTTGTTTGCTAGTTTTCTTGTTTGGTTTTTATCGACAAACTTTATAATTATTACTCATGAAAAAATTAATGGATTTGACTTCTTTTCATTTGTCCCTGCCCTACCACAGAAACAGATTTATCTTTAAACATCTAAAATGTATCACAATAATTATATGTATCAATGCCAGAGATAAAAAGAAAAAAGAATAAGATCATAAAAGTCATTATACATAGGTCACAAATAAAGGAAAGAGATTGTTATAATTTATATCTTTATGATTTTTAAATTTCAAATAGGAACAGTTTATGTGGTACTAATAGTTTTTTACAATAATTCAGTAATACAAATGGTTCTTCCATGTGTACAATTATAGTTCATACTACAGGTCAAGAGTGGATGCTTTTCTATGAATGATAGCATGCAAAATAAAGAGAATGATTGCAAAGATGGCAAGCACTCAGCATTCCTCTCCTTTATACCATCTCTTTTGCCACATAGTTTTGCAGTTTTTCTCACTAATAAAGTTGAGTATTATTTCCCTAGGTTTGTATTCTGAGTTCAGTCATTTAATTAGAATAAATCAATGGAATATTAATATATGTGACTCATGCAAAGGCTTGGAAAAGTATGTGTTTCCACTTTCTTTCTTATTTCTTCTGGAGTGACTTGAGCATATGCCCAAGCTTCCCTGCTGGAGGATGACAGAATAAAATGTGCCAAACTTCTGAGGTCTTCCCAGACAAGGCTGGTTTAAGCCATCTGAAAGCCGGCAAATGCGTAGATAATGTGGGAAAACACAACCCAGATCAGCAGAGCAAAGACACAAGAGCTAGCCCAACTGAAATCAAGGGCATTGCCCAGATGTGTAATTTAAATAAATGTTTACTGAAATATGTCCCTGAGGTTTTGTGACTGTATTCTGAACAGTATAATTATGGATAAGTAATGCACAGGTGCACAAAGTTAATTTTGTTTTCTTCTTTTTGTTGTTTTATTTTTGACCACCATAATATGTTTTTAATGTGATTTGAATGAATGTCTTTAAAAGGCATGGATTTTTCAATTAACTGAAGAGTCAATTATATGCTATTGTTTTGCACCTGGCCCAAATCACGTGTTTATGGTATTTGTTTAAATTTGGTTAAAAGAATTTACTTTTACAGCCCTTTGTCTTTTAAGGTATTTTACAAATGTGTTTCCTTGGTGAAAGTAAAGCACTTGACAAAGACTTGGATTTAACAAACTTAGCTGTCCATGAGTTAAAATTTCTCTGGCTAATATCCCCCTAAATTGTTTTAAGATTAGTTACTCAAATTCAGTCTGTAGAGATGTGTATTATTAACCTTCACTGTAGTGTTTGTTAATCTTTAGGAGCATTGCAATTAAAAAAAAAACTATTGACATTGTAAACTTATTTTTATTTGCCAAAGTTTCAAAGATTTTATTACCAAGTTTTTAAGCTTATTTTTTTTCTAGCTGCAAATGAATAAATCTCACATTTAACACATATAGAATGAGTAAAATTATTAAATACTATAATATATAAAATTAAGCAGGTTAACAGAAAAGTAGTGATGACCCTTCAGAAAACTTCATATTCAGTGAGATAGTAGAATGGATATAATGTCAGTTAAAGATAATCTATACTTGCTACATTCTTCATTGGTTTATTTTACTGAACTCAATGGTCAATACAGAATTTTAAAGAAGATCTCCCAAATCTCACAATTATTGTCATAGGAACTTCATCAATCCTGAGAGGAAAAATTAAGAAAATGTAACATTTTTAACAGTAAAAAATGAAAAAAGTAAAATAAGCAAAAACTGCCTCTGGTTGTAACAGGATTCAACAATTTTTATGTCTAAATTTTGTTTTCAGTAATCAAATAAAAATCTTATTCTTAAATTTAAAATTTATTATTAATATAAAATTAATTTAATGTATTATAATTTTATTTTTAAATGTAATGAAAGATTTAAGGTGATTTTCTATTTATTTATTTGTTGTTACTGGGGATTGAACTCAGGAGTACTCCACCACTGAGCCACATCTCCAGCCCTATTTTGTGTTTTATGTAGAGACAGGGTCTCACTGAGGTGCTTAGCACCTCGCCATTGCTGAGTCTGGCTTTGAACTCACAATTCTCCTGTCTCAGCCTCCCTAAGTGCTGGGATTACAGGCTTGAGCCACCGCGCCTGGCTTGAACATTCACTTTTAATAAACTGTTATGTCAGATAATAATAATAAACAAATCTAACAGGCAGCTATAAAAACCATTGTACAAATAACTTCTCAACTACTTGTGTGTTGTAAAACTCACCTACTTTCCAATTACTTACATTTTATAAATCTCTTTCCTAAGAGACTTTTCCTCAGCCTTTGTAAATGTCTTTGGTTTTTTTCTGATTTCCCCTTTTCTCTTCTTTTGAGTAGAAAATGTACTTCTCTACAGAGTTAATTGCACGTGTTTGAGCTTTACAGCTTTAAATATCCTGCCTACCAGAGGCTTATAGGTGGCTAGGAGATGGGCCTTTAAACAAAGTAACTCATATAACATTTATCCAAGTCACTTATTTTACACCAAGACTAAATTGTTTCTCATTATTCTTTATTTCTACAAATGGAGGATCTATCTTCACTTAATCATACACTTGATTATCAACTGACTAGTGTTAATAACTGTGTTTTAAGTGTCTATACTTTTATGCACAGCATTTAGCTGACCCACAAATTCCAAGGCACATAGAGCTATGCCTGAGAGACAGCAGTTCTTTCATAGTGTGGGTTTTTGGGAGCCCAGATTTCATATCCTCACTTTATTTCACCTGCAGTAGTGTATAAACCATTTTTCTGCTACTTCCCCTGGACATTTTTTCCAGTGCTATATAACTCACCCTGGAAAAGCATCCTTTGAATTATGGAAAAGATAGCACACATAGGGGGAAAACAATATCTTAATTGGGAAAGGAAACTAGAAAACAGATAATGCAATTGTTCCCCGCTTGAGGAGTACAGTCCTAGGATTCATTCTCTATGCTTCTTAGAAAGTTCTGGAGGACCTGAGTTTGTGCTAGAGCAATAGCAACTCCACAGTGAAATTTGATGTGTGCTTTCTCCTTGTTTCTTCTATCTAATTTGGTGTTCCAGCTTCTTGGCTTCACCTGTCATCTGTCTACACCAAAAGTTTTAAATTTGCTTCCAGGGGAAATCAACCTAAGTACCCCTTAATAAATATTTCTTGATAGTACTTTTCTATTATTTAGAAATACATTCAACAAAGAAGATAATTGAGTGTATTCAAATAATAATGACATTTGTAATCTTCAAAACCTGTGATTCTGTGTGTTCATGACTCATTGATAAATTTATCAAGTTATATATTTAATATGAAACATGTAGATGGGGCACTCAGTTGTCTTTGGCTCCTGGACAATTCTTACGATTTCTGTTTTCTAGCTATGAGAAATAAATATTTTAAGATTTTGTCAAATAATAAAAAAAAAAACTTGAACTGAGATGAAAACCTTAAAGGGAAAAATACATCTCATACTAGGATTTAAGCAATTAATGAGTCCTAAGCTCTGCAAGTAAGAAGTACAGGGACCTTGTTTCTTTTCCTTGCTCTGAAATTCTAGAGTGATTTTTCTCAAATGGTACTGCATAAAGCGTGAATTTTTCTTAAAATTCAAGTGGCACCACTATTGACACCATGCTGAGTTAGGAAATGTTATTTTTTCTAAGAAATGTGGCTCATCTGTGTGAAGGTTATTTTTATTTAACTCTTCTTGATTACTGACAGTTCCTACTTTTATTACTTAAAAATGATGAAAATAACATCAAGAGGTATTTCCAATGATTGGTTTATAATGAGATACAATACATTAAAAATTATGTGTGCTTTTTAAGAAGCCTGCTTTCTGACTATAATTCTGCATTTCCTATCTTTCCATACGTACTAAAAGGACAATCTTCTATTATCCATAAAGTGTGTATTACAGATTTTCACTTTTATATTATATAAAAATAAATTTTTAGCAATGTTTGAATCAGAATATCTTATTTCTTATGTTTGAATTATAATTTAATATGAAAATAGTAAAAATAAATTATGTGCTTCATATAATTCAGTGTTATTGATTTTCATATAAAAAACATTATGTTTGCTTCTTGGTGTCTTTTCATCATTATGGTGCTCTCCAAACTTCAGATTATTTCACATTTTATTTATTTATTTTTTGGTACTGGTGATTGAACCGGAGGGGCACTAACCACTGAGTAAATCCTTAACCCTTTTTAATTTTGAAACAGGGTCTTGCTAAATTGCTAAAGCTGGTCTCAAACTTGTGATCTTCCTGCCTCAGTCTCCTGAGTCAGTGGGATTATAGGCATACACTACACCCAGCAATAATTTTTATTAATATTCCTGTCCTTTGATTATGTATAGATCACATATGATATCTACTGAAATATTGGAATTTAATCATACATTAGCTATAAATTCATCTATATACTTTTCTTTAACAAAAGAACTGATATCAAAAATCTATAAAAGGGGGTTGGGACTGTACCTCAGCGGTAGAGCGCTTGCCTCGCATGCGTGAGGCCTTGGGTTCGATCCTCAGCACCACATACAAAGCAATAAAATAAAGACATTGTGTCCATCTACAACTAGAAAAATATTTTTAAAAAAAAATCTATAAAAGGAGTCAAGAGGTAGGCGGGGGTTTTTTAATATTAAAAGTATTAGCTTTTAGAACAATAAAATTTTTTTAAAACATTATTTTATGGTGAAGTATTATAAAATACATTATTTTGTTATTAAGAAAATACAATTTTGTATTCTGTATTTTTGTCACAATTATGAATATTTGTTACATTTCTAAATATATTACTGTTACCATTTTACATGACTGTAGATCACTAAATATAGTTGAGATTTAACTAGATGCATGTTTTTGACTATGTAGACTTCTTCAAACCTTTTGTTAATGTATAATATTTTATAGAGTTTCCTTTTGTAGAATAAATTTTGTGAAATACATTTATGGAAATGGGTTCAATGTGTAAATGGCAAAAATGTTATTAATTTCATTTCATATTGACTACTAAAGTATTATGGAAATTTTTGAAGTTTCGTGAATCTACAAATGTGTCTATTTTTCTCTAAATTGCTTCAAGAAATTTATTCTTTTGCTAATAATTGTCTTCTTTATTTTGGTAATCGGGTTAATTTGCCACAATATTATAATATTGTTTCTATTCTAAGTCAAAAATTAATGCTTATTTATTAAGTAGTCCACTGTATTTTTAAGCATGACAATGAAGAGTGAATTTATGTTGTAGTGAAAAAGTTAATCATTTATTTGTACTGTGAACAATGCAATAAAATATCATATACTCCATAAACACTTTGCCTTTATTGATTGAAATTTATTACATTATGTTACAATTAAAATTTGATTTTGAAAAATTAAGATTTGGGATGATCAATTTCTTTAGGGAATACAAATATGAAAAGATAAGCTTCCAAAAACTCAAAAGATATTTACTAGTTAATGAAATAACTCAAAATGAAAACAAAGTTGAAATTTATAATCATTCCCCTTCATTTATTATATTTATTGTATTAAAATAGTATCTAGTTTATAGTATTAAATAGTATTTCATTGGATAAATATGAGAAGTGAATGTCAATTTGAGCATAACAAATTTGTTGATCAATTTTAAAATACACTACTTAGAAAAAAATTTTTTTTAAACGTTAAAAACCAAACTTTCATTACTGAGGCAGAAAAGTAAAAGAGTGACAGCCAATTTTCTTTATCCTGGGCATTTACTTACATAAAATGTCATTTCTTTTGCCCTATTTTGAAATGTTTTCTTTTTGTTCTTTTTTTTTTGAAGAAAATATATTTAGTCTACTGCTTACATTTATGTTTTTAAAAATATCTTTCCATTTTATAAATTCCAAGAAGATTTTAGTTTATTTCAGTAAATTTAACTTTCATCCCTAATTTCACAAAATACAGAACTTTAAGAAACAGATCAGTAATGCTATTTTTCAACATATGTTTGTGTGTGTGTGCGTGCGCGCACATGAGCTTTTATTTCAAAGAGGCAATTCATTCGTATTTTTCTTTCTTTTGGTAAATTCAATTCATTTGAAATGCAGTGCCTTCTAAGTCAATATTCCGTATATGAAATGATTTTTAAACTCTTCCATCTCCAATAATTTAGTTTTAGTATATTGTTAATAAAGAACTGTTTAGTAACATGTATTTCTTTTGCCTTTATGTAAATGTGGTATTTCTCTACCATATTATTTTCTTTTTTTTTTTTTTTTTTTTTTTTTTGGTTCTGCCATATTTATTAAATTTACTCTTGATCCTTGCAGGTAGATGATATCCACATTTGCTTGAGGGGAGATGTTATCTTCAGAAAGCCTTTTGTAAATCACTCTTCTTGAGAAGTTCTCCTTTTCGGGATTTATCCAGGTTTTCAAGAAACTGTTCAAATACTTTCACGTAAGGTGCTAGACTGGTCTTCTTATAATCTTTGGTTCTATGTTTGACGTCAGATTCAGTTTCAGTCTCCTCTTTTTCCTTTTCATTAGTAAAAATGACATCCAGTTCACGGCAAATGGAGCTTATGGTTGGAACAGTAAATGGATCAAACTGATCCACTTTCTGTAAATCGATAGGCACAGAAATGCGACCTGTTCTGGGATGAACACTAAAAGGGCTCTTCAGTAAGTGATTGATTCCTTTGCTAACGTTGATATCCAGCCGTGGAAAACAGTACTGGAGCATAATCTCCCACTCCAGCCAGGGTCCACACTTGTCATTTTTGATATTCTGACTCATGCTGGCTACTCTCTTCAAATACTCCCATCTCTGAAGTGAATTGTGAGACTTTTGGAAGTTTTTTTGAAGATCTTCATGAATTGCCTCAGGAACAAGGGCTAAAATCTTATCCCAGCTTTCTTTATTTTCAAGAATATCTTGATCAACCAAGGCATATTCTTCAAAGTATTTTTTAATTATGTTTAAAGATTTCCTGACAAAGGGATGAATTTTTTCATTTAGGTGAACCTTCTTTTTGACATCTTGGCCACCCTTTACAAGACTCAAATACTCAACTATCCCAGAACGTACTGCCGAGGATAGTCTTCTAACTGATTCATCACAGACCCAACAATGAACACCTCTCCTTCCAGAATATACCCAGGGTCGATGCTTAAATCCAAAGTCCTCCTTTAATGCTCGGTCAATGATGTGGATGGCCATTGTCATGAGGGTCCAGCACTTAGAACATATGTCTGCAGAACTACAGCATCTCCGCACATCATCATAGTCTGTCATGTCAATGTCAAACACCAGTTCTTTTTCTTGGGCCTGGAAAGCTCCCAGCTTCACTGAATTATGTTGATTGGGTCTGTGGGAATATACTGCGCCTATATCAATCTTGTATGGATTCATTTTCTGCATCTCCTTTTCCAGATCACTCTGGTTGTTGAAGGACTGGTAACGAATGTAAATGTCATCTTTCAATGTGAATGAAAATTCACGGTGTTGAAAGTAATTCTTTACCACTCCGCCATAGTTGAGCCAGCGATAGTACTGGGAGTAGGGAAAGAGTCTCCGGTAATAAAGCTTGAGCAGCTCAGGCAACTCTGCCGGATCAAACGACTCCATGTTGCACGGAACTCGACCCAAGCGGGAACACCGCAGGAATTGGCGGGAACTGTACGGCCTGAGGTTCTCCCATATTATTTTCAATTACTATTTAATCTATTTTTTTTGGCCTTAAAAAGTTATTTATTTGTTCTAATTAGTTAAACATGATGCCAGAATGCATTTTCATTCACTTTGATTCATTTTGAATGCATTTGATTTCTTTGGTTGTACACAAAGTAGACTCATCCATTCATTTCATCATACATGTACCTAGGGTAATGATGTCTGTCACATTCTACAATCTTTCTTATCCCCATGCCCCCTTCCTTCCCCTACCTACCCTTTTGCCCTATTCACACTTCCTCCATTCTTCCCTTGCCTCTCCCCATTATTGGTGAGTATCCAATTATCAGAAAAAACATTCAGCCTTTGGTTTTCTGGGATTGGCTTAGCATGATATACTCAAATTCCATTCATTTACTTACAAATGCCATGATTTTATTCTCTTTTAATGTTGAATAATACTCCATTGTGTATATATACCACAGTTTCTTTACCCATCCATCTGGTGAAGGGCATCTAGATTGGGTTCACAGTTTAGGTATTGTAAATTGAGCTGCTATAAACATTGATGTAGCTGCATCACTGTACTATGGCACTTTTAAGTCTTTTGGGTATAGACCGAGGAGTGGGATAGCTGGGGTCAAATGGTGGTTCCATTCCAAGTTTTCTAAAGAATCTCCATACTGCTTTCCAGATTGGTTGCACCACTTTTCAGTCTCTCTAGCAATGTATGAGTGTGCCTTTTCCTTCACATCCTTGTCAACACTTATTGTTGCGTGTATTCTTGATAACTACCATTCTAACTGGAGTGAGATGAAATCTTAGAATAGTTTTGATTTACATTTCTCTGATTACTAGGGATGTTGAATATTTTTTCATATATCTACTGATCGATAGCATATCTTCTTCTGAGAAGTGTCTATTCAGTTCCTTATCCCATTTATTGTTAGGATTATGGTTTTTGGTGTTAAGCTTTTTTAGTTCTTTATATATCCTGGAGATTAGTGCTCTATCTGATGTGCATGTGGTACAAATTTGCTCCCAAAATGTAGGCTTTCTCTTCACTGCATTGATTGTTTCTTTTTTTTTTGGTACTGGGGATTGAACTCAGGGGCACTCGACCACTGAGCAACATCCCCAGCCCTATTTTGTGTTTTTTTTTTTTATGTAGAGACAGGGTCTCACTGAGTTGCTTAGCGCCTCGCCGTTGCTGAGGCTGGCTTTGAACTCGCGATTCCCCTGTCTCAGCCTCCCTAAGTGCTGGGATTACAAGCGTGAGCCACCGCGCCCGGCTTTGATTGTTTCTTTTGCTGAGAAGATTTTTAGTTTAAATCCATCCGATTTATTGATTCTTGATTTTATTTCTTGCACTTTAGAAATCTTGTTAAGGAAGTCAGGGCCTAATTTGACATGATAAGATTTGGGCCTACTTTTTCTTTTATTAGGTGCAGTATTTCTAATCTAATTCCTAGGTCCTTGATGCAGTTTGTGTTGAGTTTTGTGCATAGTAAGAGATAGGGGTTTCGTTTCATTTTGCTGCATATGGATTTCCAGTTTTACTAGTACCATTTGTTAAGGAGGCTATCTTTTCTCCAAAATATATTTTTAGCACCTTTGTCTAGTTTGAGATAACTGTATTTATGTGGATTTGTCTCCATGTCCTATATTCTGTACCATTGGTCTACAAGTGTATTTTGGTGCCAATATCATGCTGGTTTTGTTACTGTTGCTCTGTAGTATAGTTTAAGGTCTGGTATTGTGATGCCACATGCTTCACTCTTCTTGCTAACGATTGCTTTGGCTATTCTGAGTTTCTTATTTTTCCAGATGAATTTAATGATTGCTTTTTCTAATTCTGAGAAATATCTTTGAGATTTTGATTGGAATTCCATTAAATCTGTATAATGCTTTTTGTAGTATGGTCATTTTGACAATATTAATTCAGCAAGATGATATTAATTATCCAAGAACAAGGGAGATCTTTCCATCTTCTAAGGTTTTCTTTAATTTCTTCTTTCGTCTTCTGTAGTTTTTATTGTAGAAGTCTTTCACTTCTTTTTTTTAGGTTGATTCCCAACCTAATTTCACTGACTAGAGTTTCAAGGACTATGTTAAATAAAAGTGGTGAAAGATAGCATTTCTGTCTTGTACCAGTTTTTAGAGGGAATGCTTTCAATTATTATCCATTTAGAATGATGTTGGCCTTGGGCATAGCATAGATAACTTTTAAAATGTTGAGATATGTTCCTATGATCTCTAATTTTTCTAGTGTTTTGAACATAAAAAGGTGTTGTATTTCATCAAATGCTTTTTCTGGATCTATTGAGATAATCATATAATTTTTATCTTTAAGTTTATTCATGTGATAAATTACATTTATTGATTTCTGTATGTTGAACCAACTTTGCAACATTGGGATGAACCCCACTTTATTGTTGTACACTATCTTTTTAATATTTTTTTATTCAGTTTGCCAGAATTTTATTGAGAACTTTTGCATCTATGTTTTAGAGATATTGGTCTAAAGTTTTTATTTTCCTTGATGTGTCTTTGTCTGGTTTTGGAATTACAGTGTTATTGGCCTCATAGAATGAGTTTGGAAGTGTTTCCTCTTTTTCTATTTCACAGAATAATTTTAGGAGTATTGGTATTAATTCTTCTTTGAAGGTCTTGTAGAACTCAGCTGTGAATTCCTCTGACCTGGTCTTTACTTTGTAGGTGGACTTTTCATGGTGTCTTCTATTCATTGCTTAAAATTGATCTGTTCAACTTGTGTATATCATCCTGATTCAGTTTGAGTAGATCATATTGATACTACCAGTTGCTGGTACCTTCATGAGTCCTGCTTCCTGAAATGATGAAGTATACAACAGAGAAGCACACTGAGCCAAGTGTAGAGTAGAAAGTAAGAAGCTTTATTAAAGGATAGTAAAACAGACTTCTCCTGGGTGGAAGAAAAGGGCCCAAAGGCAGAATCTGTGAGATGAGGCAGTCCTGTCCCTTTTATACATCTGAAGTTTAACTTATTCTCCTGAAGTCTTCTCCCTTATCTTGTTCATTTCCCTTCATCCTGCACAGTGACTGGGGGATGTAAGTGGAATGGCCAGGGAGTGAGCAGGTGGGCTGGAAGTGCCTACGTGGAGTGCCAGGCAGGAAGGGAGCTGCAGCCCAGGGGGCAGTGATTGGTAATACCCTGTCTACTTTGAAATTGCTTAATTAACTTTTTGGGAGGGTTAGTATCAAAGAGCTCTGGAAACATGAACATTTCAATCTCCCAGGGGCAGTTCCCAATTTCCTGGATTCAAATTGGACTCCATTTTCTCAATCTGACCTGATTTACCTAGCTACACTGACTACCTGTCTTTAAATTTGGCTTCAATATGACTAGAAATTTGTCAATATCTTTGCTATTTTCTATTTTATTCAAGTATAAATTTTCAAAATACTTTATAATTATCTTCTGTATTTCAGTAGTGTCTGTGATGATATTTCCTTTTTCATCACAGATTTTAGTAATTTGAGTTTTCTCTCTCTTGGTTAGTGTGGCTAAGGGTTTGTCAATTTTATTTTTTCAAAAAACCAACTTTTTGTTTTCTTAATTTTTTAATTGATTCTTCTGTTTCAATTTCATTGTTTCAGCTCTGATTTTATTTATTTTCTATCTTCTACTATTTTGGTGTTGATTTTTCCTTCTTTTTCTAGGGCTTTGAGTTGTAATTAGTCATTTATTGTTGACTTTTTCTTCTTTTAAGGAATGAGCTCCATGCAATAAACTTTTGCCTTCATAGTGTCCCAGAGATTTTGATATGTTTTATCAGTGTTCTTATTTACCTCTAAGAATTTTTAAATCTCCTCTCTGTCTCTTCTGCTTTCTATTGTTTATTCAATAGCATATTATTTCATCTCCAGGTGTTGTAGTAGCTTATATATTTTTTATTTTGTCATTGATTTCTAATTTTATTCCATTATGATCTGATAGAATGTGGGGCAGTATCTCTGTTTTTTTTTTAACTGCTAATAATTGCTTTGTGGAATAATATATGATCTATTTTAGAGAAGGATCCATATGCTGCCAAGAAGAAAGTATATTTATTCATTGAAGAATGAAATATTCTATATATGTGTGTTAAGTCTAAGTTATTGATTATATTATTGAATTCTATAGTTTCTTTGTTCAATTTTTGTTTGGAAGATCTATCAAGTGGTGAAAGCACTGTGTTAATGTCACCCAGTATTATTGTGTTGTGATCTATTTGACTCTTGAAATTGAGAAGAGTTTATTTGATGAATGTAGATGTTCCATTGTTTGGGGCATATATATTTATAATTGTTATGTCTTGTTAATGTATGGTTCCTTTAAGCAGTATGAAATATCCTTCTTTATACTTTTTGATTAACTTTGGCTTAAAGTCTACTTTATCTGATATGAGGATGGAAACCCTTGCTTTTTACGCAGTCCAGGTGAGTAGTGTGTTTTTTTCCCAACCTTTCACCATCAGTCTGTGGATGTCTTTCCCTTTGAGATGAGTCTCTTGAAGGCAGCATATTGTGAGGTCTTTTTTTTTTCTAAATCCAATTTGCCAGGCTATATCTCTTGTTTGATGAATTTAGGCCACTAACATTTAGGTTTATTATTGAAACATTGTATTCCCAATCATTTTGATTTATTTTTGGTTTTTATCTTGACTTGGTTTGTTCTTTGATTGGCTTCTCCTTTAGTGTAGTTCCTTCCTTTGCTGATTTTCATTGTTAGCTTTCATTTCAACCTCATAGAATATTTTGCCAAGAATTTTCTGTAGTGCAGTCTTTCTTGTTGTAAATTCTTTTAACTTTTGTTTATCATGGAAAGTTTTAATTTCATCGTCAAATCACAAGCTTAATTTTGCTGGATATAAGATTCTTGGTTGGCATCCATTTTCTTTCTGAGCTTAGTATATATTGTTCCAGACAATATCTAGCTTTTAGGGTCTGGGTTGAGATATCTGCAGAGATCTGAATTTGTTTTCCCCTATATGTAATCTGGTTTCTTTCTCTTGTGGCTTTTATAATTCTGTCTTTATTCTGTATGCTAGGCATTTTTATTATAATATGCCTTGGTGTAGATCTGTTGTGATATTGTACATTTGGTATCCTATAAGCCTCTTGTACTTGATTTTCCAATTCATTCTTCAGGTTTGGAAAATTATCTGATACTATTTCATTGAATAGTTTGTTCATTCCTTTTGTTTGAAATTCTCTGTCTTTTTCTAACTCAATGATTCTTAAGTTTTTCTTTTGAGACTATCCCACAATTCTTGCATGTTCTGCTTATGGTTTCTTACTATCTTCACTGTGTGGTCAACTTTATTGTCATTATTATGTATTTTGTCTTCATTGTCTGAGGTTCTGTTTTCCAAGTGACCTAGTCTATTGGTGATGCTTTCTAATGAGTTTTAATTAGATTTACTGTTTCCTTCATTTAAAGGATATCTGTTTTTTTCAGACTATCTCCTTATTGAAGTAATATTTTGCTTTCTGTATTTACTTATGTAGTTCTTTATCAAAATGTCCTTTTGTTGCCTATGTTTGCTCTCTTATATCATCCTTTAACTCACAGAACATTTTAATTAGGTACATCCTTAACTCCTTCTCTAACATTTCTTTTGCTTTGCTGGCCATGGATTCTAATAATGTAATGAGTATTCTTGATACTAATATCAAGATACTTATAAGTACTTCAAGATTCTAGTAAGTATTTTGGTTCATTTGTGGCACTTTCTTCCCTCTTTTCATGTTGTTTATATGCCTTACCCTCTAGAAATATGAATCTAAGGCAGTACAGTGTTTTCTTGTACACTTATAATGTACCTGTAGAATTTCTATATCTCTCCTTTAAGAGGGAGATTAATAGTAACAGATCCCAAAACAAACAACATACAGCCGTAAACCAAATCACTCCCATTAAGATGTTTACAGTTTTGTCACCATAGACAGATATGGTAAGTTAAATTAACATCTACAATATATACAGTAGGTTTGCAAAAGGGTCTACAGTTTCTAATGGTGGACACAGAGAGAACCTGTGGGATATAGAATAAGCTGCTAAGGAGGTAAGAAGTGAGAATGTAGAGTTGTTAGATTTTAGGAATTGTGAATGAGGAATCAGAAGAAGTTGCCTTGTAGCAGGAGAAAAGAGAGAAAAAGACTTTGGGGAGACAAGTAATTGAGAAGAAAATAAAAGGGGTACAAAAAACAAACAAAAATTATGAAGAAAAAGAAAAAATTAAAGATAAAAGATAAAAGAATATACAACACAACTGTAATATACTAATCAGACATCCCAGTCCTCAGTAGCCTAACATCTGAAAAGTACTTGGTTACACAAATGTTGGGGATATGAGAGTGAGAAAAAAGAGAAAGAAAAAAAGAAAAGAAAAGAAAAAAAATTCTTGAAGGAAAATTAAAGGATTGTTTCCTTGGAGTTCAGTATCTTTCCTGCTTCCCTTTTTATCTGGTAGGTGGATTTGTCTGTTTGCCGGTATTTCTATCCTCAGGAGGGTGAAGGTTATTAGGGTGGGAGGATCAGTCTTGGAGGCATAACTCCTGTAGGTGGGGTATAGCACTTGCCCCTGTTGGAAAACTATGCCCCAAGGATCTCCTTTGGAGTCCACTCACGTGATGTGTATGCCTGGTCTTATCCCTATGTAACACCTGCAGATCCTATAATACCTGGTTTCTAATTTAGTCTCTAAATTGTATTTCACTCACCCCTCCCTTTCTGCTTCCCAATCAGGAACCTCTCTCTCTCAGACGTCCTGGGAGCTGCTCTCTGGGACCTGAGCACCTGTTATGCAGAGCTGTTTTGTATTGGGCAGATTAGGACCAGGCTTTGCAAGCTATGTGTTGCCATGTAGTTGCAAGAACTGTGCATGGTTAGTAGCTGTAGGGGAGGGGGGAGTTAGGGGACTATAGGTATCTTGATATTGCTTTTAGGCCCCAGTCGTTGTCCCAACATGGGAGTTACCCCAAATAAAGATGGTGATGGTGGTAGCGAGGATAACCCAAGATGGTGATGAAGGTGTCCTAAGATGGAGTTAACTGTTTTCAGAGATGGGGCATCAGGCCAATCAGGCCAGGCCCAGTGGTGGCCTTGGGCAGCATGTTTGGAGATACAGCTCTATGGCATGTAGTGCTACTCTGGGCGGCTGTCTCCAGATCCTCTCTGGTGTCTCTAGGTGCACACTACCATATGGAGACACCATGTGACTATGGCAGCAGTTGCAGTGTCCCAAGATAGAGGCAACTGGGGGAGCCCCACATTGGTAGATGGGGATCCTCAGGGATGTGGGGTCCTGCATAGACATGGTTGTTGGAGGTTCTCTAATATCTCACAGAGAAACGGTATTCCCACTGCTTGAATCCCAGGTCATGGAGTGACAAGGAATGCAGCCTCCCTCCCATTTGGATCCTAATTTTTTAATCTTAAAAATGTTCTATATCCATAACTAGAGGTTTAAATTTTCTCTTAACTTCTTTGTAATATTTGCTAATATAGATTGAGCTAACTTTAGTCACTTCCTTACTGATATACATTTAAACTTTTTCCATTTAATTATAATAATTATTAGAAAAAAATCACTGATTAGTAAATTTTTCTACATTTTTGATGTATTTCTAAAGGCAGTGCTTAAATTTGAAATTACTGCCAAATGCATTCCAAATTAGTGATAAAATTGTCCTTCTGTTATTAGTAAATTACTTTGCTTGTTTTCTAATTCTTAGGCAAAATCTTCTAATCAAAATGTTAAAATTCTTCCCATACAATTGTTGGCAACAGGGGATTATACTTTTAAATTGTTATTTGTGTGTTATTTATGAAAAATTTCATTTCTCACATTTTTATTTGATTTTTTTCCTATTATGAATGTCCTTTGACTTTCATTCTTAATTTTTTATTTAAATAAATATATCCTAATTGTTTTTATAAATTTTGGACATTTTTGTAAAGCTTCCTTCTTTAGGTTTCAAACATACTCTATTTCTTTCTTATTTATACTTTGTTTGGTTTTATTTAATTTTTATTTGTAAAGTGATGTGCTTTACCATTTATTTCCTTTTCATTGATAAACACGTGTTCACCTAATACAACTTATTATTTACGTTTTCAAAATTATTACAAAGACAACTGTATGTGTTCTTATTTAAAAATTATTATTTATACATATAATCTACATTATTTGTGCCTTTTCTAATTTTTTAAAAATAATCATTTTAGTTTAACTTGATTAATTTCTTAAAATATACTACTAGGAGTAGATAATAGTGGATCCAATGTTAGTACATTACCATTGATAGATCTTCAATATTTTCTACTCATTCCTCTTATTCAGAAAATTTTGAAGACTTTAATCTACTGCAATGAACAAAGCATTAAGATCCTATATGATGAACCGTGGAATGTTGGTGAAGTCAGAGCTGAGTCCCAGAAAAACAGCTGGGCCAATTGAAGCATGCAGTGTGAGTGGGGCAGGACCCACGCAGCCTGCCCGCCTGGCGACCTGCACGGGAAAATATACACATATAGGAGTAAAAACTGTAACAACTTGGATCAACAGAACTAGAATGAAAGACACACAAACATCATGAAAAAACAAGGGAAGAAAGTGACTCAAACGAACCAAGATTCTTCAATATTAGAATCCATGGTTAGTACAGCAGAAGAAATGACAGAACATGAATTCAGGATGTACATAATTAAAATGTTCTGTGACTTAAAGAATGATATAAGAGAGCAAGCCCAGTCAGCAAAAGATCTTTTTGATAAAGAGATACACAGGCAAATACAGAAAGTAAAAGATCACTTCAATAAAGAGATACATAGGCAAATACAGGAAATAAAAGTTCACTTCAAAAAGGAGATAGAGATTCTGAAAAGGAACCAAACAGAAATCCTTGAAATGAAAGAAACAATAAACCTAATCAAAAACTCAATAGAAAGCATCACCAACAGATTAGACCACTTGGAAGACAGAACCTCAGACAATGAAGATAAAATATTCAACCTTGAGAATAGAGTTGATCACACAGTGAAGATGCTAAGAAACCACAATCAAAACATCCAAAATCTATGGGATCACATTAAAAGACCAAACTTAAGAATTTTGGGGATAGAGGAAGGCATAGAATTCCAAACCAAAGGAATGAACATCTATTCAATAAAATAATACCAGAAAACTTTCCAAATATGAAGAATGAATTGGATAATCAAATTCAAGAGGCATACAGGACACCAAATGTTCAAAATCACAACAGACCTACACCAAGGCACATCATAATGAAAATGCCTAACATTCAGATCAAGGAGAGAATCTTAAAAACCACAAGAGAAAGGAATAAGATTACATATAGGGGGAGGCCAATTAGGATCACTGCAAACTTCTCAACGCAGACCCTGAGAGCAAGAAGATCATGGCAAAGCATATACCAAGTGCTAAAAGACAGTGGATGCCAACCAAGAATCTTATATCCAGCAAAATTAAGTTTTAGATTTGATGATGAAATAAAAACCTTCCAAGATAAACGAAAATTAATAGAATTCATAGCAAGAAAGCTGGCACTATAGAACATTCTTGGTAAAATATTCCATGAGAAGCAAATGATAAACAACAATGAAAACCTGCAGAGGGAGGAGCTACACTAAAGGCCAATCAAAGGAGAAACCCAGTCAAGTTAAAAACTAAGAATAAACCAAAATGTCTGGAAATACAAACCATGTCTCCATAATAACATTGAATGTCAATGGCCTAAACTCAGCAATTGAAAGACACAGACTGGCAGATTGGATTAAAAAAAAAAAGACCCAACAATATGCTGCCTCCAAGAAAGTCATCTCACTGAAAGAGATTCTCACAGATTGAAGGTGAAAGGATGGAAAAAAATTTATCACTCACATGGACTGTGTAAATAAGCAGGAGTTTCCATCCTCGTTTCAGATAAAGGAGACTTCAAACCAAAATTAATGAAAAGTGATAAAGAAAGTCATTTCATACTGCTTAAGGGAATCATATATCAACAAGACATAACCATCTTAAATATCTATGCCCCAAACAATGGGGCAGCCATGTTCGTCAAACAAACCCTTCTCAAATTCAAGAACCAAATAGATCCCAACACAATAGTATTGGGTGACTTTAGCACAACTCTCTCACCACTGGACAGATCTTCCAAACAAAAACTAAACAAGGAACCTACAAGACTTAATAGAACAATCAATGCTCTAGACTTAACGGATATATATAGAATATTCTATCCTTCAACAAGCAAATACATGTTTTTCTCAGCAGCACATGGATCCTTCTCCAAAACAGATCATATGCTATGCCATAAAGCAAGTCTTACTAAATACAAAAAAAAAAAATAGAGATACTACCCTGCATTCTATCTGACCATAATGAACTGAAACTAGAAATTAATGACAGTTTTAAAAAAAGAAGCCACACCTGGAGACTCAATAATTTGCTATTGAACAATGCATGGGTAACCGAAGAAAACAGGGAAGAGATTAAAAAATTCTTGGAGGTAAATGAGGACTCTGATACAACATACCAAAATCTCTGGGACACTATAAAGGCAGTGCTAAGAGGAAAGTTCATTGCATTAAGCTCATATATTCAAAGAGCTAAAAATCAACAAACCAATGATTTGACACGACAACTCAAATCCCTAGAAAAAGAAGAACAAAGCAACACCAAAAGGAGTGGAATACAGGAAATGATTAGAATTAGAGCTGAAATCAATGAAATTGAAACTCAAGAAACAATCCAAAAAATTGATAAAACAAAAAGCTGGTTCTTCGAAAAAATAAACAAAATTGACAAACCCTTAGCCACTCTAACAAAAATAAGGAGAGAGAAAACCCAAATTATTAAAATTTTTGATGAAAAAGAAACATCACGACAAACCCTGCTGAAATACAGAGGATAATCAGAAACTATTTTGAAAACTTATATTCCAGTAAAATAGAAAACCCTGAAGACAACGACAAATTCCTAGACACATATGACCTACCCAAACTGAACCAGGAGGACATTTATGACTTAAACAGATCAATTACATGCAAGGAAATAGAAAAGGCCATCAAGAACCTTCCGACAAAGAAAAGCCCTGGACCAGATGGATTCTCAGCTGAGTTCTACAAGACCTACAAAGAAGAAATAACTCCAATACTCCTCAAATTATTTCACGAAATAGAAAGAGAAGGAACCGTTCTAAACTCATTCTATGTGGCTAGTATCACCTTGATTCCAAAACCAAACAGAGACAAGTCAAAAAAGGAAAATTTTAGACCAATATCCCTGATGAATATAGATGCAAAAATTCTCAATAAAATCTTGGCAAATCGCATACAAAAGCATATAAAAAAAATAGTGCACCATGATCAAGGGGGGGTTCATTCCAGGGATGTAAGGTTGGTTCAACATATGGAAATCAATACACGTAATCCATCACATCAATAGACTTGAAGACAAGAATCACATGATTCTATCAATTGACACAGAGAAAGAATTTGACAAAATATAGCACCCTTTCCTGTTCAAAATACTAGAGAATCTAGGGATAGTAGGAACATACCTCAACATTGTTAAAGCAATATATGCTAAGCCCAAGGCCAACATCATCCTAAATGGAGAAAAATTGGAAGCATTCCCTCTAAAAACTGGAACAATACAGGGATGCCCTCTTTCACCACTCCTATTCGATATAGTCCTTGAAACTCTAGCCAGAGCAATCAGACAGACAAAGGAAATTAAAGGGATACGAATAGGAAAAGAAGAACTCAAACTAGCATTATTTGCACATGACATGATTCTATACTTAGAGGATCCAAAAAATTCCACCAGAAAACTTCTAAAACTGATAAATGAATTCAGCAAAGTTGCAGGATATAAAATAAATGTCCATAAATCAAATGCATTTCTATACATCAGCAATGAGTCCTCTGAAAGAGAAATTAAAAAAAACACTCCATTCGCAATAGCCTCCAAAAAAATAAAATACTTGGGAATCAATCTAACCAGAGTGTTGAAAGACCTCTACCGTGAAAATTACAAGACACTAAAGAAAGAAATTGAAGAAGATCTTAGAAGATGGAAAGACCTCCCATATTCCTGGATAGACAGAATCAATATTATTAAAATGGCCCTACTACCCAAAGCACTATACAGATTCAATGCAATCCCAATTAAAATCCCAGAGTCCTTTCTTATAGAAATAGAAAAAGCAATCATGAAATTCATTTGGAAAAATA
>CM053405.1:17468747-17502744 GCA_028644305.1 Xerus rutilus | reverse complement strand
AATTGCATCATCTCTGCCTGCTTCTATCTTATGGACATATTGCTGCTTGCTGACTACTTGACCAAATGAAGACTGTCACCCTTTAAGCTTGCTGAGAATGAAGGGTCCATAAATCCAATCTAGTTTGCCAGAAAAACAAATACTCAGGAAGTCAAACTGATGAGAATATAACAAAAAAGAACCATATTTTTCCTGACTATATTCACCTGATTTGCCTGATTCCTTTACATTTGCGATATCTCCTGTCAAAAAGAAGTTTTCTATTCTTTACAACACGCTTACTACACAATTTTTTAAAGAATTATTTTTTTCTTCTAATGTTTTTCAACATTGTCAGAAAAATAAATTAATACTACATTGCCCCATTCTCTCTGTGTCTCTCTTCCATATGTGAGCGAATTCATGCTGTGTAGGTGACCACAGCAAATCTGAAATCCCCAAAATCTTACTTTGGGTACACAGAATGATTCTTCACAATTTTTTTGAAATAATGAACACAAATTTGCATAAACATAATTCCCTGGAATTTTAATTAATCATGAGCCTTATAAACATATGAGTGAATTAGTAAGAATTCTCAGAATTCTACCAGGCTTAAAAAGGGCTCTGGCACTCTGAAAAGAATCAAATCTAGTTCTAATACTTTAGAACTTTCTGTCCCCTTTCTCCTACTGATACAGCCTTTAGGATTAATAAACAAAATTGAGTTATCTCCTTAAGAAAAAAACACTTAAGAAAAAACAGTAGGTTACAAAATAATATACTCTCATCGGGAAAATAGATCTCTATAAGCTTAACTTCAGTGTATTTGACAACATTTTACTTCAACTTTAATATGGTTGTACAGATTAACATTGAACTTGATAGAATATTTTAATAGGAAATTGATATATTAGACATATTGCTATACTTGGAGTAGGTCACATGCTAACAGGAAAAGCTAAACTTCCATTTTCCTCAATATGATACTCAATAAACTTACTTGAATCTTCTGTCCTACTTATTGATTGTTTCTTTGGAAATTCTAATGGCTATTGCAGTCATTGATTGTTGCTGAAAGCATCTTGTTCCTTAATATAAATAAAGGTTGTTTTACAACCAAATGTAGTTTCAAATAGAGGATAAGAGGACGTGCTCTGGAAAATAGCTGAAAAGCACCTATAACAGTTTCTTAAAGTAACTTTGGGCAAGTTAATTCAACTTTCATGTGTCCTAGTTTCCTTAACTTTACAATTTTAGTAATAATACCACCTATGGAGTTATTGTAAAGATTAAAAAAATTAACACATGGAGACTGGCTGACATATAGTATGCACTCAATTAACATTAGCAAATTAGTATTATTCCTTGGAGAATTTAGGTTCTGGTAATAAGGATGGCAGATGCTACATTCTCTTCGATAACTCCACCTGAAATCTTCCACTTACCATCCTAATTCCTCCCCAAACTGCTAACTATACACAGTTCTTCCAGGAGGAAAAAGGGAATGCTCAGGCTTTACTTGAATGCTGATAGTATCTAGCATTATTTCCTTAGGTAGTGAAAATGCTGGCTTTAGTTTTACTTGAGGCATTTTTAAGTGTTTTGATTGATGTTATCAATATTGATATCTAGCTGACTTCTTCAGAGCTGGCCTTCCAAGACTGTCCTTATGTTCTCTGATTTCAGTGATATACCCATGCTGGATCTTTTAGCTTTTACAAGGTCATTTCAGCCGTCAATTGTTTCAGAATATCCCACATGCATTCTTTGTGGAATGTATTTCAATAATAGGAAAACTTGAAATATTTGGTGAGAACAAATTCTGGAAGTGCAGGCTCTACTTCAGCACTTTCTCTTTGCTCTGTTCATAGAGAGCTTCATCCACATTATTTAGACTTTTTCAATGGAATGCAAAAATGGCCCCTAAGCTTCAAAGAACACACATTTTTCTTACTTTTCCTTCTTTCTTTTCTTTTCTTTTTTTTTTTTTAAATATTTTTTTTTAGTTGTTGATGGACCTTTATTTCTTATTTATTTATATGTGGTGCTGAGGATCGAACCCAGTGCCTCACACATGCTAGGCAAGGGCTCTACCACTGAGCCACCACCCCAGCCCCTCTTTTCTTTTTTTAACAGCTGAAGTAATCATGTAGATGAACAGCCATGATATTGGAGAGCAATGCATATCCATACATTGCTGGGGATATTAGTTCACCCTTCTGTCACACCCAGAGATTCTCGTGAGGAAATTCAGGTGGGAATTGAGAAAAGCAGACAATATGGGATGGGGAACATACGGACATCTTTCTTCCCCTGATCAAATAATGCTTATGGTTTGTACAGGCTGGAGAGAGATTATGAATAAAGATTACCAAACATGTTTGACACTATCTTGTGATCCCTAGAAGTGTGTTTAACATCATTTCAACATGTAAACACATGAAACATGTAGTTCTTGAACTTAGTTGAAATCTTGGATTTCTTTTTAAACCATGAGAAAACAAAAGAAAATGTATGTTGAAGACATTTTGAGACTTCAAGAAAAATTCTTCACTGTGGCATCCCTTCAGATAAAAGACATATTTATAAATTGCCATGAGAGTTATCAAATCTTATGAAATATGAAATAATTTCTTACTAAGTCCATTAGTCCAGATACAACATGGACACACCTATAGTCAAAAGAGTTAAGTTGGTAACTTGTTTTGGCGAATCTATGAAAGTATAGGAGGTCCCCAAAATGGAGTGGAGGTGAGACAAGGATGTGGAAATGGGATCCTCCTTTCTCCAGTGATCATCAAAGCTTATGATGTAGCAATCCTACATCCCGCACATGTGTAATAGAGGTGTGTCTGTAGGATTCTGTGGGATTTCTAATATGTTCTATTGGTCAATTGATTATCTATCTATTAAAACATTACTGACTTATTTTCTGTAGATTTATAAAATCTTGGAATTCTACTGCATAATTTTTCATTTATTTTCTTTGTAAGGAGGATGCAGATTATTTTGATCCTTTTGATGTTTAATAATATTTTGAAAGCTAATAAATTTATTTCATAATTGTCTTAAGGCTAAATGACAAATCCTGGAACAATTTGAGGAGAAATAGCAATATTATGGTGAAGTTTTTGTTTTCTGTTTTTTTGTTTTGTTTTGTTCATTAGTTTTCTATTCCTCTATTAAATTGACTCAATTAACTTCTTACAATTGAGGTTTATAATATGTTGTTAAAGGTTTCAGTGTAATTTGTTAAATTTGTTTCTAGTTATCTCTGTGCTGTAGTCATCAATTTGAACTTATGAGCTTAAAATGAAATTTTTACATTTTTGGAAATTTTGGAGATAAAACTGTACTTAAGAAAGTATATATTCAAGGAATAGTTTCTCACTAAACTCTCTTAATAATTTTAATAACTCCCTTACATAAGATTTTAAATAGTTTCTCTAAAGGAACATATACCAGTTGCAAATATTTCCCATTGTTTTCATATTTCATGAACCTATGACTTAGCTTTTCTTGAAATTCTCTCAATTATGTACAAAAAATAAAACTAAAAATTACTTATATACATATTTTTTTAAAATGTATTAATTTTTATCTTACTTTTTAAAATGAATACTTTGAACATTTTCCTGGTGTATGTGGTTTGTACATATAGAGTAGGATCATTTTCTCCTAGACATGTTTAAGTTGCTTAGCTACCTTTTTTAGACTAGATCCTGAATTTTATCAAATACTCTTTCTTGAACTATGAGTTGACTGTGTATACGTGTGCATTTGTGCATATGTAATATATATATATGTGTGTCTGTGATATTTTCTAGTGTTATACTGATATTCTATTTCTGATTTGGACCCTACTTAGTAACATAGTATTTCAGACATTCCATATGTGATATACATATTATATACACATGTACTATATGTTTGTGTAGTATAATGAGATGAAAAACTTTTGGGCTTTGTCTCTTTGAACAAAAAATGAAATTGGAAAATGTTTTTCTTGAAATTTTGAAAAAAGAACCTATAACACTATTCTTACTGCTCTTTTCGTTTTGAGTTGATTTTAAATTTGTTTTATTATCTTTAGTAGTAGAAATGTTACATAATTTTAGTTATCTCAGGTCTATTTAGAAAAGATATAACTTTTTTCTCTATGGTATTTATCTGAATTTTCAAATGCATTATTTTTTTGTCATGTTTAATTTTTATTTCTGCAAAATATATAGCTTTTTTCCTTTTTATTTTTCCTATTATTTAGTTGTGACATATCTTGTTTTCCTTAATATTCTCAGTTTTTAATATTTTATTATTATTTTCAAAGTATTAAATTAGGCCTAATTTGATCCATCAGATTCTGTCTTTACATTTCTTACTTTCTTTGATTTTCTAACACTTTCATATTCATCTCTTTTAAATTAAAACTGATCAAGTTTTTATTTTTATTCTTTCCTAATATAATTAGTATTGCTATAAAACTTTTGGTTGTTTATCTTACTCACTGTTTCCAGTGAGTTTTGATATTTAATATTTTTAAATCATTCATATCTGAATGATTTCAAATTTCTTTCTTGTTTTCTTCTTCAATTCATACATTACTTAGAAGAAAACAGATATATTTGTGTGTGAGTTGATAATTTACTTTTAAATATATGGAAGATGATTTTCATGATCTCATTATAATTAGAAAATATGGTTTACAATAGCGATTTTTTAGTATTGAATAGCTTTATCCATGGGACAAAGTTGTTAATTTTCTGTATCTTTACTGACTTCTTTGCTTTCTCAATCAATAGTTGAGGGAAATTTAATATAATATCTTAATTTGATTATGGATTTATAAAGTTTTCCATGTGATTTTTGCCAACGTTTTATCTATTTTTATTCAGGCTATTTAATTAAGCATGTGGAGCTCTGTTAAATCTTCCTATGAGTTAAATATTTTATTATTACCTAGAATTCTTCTATGATAAAATGGCTGCTTTTAAGTTTTCACCAATCATAGTTAGTCTCAGGTTAATTAAATGATGCTATGCTGGTTCAAACCAATTAATACTAAAGATAAATGAAAAATGAATGTATCTACCAAGATGTTTCTATCAGTTGTCATTCATCCATGATAAATACTTTCAATTATTATAAAAACTAAATAGGCAACCTACTCCTTTCCCAACCTACTCCATTCTCTTTTTACCTATATTAGTAAAAGCACTGCCACCCATCAATTTACTCAAGATTTATATGTTATATTATTTTCCTTCCCTCCCTCCCTCCTGCCCTTTCATCCTTAATTTCAATCTTGAGTACCTCCTTTATTCCATAAGTGATTTCTTAGGTCAAATTATGATTTGGTGCAATTCTTCATACTGGACTTTCATTGGAACACATGAGCTACTATCTTAATTCATGAAGTTTAAACTGAAAATATAGAATGTCTTTATGTTTCCTTTATTCTTAAAGGATGATTTCTCTGTATGTGGAATTCTAGGTTTGGTTGTTGCTTTTGCTGTTTGTTTCTTCAGTTTTCTCCAACACTGAATGTTTAGTCCTATTTCTTCATAGTTTTGTGGTCTCAAAACTAACAACAAAACAAAAACAAAACAAACAAACAAAACACTCTTATTCTAATTTTTGCTTCACTAGGTTAGATTTTCTCACTCCCATGAACCACTTATTTCATATTTCTATTAGTGCTTGGATTTATATATTTATTTATCTTATTATGCTACCTTGATGTTTTAAGTCCTGTATATTTATCCATTCTTAGAAGTTTGTATTAGCTGTAAGAGCTTTTTCTCTCCATGTATTTATCCAAATATAAATTAAAAAACAAAACAAAAAACAAAAAATACCTGAAATCTTTGAGATGTCTTCAACTTTAAGCAGATGCAGTCAGCAAATTCAATGTATATGCAAATTAAATAGTTTTAATCTATCTAATGATGATCTACTTAAACAAATTTAGACTAAAGATCTATATGAAGGCATCTTAGACATTGACTGAGAGACATAACAGATTTTGTCAGTCACATTTTTAAGATTTTACTTTTTTACTTGCTAATTTGCATATGTTATACTTGAAAGCATTGTGAATATGTGGGTTAATGAAGTTGTCATTATGTGATCAACTATAGCTCATATAGTCTACGCTCTTGATTGAAAGGATAACTATTGTAGGGCAGCAAGTTGCTTAAATAATGACTTTTTAGAAGTTAATAGTAATTTAGACATAACATAGAAAGTTATTATGTAAATATAAGAGGTTAAATACATATCTTTAAAAGAAACTTATTGTACCAATAACACCAGATAGCTTGGACTAAAAATAAGTAATTTGTTTTAATGTCCAACAGTCATGACACTTTCCAACATGTAAATATAAAGCTTCTTTCAAGTTATTATATAATCATTTTACACATTGTAGTGTGAGCTATGTGTCTTCATGGTATATTCCATGATTTGAATGAGTCCCCTCCAAAATTCAGGTGTGCCAATGCAATGCTATTAAAAATTGGGTCTGCTATAATTGATTAAGTCATGAGGGCTGCTCCCCGGTGATTGGAATTAAGGCCTTTAGAAAAGATAATTCAGACAGAATTTGGCTGTGTTGCCCCCTTCTTCTTGCGGCCATATAAGGACAAAGCAAAAATGTACTCACCAGACCAAATGCAGGAAACTCAGTCTTGGACTTCTTTACTTCCTGAATTGTGAGACATGAATTTATTTTCTTTATAAATAACCTAGTCTGTATGGTTCTGTCTAAACAGTACCAAATGGAACCAAGACAGTATGTTGTTTATACTCCCAGTGAGTTTCATCATTTTTCATAAAATTTGCAAAATAAAGTTGAAATTTTCAAAAGCAAACATAAATTTGGCATGTCTATATTTCCAATTTTGTTCCAACTCTACAAATATTGTGTAATAACAATATTTAGACAAATCTATAATTCTGGTGTCAAGAGTTTTCTATAACTTTATTTAGTTGCAGATTATTTTATATACTCTGAAGTTAATGTTTCTGTTATTTACTATGAAGTAAAGAAAAACATTTCCGTAAGTAATGAACGCTTGATAAAGAAATAGTAGAGAAAATAATTTTAAGATTCATTCCATAAATAATATTTCTATTTGGCCTGAAGAAACACCTATGAGTTTATTTACTTACCCATATTCTGAGTTAATTAACAAGGGGTAAATTGATATGTTAGTTATAGACCAGACACTGCACTATAAGCAAAGGATAAAGCTAAATTAAAAGAAGCCCTAACCTCTATCTGCTTACTGACTGATCATTAGGCATAGGCAAGTCTTCAAGTAAAGTTGGCAATATACTATCAGTGGTGCATTGAGAAAAGTACAGATGATGTAGAGAAAATGTGTGTAGGCTCAATGACGACTTCTTGAGGTTCTACCTCATATGTTCCCAACCTTGTTCTTAATAAACCATGTCTATTTTGTTCTGCAATTGCTCCTTAATGCATAGATGATAGTGAATTTTCTACATTTTCAGAATCCTGTCAGGGGTTGGAGATGATGTAATAGAAAAAGGTGCACAGTCGGTACAATGTCCACACCATCTTAAGGTATAGGTACAAGTACAGATACAGTACAATAGAACCATGAGCACATAGACAACTCTAAAAATAACCTCTTGCTTTGAAAGTTAACTATTTAGCTCTACAAATCATCTCAAAGTACAGATCTTACTAAATGAACCTAATTAAATCAATTGACTCCTCTCCACTCATATTACACAGCTCAATTGTAACTGACACATTAACACTTTTCATTGTTCTGTGCAATTTTAGAAGTATATGACTTTTCCAGTAAAACATCATGTATTTAGTATTACTTTTAATACAGCCAGTAAATATTTTGTCAGTGTGTTTCTCCTTTACAGTCTATTTAGATTATCCAAGTGATAAATTAAAATATGTCACAATTCTATGAGTTAGACATGACTGACTTATAGTGATTTGAACCAATACTTAAATATGAGTACTGTATATTGTGCTATTTTTAATGATAAAAGTTAAAATTAAATCTACTAATCAATTTTATATTTTGAGTCAGGCATTATATATACTTATAAATAAGTTAAATAGAATATAATGAATAGATGTCAAAGAGAAAACTAAGTGTATTTATCTTCCTTATTGCCTACATATTGTCTTTTAATAATATATTTAGAAAAACTATTGACATAAATCTATCCAGATCTACATGTATACTCTTATCTTCAATTTTAAAATGTTCTTTATAAGTATTATGCTTCTAGAAAAAACAATGAACACTAAATTAAAATGTAAATATTTTAGGTAAGAAATAATAAATAGCCATTTAATTTATTAATTATTTAATTATTGGCTTTAAACTAAGAAGAAAACAAAAAATTAGAAATAATTTTATTACTAATATTGAAATAAATAAATTTCAAATTAACAAAACATTTTGTAAAATAAACTCTTAGTAATGAAAATTATTTTAAAAAGAAAAATTTTCAATATAGCAGCATTTTCCCAGGGGATATTAAAACTAAATGTATTCTTTTATTGCAATTGGCCTTAAGCAGCAGATACTAAAAAGGGGCCATCAACTCAGTGACTCTGGAATAACAAGTCTATTCTAGAACTAATTA
Organism: Xerus rutilus; assembly: GCA_028644305.1. Classification (NCBI taxonomy): domain Eukaryota; kingdom Metazoa; phylum Chordata; class Mammalia; order Rodentia; family Sciuridae; genus Xerus; species Xerus rutilus. The sequence goes on along the minus strand of CM053405.1, from coordinate 17,494,119 downwards.
AAATCATTTTCTTAGCCAAAAGACAATGGGACTTTGTATTTAAAACCTTGCCTACAGGTCTGTGAATTTATTCTCTTGAATAAACATATCGGGGTATTTTCTGGGTCATATGATACATGTATGTTTCACTTATAAAAAGTGCCATAACTGTTTTCCAGATTAGCCATCATAGTTCACATTTCCAGGAACTTCCAATGACAAAATGTCAGTCAAAAGTTAGAATTATCAGTCTTTTACACTTTATCCATTCTGGTAAATATGTAGTACTATTTCATTTTGGTTTAAAAATGTATTTTATTCATGAATGATGATATTGAACATTTTACGTACACGGAATTTTGTCTATCTTTCTCTTTTGCAAATTATATATTACAATTTCTTACCATTGCTCACCTAATTTAGTTATTACTGATTTGCAAGTCTTTGGCTACTCCAAATTTAAAAATTTTCCTCTGTGTTTGTTTTGAATTTTAGCATGTCTATTTTTACCATGGCACGTCCTAACATCTGATGCTCAAACTTCAAATCCACTGAGCAGAAAGTCAGAAAGTAAAAAATCATGTAAAGTGCAAGAATGCAAGAGCAAGCGTGAACTCAAGAACATGAGCTAGAGTTAGTGAATGTGAACAGAAATCATGTCAGTTCTTTTATCTTCTGAACTATATGACACACACATACTGCAAAGTATGGAATGCTTCATCATGGAAATAAACACAGACACCTAGACCAGGATTTGAAGAAACTGAGGAGGGTTCTAATGAGGGAGGATAGTCGCAGGCATGGCCATTACTTTAAGCGAATGAGCTGATCCAGTTAATAACAACATAAATGGGTGCTGCAAAAATCTTTTTTATTTCACTTCTGCACTCAAAATTGCACAAGAAATTTCTACTGTGATCCACTCTAATCAGAAACTTCAATGGAAGAGAATTCCAGGAAGTGTAGCCTTGCCTTGCAAATGAACATAAATGGACTACATTCCTCTCTTGGGAATTTGGAGACTATATTTATTAATACTTAATCTCCCCGAATGACATTAACAATGTCATGATTTCATGTATCATAATTCAAATATCTCATACACAACCAAATATATTCCCCATAAAAGGATACAAATCCCTTTTAGAATTTGGGCAAGTTTCTTTTTTCCTAGTTGCCCCTGGCTCTCCTTTTTATAAGAAATTTGTGTAATTCCTTCATCTTCTGGGAGTTCTCAATTTGTTGGGAATCCTCAAATACTTCATTCCTGTTCACAATTAAACTGGTCGTATCTCCTGTTTTGATATTGAAATAAAACCCCTGGTGGGGTGGGGGCAATCACGCCTGCCTTCAGTGCAAGAACAGAAACATTTCCTTTCCTTATGCCCATTGTGGAATAACAACCCATTTCCCTTTTATACCAAAGATAAATCACCAAGAATCAGGATCATCCTTCTTTTACCTGCTTTGTCAATTATTTGAAAATCCCTATGTGACCTTGGTAGTCTCAGATAGTAGCATTCCTCCCTTTGGAACTAAGATCTCTACTGCACTAAAACCTAAAGCCATGGGGAGAGGAAGCACATTTTGCTACTGGATCTCCACTTAACCATTCCTTCTCATATCTCTTGATTTCCAGATGCATGAAATCAGGCTAGAGAAAAGATAATACCCTGTACTGAATGCTAATTTAGAGCATATATTGCATATTGCCTGACACTGCCCCAATGCAGCAAGATATTGTCACCTGACTGGAAAAGTAATTGAATCTTCAATACTATCCTATTATTCTATTAAGCTAACTGCTTTGGGATGATCAAGAACATGACGATCTCTGTGAACTTTGTGTATGAGCACATTGTCACACCTTATTTTCTATAAAATGAGTTATTTGACTTAAAATGTTGCTATGTGTAACACCATGATGGTGGATAAGTACCTATAGTTCTTAAGAAGCTTTGTATGTAGGAAAGACAAATAAATATGCAGTGTCTATTCCAAAGGAAAAAAATGTCTTTCTTTCTATGATATTAGGTGTTTAATATAATTAACCTGCCTTCAGAAACCTGGCTTATGTCACTGGGGATTAGTGGAAAATCAGGGGCTAAAGATGTTTCTCTGTTGTATCTGGATGGCAGTATCTTTAGCTGGATTACATATGCCAAAAGTAATTCTATGTTGTTGAGTTAATACACAATCTCTGTCTTTGCCACCAAAGCCATTTTATTCATCAGTCTATTAGAGGAGGAAGATAGATATTAGCCATCATTTTTACCTGATTAAAATTCTTATTTTCTGCATTCATCTTTCTTAAATATTTGCAAGGGAATATACTTTTTTTTCACCTTCTTTGGAGATGTTTCTCTATATGTCTGTTCCCCAGACCTCAGTTCTATCATATTTTCTATCTTGTTTTTTTCAAATTCTTGAGCATTCAACCAAATAATTTGCCACCAATGTTAAATCAAAGCAGACCCAAATGTACAAAATTTTCTGTCAGCTAAAATCAATCCTGAATTGAATTATATTTTTTCTGTTTTAAATAGTGACATCAGCTGTTTTTAAATTAATATTAGTTTGTACAAATTTTTATTTGCTGTATGTAAATAATTTTTCCAGAAAAATTCTTTTATCATGCTCTTCTCTCTTTTCTTTTCTTGTTGCATTATTTTATAATTCTGTATGTACTTTAAAAAAGTCTGTCTGAAGTTGTTATGCTCAATAATCTAGTTTTTCATGTTCCATCTAGCAGAATTTTCTTTCTGAAATAGTAATGTGTGTGTGAATTTTGAATGCTAATTCTATGATGTCTTCGGTATTTCAAGTCTCAGATTAAATCTATTCTCATAAATTTCTTTTTTAAATTAGTTCTAATCAGTTATATAAGACAGCAGAAAGTTTTTTGATTCATTGTGCACAAATGGATCACAGATTTTTCTCTTCTCTGGATGTACATACAGTAGTCATACCATTCTTGCAATCATACATGTATCTAGAGTAATGATATCATCTTATTCCACCATTTTTCCTACCCTCATTTCTCTTTTCCTTCCTCCCCTTTGCCTCATCCAAATTTGCTCTCCTCATCCCATACCCCCCACATTATGGATTAGCATCCACTTAAAAGAAAAAAACATTCAGTCTCTGGTTTTGGGGGATTAGTTTATTTCACTTAGCATGATATCTCCAACTCCATCCATTTACCTGCAAATGGATTATTTTATTCTCTTTTAAAGCTGAGTAATATTCCATTGTGTACATATACCACAGTTTCTTTATCCATTCATCTATTGAAGGGCATCTAGTTTGGTTCCACAGTTCAGCTATCGTGAATTGAGCTGCTATAGAAATTGAAGTGGCTCTGCCCCTGTAGTATGCTGATTTTAAGGCCTTTGGGTATAGACAAAGGAGTGGGATAGTTGCATCAAATGGTGGTTCCATTTCAAGATTTTTAAGGAATATCCATACTGCTTTCCAGATTGGTTGCACCAATTTGCAGTCCCATTAGCAATGTATGAGTGTGCCTTTTCCCCCACATATTCACCAGCAATTATTGTTATTTATAGTCTTGATAAGTGCTATTATGACAGGAGTGAGATGAAATCTTAGAGTAGTTTTTTCAAAAAAATATTTTCTTAATTGTAGATAGACACATTATCTTTATTTGCTTATTTTTATGTGGTACCGAGGCTTGAACCCAGTGCCTCACACATGCAAGGCAAGTGCTCTACCACAGAGCTATAGCCCCAGCCCCCTTAGAGTAGTTTTGATTTGCATTTCTCCAATTACTAGAGATTTTGAAAAATTTTTCATATGTTTGTTGATGGATTGTATATCTTCTTCCAAGAAGTTTCTTCTCAGCTCCTTAATCCATTTATTGATTGGATTATTGTTTTGGTGTTAAGTTTTTTGAGTTCTATTTCTAAAAGGAATGATGTTGGGATTTTAATTGCAGTGAATCTGTATAGCATTTTGTGTAGTATGGCCATTTGGGCAATATTGATTCCGCCTATCCAAGAGTATGGGAGAACTTTCCATCTTCTAAGAACTTCTTGAATTGCTTTCTTTAGTGTCATAGTTTTCATTGTAGAGGTCTTTAACCTCTTTTGTTAAATTTATTCCCAGGTATTTTTTTTGAGGCTACCACTGATGTATAGAAGTGCATTTGATTTATAGGTATTGATTTTTTATCCTGTTACTCTCCTGAATTTATTTATTAATTCTAGAAGTTTTCTGATGAAGTTTTTTGGATCCCCTAACTATAGAATCATATTCTTGGCAAAAAGTTATAGTTTGAATTCTTCTTTTCCTATTCATGTCCCTTTAATTTCTTTCATCTAACCACTCCGTCTAGAGTTTCAAGGACTATGTTGAATAACAGTGGTGAAAGAAGGTATTCCTGTCTTCTTCCAGTTTTTAGAAGGAATACTTCTAATTTTTCTCCATTTAGGATGATGTTGGCCTTAGGTATAGCATAGATTGCTTTTACAATGTTGAGGTATGTTCCTACTATCTCTAGTTTTGCTAGTGTTTTGAACATAAAAGGGTGCTGTATTTTGTCAAATGCTTTCTCTGCACCAATTGATAAAATCCTATGATAGCTATCTTTAAGTCTACTAATGTGATGGATTACATTTATTGATTTCCTTATCTTGAACCAAACTTGCATCCCTGTAATGAACACAACTTGATCATGGTCCACTATTTTTTCTAATATGTTTTTGTAAGTGCTTACCAGAATTTTACTGAGAATTTTTACCTCCATGTTCATCAGGGATATTAGTCTGAAATTTTCTTTCTTTGATGTGTCTCTGCCTGGTTTTGGTATCAGGATGATGCTAGCCTCATAGAATGAGTTGGAAGCTTTCCCTCCTTAAAAATATGGAACACTTCATGAATTTGCATGTTATCTTTGTGCAGTGGCCATGCTAATCTTCTCTTTATTGTTCCAAGTTTAGTATATGTGGTGCCAAAGTGAACATGACTATGAATTTCTTTCAAATGTGTATATGTTCTTATATGCTTATCTTTTTAAAAAAGAATTTGTCCAAATTAAGATCCACATGAACTCTGTACTACTTAGTTGCTTGTCTTTTAAAAAGCTTTTAATGTATAAATTCAAAACAGCATAGTACTGTCAAAAAATAAGACAAGAAAAAACTGATACACAGAACAATGGAGCAGAAATAATTACATGTATTTACATCAAACTGATTTTCAACAAAGGTGCCAAAAACATACACTGGAAAATGGACAGTTTTTTCAGTAAATGGTGTTGCTACTTACTAAAGTTATTTTTTTTTTCTGTCTTTCAGTTACTCCCATTAGAAAAGTCACTTCTTTCCAGTCTTAAAGATAGCCTTTTTACATTTACAGTTATTTTTGCTTGTTCTGGGGATTGTACCTAGGGCTTTGTGAATAGTAGTCAAGCATTCTACCTACTGAGCTATATCCCCATACAGTTATTTTTAAAGATATCACATTAACTCAAATATTTCAAAACAACTTGTAAATATATCTAAATATTTTCAAAATGTATCTCATATACTGAAAGGATTCTAATAAGATTATATTTCTTGCATTCAAAATTAGTATTTTTGGATACCAGAGTAAATCTTTAACAGAGCCAATTAAGTTCTGATTACAAAAGAGTATACAGTGCTTAGAGACTCTAAAGTACTTAAGCATAATGAGGAAATTTGGTGTTGGTGGAAATATTCATTCATTTATCAATTTATTCTATGAGCTACACTAATCATATGGATGTACTCATTCAAGGAATAACGAAAGGAATTTATAACATCAAATCCAGTGGCATTGTGATTTCACTCTACAGTGAGCAGTCTGTCATAATAGATATGCTGTTCTGTTGCTATGGAAAGTTGTATTTTAAATTGTTCCTGATTGCATATTATAACAGTTATTTTGAATTAACATACTTATATATGCAAACATAGTAAAAGATTTATTAAACCCAGGAATGTGGATGGTTAATAGATGGTGTTGTATATTTTACTGTGATTAAATATAATTGGTACAAAGCTCAGTATTCTGATATTTTAAAATATTATGTAAATTGTGTTATTGCATTCCTATCATGATAATATAAAACAATACACTATTATCAGTCTAAGAAAAGTGATTCCTGTCAAGTGTAAACCCCTCTGGCCAGGTCAGTTTCCATCACCTTATAGGTCTTCCTGATTCCATTCTTGCTATCCTACATCTGTCTCTCAGCAGCAACTTATCTTTGCAAAATGTAAGAGTAATCATGTCAATCAGCTTTGAATGCACTCATTGACTTTTGATCACATCCCAGAATTGAAAATATCTGCTTTAAATAATTTTCAAGGCTCTAAGCGATAGGAATTTTTGTCATATCTTTGACTGCATTCCTTGCTATTGTTCTAGAACATTCTCAATTTCCTTGCTCTTACTGATTTCAAATATATAATGACTTAACCACTGGGTGCCTTGATTTTCCTATTTACATGCCACTATATTTGAGAGGACTTCCTTAATCAATTTAGATAAATAGCAATCTACTTTGCACAATCTCTCTCTCTTCTCTATGATGAGATAAAACATCAACTGACATTCATCCTATAGTTTATTTTAGTCATTTTACCTGTCTCAGTCCATGAATTTGGGTGGACAGGTATCTCCATAGACAAAATCTCTTAAATACATTCACTGGGTTTTTGACAAAAGGATAAATGATGCTTAGATTTTATTTTACTTTTATTTTTAAAGAGCAATGTTACTGTAATTTGTATATATATGTTTAAATGTTATAAACATTACTTATTGACTAATTTCTTCCTTAAGAATGTCTAAATTTACACAATACAGAAAGCAGTATTTAAAAAGTCAGTAATGCCTGTAGTCATGATGGACATAAAATGTCCTACAAATTCAAAGGTAAATATAAATTAATCTATGATTGTGGGGTTTATTTTAAAATGTAGAACAAAAATTTTTTAAAAAACTACCCTTTAACATTTTCAGTTTAACCAAAGAATGCTTATAACATTTTATATTATATAAATTATACCTAAGCACAAAAAATAAGTAGATTTTACTATTTAGTTATATTAAACATTGACAAATACTATTGTTATTAAATTTTTCAAAAATGAGAAATATTTGAAGAATACAGTGCTTTCATTTTATGTGTTTGAAGCAATGTAGACCAGGATAAATTTAATATAAAAGTACCTCAGTAAAGGTATTTCCTTTAACGTATATTTTGCACTGTGTTTAATCATTGTATGCATTTCACAAGTGCTTACTTTTTAACAATCAGTATTTTAAGTATTGAAAATATAACTAGGATAACAGTGCCAATGACTTGGCTCATATCACAATTATATACTAGAATTTAGAGATGCAAAGCAAGCAATTCCTTATGTCGAATGTCTTAAAAATGACCTAGGTAAAGAAATTTGACAAATCAGATAAGAGATTAATGCAGAAGGACAAACATTCTCTGAAAAGAGCACTTTTAGGTGAAAAGTATTGTTTTGAGTGAAAAGGGATACTTTCAGAAGTTTTTCAACCACAAGGAAAAAATTCAAAGAAAAGAGTCATAACTGATGTTGAATATGGTATAATCTGTTGGAGCTTGCAGACCATTTCTAAAGTTAAAGGAGTCATTTTAGCATCCTAGACTAAAGTGGTATTGGTGCTGAGAAGCTGATTATTTCTAAATGTTTTACATTTGCTGATGACTTGAGTGTGAGCTCTGAGGAAGTTAGAAAACCATGTTGCTTAGCCTAAGTTATAGAAAAAAGAACTCTAAAACACTGAGATCAGCAGACTTATAAACAAACAAGTTGAAGGGGTGATGGGATAGTTAACAGAGCCAGGCTACAGACACCAGTTATTCAAACACCAATTTGATGTTATGGGGAAGGCAGATGTGATTAAAATCTATAATCAGTTAATTTAAAGGATGTGGAAATATTCTGGATTATCTGGGTCAGCCTGAATCAGTCAATTTAGTGACTGTAACAGCAAAGCTAAGGCTTCCTTGATTTTGATGAACTCTTGCTTATGGTAAGCAGCTTCAGCTCATGCTCTGGAATTCCATACTGGTCCTCCAACATTTCCTATGATTTAGAAATTACTCAGCCTGCCTCAAGATTTGTGTAAGACAGTTCTTTGCTGTTAATATCTGTTAACATTTATTTTTTTTAATTTTGCTTCCCTGTTTATATTTATATATATATATATATTTATATATATATATATATACATATATATACACATATACACACATATGTGTGGTGTGTGTGTGTGTGTGTGTATATATATATATATTTTTTTTTTTTGTAATGAGGATTGAATCCATGGGCGTTCAACCACCGACCCACTTTCTTAACCCTTTTTAATATTTTATTTAGAGATAGGGTCTCACTAAATTGCTTAGGGCCTTGCTAAGTTGCTGAGGCTGGCTTTGAACTCACGATCCTCCTGCCTCAGCCTCTCAAGCTGCTGGGATTACAGGCATGCACCACTGGATCTCTGTTTTTATTCTGGGTATAAATATAAATCTCACAATGGAGATGTTATTTTCTTATATATCTGACAACTGAAACTAAATACCAAAGGAGATGAGTGTGCTGAAAAATTGGATTTATTTCTCTTTGTGGTAGGCCAAAATGTCCCCCTAAAATATATCCATATCAAATTCCTAGAACCTATGAATGTTGCATTATTTGGAAAAAGGTCTTTGCAGATGTGATTAGTAAAGGATCTTGAGATGAAGAAATGATCATAATGGATTATTCTTATGATCTGTGTTTGTGATTCTTCAAGAATTCATATATTGAAGCCTAATTCCAAAGGTGATAGTATCAAGTTGAGGCCTTTGAAAGGTGATTAGATCACAGGTCAGGGACTTCATTAATGGAACTGGTGACCACAATACAAGACCACAGGTAGCTGATTTTCTCTTTTTACTATGTGAAAAGTTGGCAATCTGCAACCCAGAAGAGGACCTTCCCAAGAATCTAATCATACTGGAACCCTGATCATGGACTTTTCAACTTTCAGAACTTCAGGTGCACAAATTTCTGTTATTTATAAGCTGCTCAGTTTATGTACTTTGTTGTAGCAGCTTGAATGAACTGATACAATTACGGAAGTGGTCCCAAAATCCAATGACAAGTGGCCTTAGAAGAGAGAGAGGAGAACAAACTCACAAAGTGGTGATGTAATCACAGAAGTAACACGTTGTAGTCATGTAGCCACAAAGCTCTGTGTCAAGCAAGGAAGACAGCTGCCAAATGATCAAAGGCAAGAAATGAATTCTCTCTCCCGGAGTCTGCAGATGGAGACTAAATCTTCATTTCAAATTCCTCAATTTCAGAGGTATGGGATAAGAAACTTTTATTGTTTTACAACAACTATGTTGAAGTAATTTGCTAAAACACTCTGAGGATAATCTTTGTCATAATTAGTTTTCTTTTGCCACTGACTGATGACATAAACTGAAAAGCTAATACAATAATGTTCATAGAAAATTGTCCACAATAAGTAGACGTCTCTATAGTTCTTTAATGTTTTTGTATCATTATAATGTTTAGCATCCTTTGTGCTTATAAACTTTTGAATGTATTTACTACAGGTATGCTTTGTTATTATGACCAATTATTATGAATAGCCAAAATAGAGTTCTGTGTGCTAAAAGACAGAGGTCTAGAAGTCGGTCAAAGCAGGACAAAATGGACATCTAGTGTTTGAGAACAAGTCAACTTTAAGAGGTTGTTTGTCACTGTATTAAATTATATTTTTATAAATTCAAAGAAAAAACACTCCCCAGAAAGCAATTCAATAATATTTAACTATTAATAATTAATAAGAGAATTAAAGAGTGATTCATAGAACACTTCAAAATCAAGAAATTGAGAAAATATAGTAAATATAACAAAGATAACAGAGAGGGTAGGAGGTAAGAAGAGAGGCAAAGGAGAGAAGTATTTCAGCATCTAGTAAAAACAGATGTCTTGAAGGTAAATGTGGTCAATGCCATCAAATTCAGTTAGGTGAAGAAAGATGAACATGTGGATCCAAATTTATATTTCATTTACAGTCTGTCAAATAAATATTTCTGTCTTGTGTGACAGTAAAGGGCTGATTTTAGGGTTCATCAGAGAATACCAAGAAAGAATAAACACATTGAGTAAAGATATTTCTTTCATGGTAATTTTGCTCTAAGGGGAAAATATAAAGATCATGGTAGGTACGTAGGCAGAATAGCTAAGTCAAGGCTGTGTGTGTGTGTGTGTGTGTGTGTGTGTGTGTGTAATGGGAGACAATGCATGGCACTGTGTCACTAGTGTTACAGAAGTTATAAACTAAGTAACAGCAACAAACACAATGAAAACATACACTGTATTATTACTAGAATTGATTTATTGAGATCCTAGGGAGAGAAGCTGACCTGTCTGAATGTGATTATCAGCAACTGGATATTAAAAACTGTGAAACTTCTTTGACTCCTTATATGATAAATCAGTCCTTTCTGAAAAGAGTAAATAAATTTGCTACTTTAATTTTATAATTTGATAAGCTAAGAGTTATTTGGTCTCCATTATATTTTTCCAGTTTTACTGAATAAAGAAAGAAGAAAAATAAGCAGTTTTTAGACTAGCTATGGATTATTGGCATATAAGTGAGGTTGAAACAAAGGTGTTCAGTATTGTCTGCTTTGTCTGTTGGAAGCTTTTCTGAGACAATTCATACTTGCGATTTGGTAATTAATCTGGCTAGCCATCTTTTTTTTTTTCCTTTCTTTTTCTATCTTGTGTTCCAATTTATTTCAGCATGTTCATAGAGAGTTGACTGACTTTTGGAGTAAGCTTAATTATTTTTTAGTATATAAAAAGAGTAATGAGGTGAATTTTACAGCACCAAGAGAGAATGGTAAAATGACTTTCTTTTGTTCTTTTAGTCTTTGTAAAAAAATTTTTTTTAAGTTGTAAACCTACACAATCCCTTTACTTTATTTATTTATTTTTATGTGGTGTTGAGGATCAAACCCAGTGCCTCACATGTGCTAAGCAAGCATTCTACCACTGAGCTACAACGCCAGACCTCCCATTTAAGTCTTTACTTAAAATAATCTTAAATATATTTTATTTTTACCCTAACTGGTTTTGTGCTGTAGGAATGAAGTTTTAAGAATTTTTCATCTCCTTCCCTTCCTCCCTCCCTTACTCTGTTTCTCCCTTTCTTTTTTTGTGTTTCTCCCCTCTCCCTTTCTTCCTCTTCCCATTTCTCCCTCTCTTCAAATTTATTTAGAAAACTTAGTGCTTTGAGACAAAGTAAATATGCAAAAACATTTTTTCATGTTATCATATTCTTTGAGAGAAAGAGCTTTTCAAAAGTTGTTTTATTGATTTCTTACTTTTTATGACCATATCCAATTATACATTTTCTCAACCTATTAAACACTGAAGAAATGTTTTTACTTTGTTTACAGTAAAAAAAAAAGAACTTAAATTATATATGTTTCATACAAAAAGTATCAGTAGAATCTCCTAAAATAGTATGTACCTCTTTTCTTTCCTTGTTTCCACATGCATCAATTATCTCTGGTGATGATGTGGGCAGAATCTGTCAGCTCGAAGCTATATAACTCCAGTGACAGTTTATCAATAATGACAAAGAAAACCTTGACATGTAGCCAATAACTGGAGAGTGTTTGGCCTGAAATCTGGACTATTCAAGTATTTCCTGGAATGGATTCAATGTATTGCAATGGTTTTACATTGGGCCAAAGGCTAGATAACCATCTTGTAGATGGTAATAGCTTCTTAATTGATAGATGTTTCAACTGTCTTCTATGTGACAAAAGGTGAGACACTGGGGTAGGAAATAAGAACAAAGAACATGAACTATACCTGATATTAAGGGGGAAATGGTTTCTCTGATTGTTAGGTAATCAGACATATTGATTGTGTGGCCCCTGTGGGAACAAAAAATTAAGAAGCTTTCCTTGTATTTGGAAGCACACTAGTTTTTAATACACTGGAAAAGAAAAGCAGAAGATAAGAAAAGATCATTGTAGAACAGAGGAGTTTTGGACATAAAGAAGATATTTTGGGCTGCCACATTATATATTCCAATAAGTGAAATCTTTGCTATTGACATTTAATTTACATTAGATTGACCCATAACATAGGACAGGTGATATTCTAAGTGAGAAAGAACTGAGAGTAGATAAAAAAACAAATCTACAGAGAAAAAAGGGAAGCACAGACTTGTAAAATAATGCAGGAGATAGGAGAAGCCTTTGCCCTAGTAAAAACAGCAACAACAGAAATACAAAACACACATAATATATTTTTTGTCAGAGTTTCTAACTTTATTTTACTGTAGCCCAATCATTTTTTACTCCTTCATTGAATCATAATCAATATCTTTTATTAATCAAATTCTCAGGAAAAATTATTATATAAACTTTTAATATTTTTAATGCATTGACTCTCCATAAGAAGTTTATGAAGGTGACTGTTTTTAAGTGTGAAAACAGGTGGAACATTTTGCGTACAGAACACTTATTTAGGGAGGTATATAACTAGAATTGAATTCTGTCTGAGATTAGAATTCCAGTATTCTTGAGGGCTATACTTTCTTGAGGATCGATATATATATAAGAAAATCTGTCTTTATTATGTATATTCTTATTTGAATTTTCATTTTCTTAACATTTTGAGCCTTGGAAAGATTTCCAGTTTTTTATTACACCTCTCTGAGGCATGAATCAAGATTTCTGCAGAAAGCCACATAACCTTTCTCTTTCAATTTGAATGCTTTGTCTTCCCAGAATAAAAAAGAATTTTCCAGGGCATTGTTTTAGTCAGTTTTTTCATTGTTGTGACCAAAAGACTTGAGAAGAACAATTTTCGAAGGAAAAGTTTATTTGATGCCCATAGTTTCTGAGGACTCAGTCCATAGATGACCAACTCTACTGCTGTGCCCCAAGTGAAGCAGAACAACTCGGCCAAAGGGTGTAGCAGAGGAAAACAGTTCAGTTTAGAAGAAAACAATCAGAAACCAGGTAGCAGAGAAAGATTAAGTTTGGCTCACCAAGTACACAATCCAACAAAATATTGGATTTCCATATATTCCCTAGATTATTCTGTTGATACTTTTTAATGTTTCTGGGAATTGAACCTAAGGTCTTGCACATGCTAGACAAAGGCATACCCCCAGCAGCAATCTACCTTCTCCAGACACACTCTTTCTGTCTGTAGTCACCACCCAGCTAATCCATTCAAGTGGATTAATGAACAGATTAGCTTAAGGCTTTCATAGCCCAATCACTAAACCTCTAAACTTTCTTGCATTGTCTCACACATGAACTTTTGGGGGATACCTCATATCTAAACAACAACAGGCAGTGTCAGTCATGATGCAATCATCATTGCACAATATCCTTTTGAAATACATAAGGGACCTATAACTTGTCTTCAGGGTTACCTAAAGGACTAATCTTAAAATCCACAACACACAAACAGATACATAGGCTACTAGGCAGATTAACAGTCCCTGATTTCCATATATTCCCTAGATTATTCTGTTGATTTTTTTTAATATTTCTGGGAATTGAACCTAAGGTCTTGCACATGCTAGACAAGAGCTATACCACTGAGCTACACTCCTAGGCCATATCCTGTTGATTTTTGAGAAAAAGTTCATCCACAGAAATGATGCAATTGTCTATAGTCACTTTACCCTCATAGGGATAGAGGATCAATCTTAGAGATTCAACTAATATTTTCATTCAAATCATGTGTTTGCACTACATAAAGTTTATAAATACTTTTAGTTCTGGCTATATCCACTTTATGTTATATAAATTGCTTTATAAGTTTTGAAAAAGTCACAGTAATTTCCTATAAGATTTTACAAAAAACATAGCAAGCAGACACAACATATGAGATATTTCCATATTAGTTGAATTTTTTACAGGCTATATTTTGTGTAAGCCAACTTACAGTTAAAGGACTGTGAGTATGTTGTTCTCTCTTGAATCTCTGAGTACATTTTCCTAAAGAAAAATCGTTTATGAAGATAAATTTGTTTCAGTCATAAATGTATAAAAGTAACACACAAGTAAATGTTATATTGCAAATGGACTGTCTATATATAACATTTTAGTACTTTAGAACTAATTTTATTTCAATTAATTATATAGATTTATCTAAATAAAATCAACCTGTTATATGGCTAGACAAAATTCTGTGTATTGAGTGCATGCATTTCTTTTTTTTTTTTTTTTTGGTACCAGGGATTGAACTCATGGGTACTCGACCACCGAGCCACATCCCCAGCCCTATTTTGTGTTTTATGTAGAGACAGAGTCTCACTGAGTTGCTTAGTGCCTCGCCATTGCTGAGGCTGGCTTTGAACTCGCGATTCTCCTGTCTCAGCCTCCCTAAGTGCTGGGATTACAAGCGTGAGCCACCGCGCCCGGCTGAGTGCATGCATTTCTGTTATCCTATTTTCTATGTTTTGTTGAATGTTTGAAATAATTTACAATGAAAAATAAATGTTAAATTTGAAGAAGCAATGTAAATATATATAGTATTTATATGTATATATTTTATGTATATGCTGTGTATACACACATATACATAAAGACAAATCTTATTGAAAGGGAATCTAAGAAAAGGGTTATAAAAGTTTTAAAATATTTTTAAAGATTAGAAAGAAAGGACAGAGTGGCAACACATTTTTTAATACATTGCAAAAAAGTAAATATGGGCTGGCCATGGTGGTGCTCATGCCTGTAATCCCAGCCCTTTGGGAGGCTGAGACTGGAGAATCATGAGTTCAAAGCCAGCCTCAGCAATAGCTAGGCACTCCAAGCAACTCAGTGAGACCCTATCTCTAAATAAAACACAAAATAGGGATAGGGATGTGGCTCAGTTTATCAAAAAAAGTAAATATAGGCTATACATATGCTAAATCACCCTGAATATTACTAAATATGAGACAAAGGAAAAATACTAAAAAACAAAGTCATTTAATTAACACCAAATTTCATAATATAAAAGTAAATTGGACTTAAAAGGAAATAATAATTTTAAAAACCATAAAGTCCCAAGGAATAAAATCAGAAGGTTACTACAGGCTATAACCAGAACACCATTGGGTGAAAGAGTTATTGAGTTGGTGTACAAATTTTCTACATTGACTATATGCATTTAAATTTCTAAATAGACCTACCCATATAATCCATTCAGAAATAAATTTCTTGCTGTTTTCATATCCCATAGATACTATTTTATACCGAAAGTGGTCCTTAGAATACTATGAATAATTTAAAAGAAAAGATAAGGCATACAATAAAAAAGAAAAGCAAGCCAGTATTCAGGTATAATTTTTTACAGTGCTAATAAAAAACATCATGATGCACTTGTGATGTTACATTTGTATTAATATCATTGAAAAAGATTTTTTTTCTACTTTTTATAACCTTGAAACCATTTCTTCAAACAAACTTTTACCCAGAAGCACAAACAAACAAACAAACAAACAGAATATAATCAGGACAATAGGGATCAAAAGACTCATGGGGGACCGTAATGTAGGAGACGTGAGTGATTCACACACACACAGACCCAAACACTACATGTAATAGCAAGAGACCTAGTTTGCTCATCACTGCCATCACACTAGTTTGCAGATTTTATATTTAATTATGATGTATCTCAATGTTTATAAACTAAGGCCAAATAAACATTTAAAGTGGTCTTATCACAGTAATAATAAAGAAAATAGGAAATGGATATGAAATATTTTGCAGATAGGAAATACATGCTAAGTATTACTGACCAAATATTCTTGTCCTTACCAAAATTTATTTTTTCAAATATAACCTTAATGTAATGGTATTTGAATGTAGGGCCTCCAGAGGGAATTAGATCACGAGAGTGGAGCTTTTGTGAATGGTGTTAATGTCCTTATAGGAAAAAGACACATAGGAAGCTTGCTCTTTTCTACCATGCAAGGAATAATACAAACTTAGCCTGTAACTCAGAAGAGATTCTTACCAAAACAGACTTAGGCTGGCACTCTGATCTCAGAATTCATTTCTGGGTAATACATTTCTTTTGATTATAAGCCACTTAGTGTATGGTACTTTATTATAGAGGCTAAAGCTGATTAAGGCGCTATAGTGTATAATACATGCAGAAAATGAACTCACAGGTTAAAATACCAAATATCAGATATAAGGCATTAACCACATGACTCTCTACTTCTCCAAAAGGTCACATTTTAAGAATTGTTTTTAAATAGTATGTAATGCTTAGTCATGAATGTGTGCTGAGCAGCACTGTCATACATTTTTGTCAGTAAACTCACTGAAGTTTATATATGATTTTAAAGAATATGCCAATGTCTAGTGTGAGCTATACAGACTTATTGTCCTTACAAACTTTTAAACTCCAAATTCAGGTAACAAATTCTAAATTTATATTTTGTATGTGTGTCACTTGTCTCAAGATTAAATCTAGTGCCTAAAAGGCCATATATCAATGCACTGTTTCTCTGTCCGAAGGAAGAAGGAGATTGTTATTTGGTATGGAATTGTATCATTTAAAGTTAATTAGGTACTGAGTTCATAAACAAGTCTGCTTTTTGCAGCATTCTCATGTAATTTTTCTAGTAACTTTTATAAAAATATTTTTAGAAGCTGTGAGCATTAGGTAATATTTTAAAACAACATACCATAAAAGAAGATCTATCTTGCACAAAGAAAACGTTGACAGTAGCAAAATCTTTTTTCCAAATAATTTAACTTTTGCAAATATTTTTCACCATTGGAAACAATATAATAATGCTCAAATGAGCAATCTTTTTTAAAATAGCTTTTATTTTTTAAAAGTTAATATGTGCATTACAGCAAATGAAAAATCTTTTTATATTCTTACATTCAAAAGTAATATATACAACTCTTCAAGAACTTTTAATTTGTAAGTTCTAGAAAAGGCATTGCAATTGCAAATTACTTCAACAAAGACCTTATCAAAGAACACAAGGAAACCCAATTATATTTCTAGAAGCACTGACTATTTACCTAAATTATAGTCATCAGGAAAACTAGCTGCAAGTACACTCCTTAGATTTTGGCTGCAGGCAACTTAAATTTTAGAACTACTTTTGGGAAAAGGATCTAAGAAAATGAAATGAGATAACTAATTATTGAATTAATCTTGTTGTGGCTTAGGGAAAAAATGTCATTTGGTAAGAGGACATTTCCCACTTAATTATTATCTAAGTTTAAAAGAGATAATATTCATAAATCTTGTATGTATGTTCTTATTTTATCTAATAAAGTCACTTGTTTACTTCATTATGTTGCCCTGTGTTTATTGAGACCTAGCTAATCTATCATCTTCTGTCTACAACCCCAGTACAAACTCTCAGCTTAGGACTGCAAAAGTCTGAAAAATTTTCTGTGTATCAAGGTTACTGGAGAATGTAAAAAAATGATCCAAACACCCAAGTTTCAACCCACAGTATATAATTTAGCATCTCTCCAAGGAAGCCTGAGAAAATCATTTTAAAGGTAGCAAACAGAACAACAACAACAAAAACACTTTAAGTGATTATGACACCACATTGATCCATCTTTGAAGTCCATCTTGGTTTCCCCGGTGATGCCTTTTACCTTTTACAAAATGAATTTGAACAGTATTGTGTTTAAAAGATCAGGTAGCAAAAAAAGAGGTAATTAATAAGTACATAATTTTCTACCCCCTCACTTCTACACCTGAGTTCCCTCTTCCCAGAGAAAATTGACCTTAACTTGGCAACTCTATCTTCTCTCATTTTCTGGTGGATGCTTTGACGAACAAAACAATGTCCATACTAATTTTTCTTTTCACTCTTTAAAAATAATTTCTATAAGTTTTCCTATGATCGACAAGGGTAAAGCTCACTCAGAAATATAAACTTTATTACCATCTAATAAAAAATTGTTAACTTAGTCTTTTATGCTGGAACACTAATTAAATATTAAAACAGTTTAATTTGGGTTCGCACTAGAAACATGTATGCAGCTTTAGATCACTTTCATCTACTTCTTCTATATTTATTTACTGCTGAAGGGATTTGAAAAGTTATACTCATTTCCATTATTTTATTTGCTTTTGAGGTCATGACTTTCTCAATAGAGGCTGCCAGTTTTGCAAGTGATACTTGGCAAATGCACATGGTGGACCTTCCCAAAGGATATATCCGTTCCAAAGCACTGCAAGCAGATATGATTGTGTACTTGATTCATTAATAAAGTTGGATGAAGTAGAATAGGCCCTATATTTTATAGATACCATGTATCCCATTTATCTGTGTTAACTGGCTGAATCTTTTGTGCCTGGATAGTACATAATTAACATGTCACTATAAAACTATTCACTATTTGGAAGAATAAATTCACATTCCATTAAATAAGGATCATCACCACTTTAATAGTCTGCATGCTGCATTTTAATAGCCATATAAGTAACCAGAAAATTAAATAGGTCTTTTATCTAATATGTATTTTCACATTTGAGTGTACTCCTGGCATAAGATAACTGAGATTGCTGTAACTGATCAGGTTCCGTTAATGTGAGATTGCTTGTGAAGTAGTACATTTTCTAATATCTTGTGTGGAAATGTTATGCAAATTATTTGTAAATGTGAAATCCTCAAGAGCAAAGATACATTAACTGTTCCTATTGCGAAGGTATGCTCAATAATTTATAACCCATCAATGACTGAATTGAAAATAAATTGTTTCTCTAGAGTTCCAAAATGCAGTAGAAATGTAAACAGCACCATCTTCTGGATTATGTGAATTTATAATTGCTTCATAAGCTGCTCTGCACAGATTTTCTTAAGCAGATGCCTAACAAATATTAAACATTGCATGTATACACTGTGTATTTTCTTGTCTTTGCTGTTAATTTTAAACTTGACCATTTGATATAGATTCCAATTCAACAATGTATGGATAAAATATAAACATTTTTATATACATTTGACTATTGAATTTTAATCCAAGTATACATATTTTAGAGCATGATAAGTAAGAATATATTTCTGACCTTGATTAACTTCATCCTTCCACTGCCAGCTTATGAAGGAACTGATGTGGGGGTAAAAGTATCTCCTAACTTGAACATTTCCTAGAGAAGGAAAAACAGAAAATAGATACACATATGTACACTCGACGTTCTTATTCTGAAATTCAAAGTTAGATAAATAATTAATGAAGACTCTAATAGCTCAAAGAAAGACATTTCAACATTTCCTTATCTCACTGATAATTAGCCTTAACTTTAAAAAAATATTCAAAAAGAGAAGCCCCTGGAAATATCATTATGTTTCAACTGAAATACAATCCTAATGGTTTAATCTTATTATATGCCAATACAAGGAGTAAATTTAAGAGATTTCTCTTTCAGGTCTGAGAGAATGTGAAAAGCTGGGGCATTCGGAGGAAAAACCAAAGTATAAAGATTAGAAAGATACAGAACATCAGGACATTTGAAGGGGATATTTCAATTTTCATCGCCCTCATTCACACACTTTCTGACTTTCTTCCGTCTGGTATGGCGAGGCCCTCTACTTTTTCAAGTCTTTAGTTTTTCATTTTATTTTTCTCTCACTCTAGATAGAAATGCTCTGTAAGTACTACTTCCTTAGTGCTCTCAATGAGATGTGAATCCCTACAGACTGATTAATCTATTCGGACTAAAAGAGCAAACTTTAGAACAACTTAACTCTGGGCACAGTGTTGTATTCCTATAATCTCAGCAAATCTGGAGGCTGAGGCAGGAGGATCAGAAGTTCAAGGTCAGTCTCAGCAACTTAGCAAGACTCTGCCTCAAAATTAAATAAATAAATAAAATAGGGCTGGGATGTAGCTCAGTGGTAAAGCACCTGTAGGTTTAAATCCTGGTACAAAAAAAAAAAAAATGGAAAAAAAAATCCTCTGACTTCTGCTCTGATAGTGCTTCTGCTGAACAGTACAAGTCATTTATTGAATAATCATGCAAAGTCATGATAGAATGCCAGAAGAGCCTAAATATTGTTTTTCAATCACCCTTCCACCGTCCTTCAATATTCAGTTTCTTTCCTGTTTGCATCTGTGTCTAACTCAAAACCAGTTTATTACATCTAAAGTCCTTTACATTCATCACTTGGCTTTCACTTTCAGCAATATATTTATTTTATATAAATTTTAAAATTCCAGATATAAATTCCCTCAATATATTGCTATTTCAATTACAAATTATCTACACCTGCAACTGTTATTTCATTCTTTCGTCTTCTTAGGATGGAAAGTTGCTTCCAAAACTCTTGGCAAAACCCTTCACTTCATTATGAGTTTGATCCTACCACTCCTCTACAAATGTCTTCTCTCTTTTACTCAAATTCTCTCTGGTGCTCTCTCTCTCCTCTTTTTCCCACATATACTTTCAATCAATGGCTATTCTAACATTTTCAATATTTTACACTAGAACAAATTAACTACTTTATATTTACCACATATCATGCAAATTACCTGTAAAGTTAAGTTTCTTAGAAAAAACATTCTAGGTCAGAGCCATGGCCCATGCCTGTAATCCAAGCTATTCCGGAGACAGAAGCAGAAGTGATACTGCTGGTTACTGGTGACGAGTTCTGCTCCTTCACTCTTTGAAGTCTGAACATTAGAGAAGCACACCAAGGCAAGCAATTAAGCAGGGTTTATTTAAAAGGGGTAACATACAAGGGAGGCATAGCTGATATCCTGGTATATCAAGAAGTACACCTGTTTTACCTTTTTATATGTCCTAGGCTTCCTTTGTTTTCCTGCTCTCTTCCCTTTATGTCTCCTTTCTGCTTATGAGACTAAGCCCAGGATGTTTGGTAGGATGGCCAAAAAGGTGAAAAGCACACAGATAGGGGGAAGGGCCCAGGTGGAGTGATTTGGGCAGGAACAGGGGTGTAATTAACAACTCGCTGTAGGGAGGGATAATCCCTGGGACAGGTTACCTTAGCAACAGGTTAGAGCAGGGGGAGGTTACCCCATAAGGGTAGAGGAAGGGCTCTGAAGACATTAGCATTATAATACCTCTCTAACTTCTCAGACCCAAATTGGCCTCCTTGATCTGACCTGACTCGATTTACCTATCTACACTGACTACCTAATTCTGGCTTTAGTAGGATCACCAATTCGAGACCACTCTGGGGATTCTGTTCACAATCTGGTTGTACTAGGGGAGTGGGATAGGTTGCCAAGAAACAACAGGCAGTATCCAGAGAAGGCTTGCATGGCATAAGGCTTACTTTTAAACGCTCCTTCACTGGTTGAAGTCTGAACATTAGAGAAGCACAATAAGGTAAGCAATTAAGTAGGGTTTATTTAAAAGGGGTTGTTAGGTCGGATCACGTCCAGGATGTCCAATTAGAGGGACCTGTCAGGGCACAGAGCTGCCAGCCAGATGCTGATGTCACCAGTAGACACGCCTCCTGTCAATCAGCGGGTTTTTCCTGACCTATGCAGGAAGGACTCTGGCCTTCTCTTCCTGCCCCCAAGCTCTCCCCTTCCTGACCAGGCCTTTTGAAGTACCCTGCACGCGAAGCCCCAGAGCCATTTTTCCTGGACACACTCTGATGGACGGGAGAAATCAGCCCAAGAGCGTATATTCCAATAAAGCCTTGCCGAGGGGCTTTAATTCATCTCCTGGTAATCTAGTCTTTATAGGAGTGACAAGCTGGACAAATAGCACCACCATCCTCACAGTAGTTTACCAAGTAATGCCTCTTTCCCTCATGACATTATCCAAAAATTAGCATCTCTGTCCCTTGTCCAGTGGTGATAGGCTATATTAGTGGCATTTATCCTCTCTAAAGTACCCGCAATCTGCACAAGCTATAGCAAGAAAAGGGGTTTTATAGACCAGGCTACAGAAGCTTAGATTGCTCTGTCCCACTATATGTTCAGAATCCCAAGACACTTGACTTGCATTCCAGAAAGCAGCTTTCTGCAGACACCATTAAACTTTCCTCAAGTCCCAGCATATGTGAGAGGGAGCTGAGGTTCTTTGAAACCATATTTATCTGGACATTGATGTCCAGACTCACTCCCATTGGTCCTTTGACTTGATTAGGTTCTTGGGGACACATATGGGCATTTCAGGGACATGGTGTCTTACTGTTCTCCTTTTATCTAAGGATGACAAAGTGGGCAACTTAGTATGACCTGTCTCAAAATCATTTTTTAAAAAAATGGGCTGAGGTAGTAGCTCACTGTGAGAGCAACCCTGGGTTCAATTCCCAATAGTGAAAAAAAAGAAGAAAAACCTAAAATTGTCATCAATTTCTCCTATTCTGGGATCTGCTAGTAAGGATTTAACAACTAATTCCAATGTGTCAGTTGATATTTTTATTTCTGTTAACAAGTACAACAAAATAATAATGTGATAATGCACATAAATGTTGGAAAATTCACTTATTTTTCAATCATGCAAGTTATCTCTTTTTTGCATGAAAATGTTAGAATACTGAAATAACATTTTTCTGTTATTTATAATGTATTCCTTTAATAAATACATTAATGAATACATTTAATGAATGTTATCAACATTTTCTCATTCACACTGTTGATCTGGGTATTCATCAAAACCATGTCAAGTTCTAAAAGTTTTGATTCCTACTTCTTGCTATTTCATATTTACATGAATTAAAAATGCTCACTGTTGTAATTTGAATGTGGTTTATCCCCACCAAAACACATGTTGAGTCTTGGATCACAACGTGTTTACATTGAGAGGTGGTGAAGCTTATAAAAGATCATTAGATCTTTAGGAGCAATTAATGATTTTCTTGCAAGCGTGGGATACCATTTCAATGGGAATGAGTAAGTTCTCATGAGTGTGGATATTTTTGAGAGAGAGTTTGTATGAAGTAAGTCTGGCACCTCTTTTCAGTTCTTGTCCCTTATAAACTCAGTCCTATTTGTGTCTACTGTCTTTCCACCATGTGGCTCTAATGGAAGCCATGCAGAAGCTGACATCATGCTCTTTACCACCAAAATAAACCTAAGACCTTCATCATGGTCAATTTCAAACTACTGGTTTAAGGTCACTGAGTGCAAAGTGGGAAAGAGATATTCAGTGGTACATCATGGTATAACTATATATGTTTTTGTCAAATATATATATTAGGAGTAGATAATCTATGAATCCAGATAATAAGAAAATGCAGCAAAACAATTAGGAAATTAAGAATTTTGCATTTTTATTGTATTTATTTTTAATTTTATATGAATTAATTATTAATAATAACTGCTTAAAAAATCAACTCTGAAAATTTCTAAAAAATATAACTATTGTATCCAGTAAGCTAGTACAAATTAGATCCAACCTATCTTGTCATTGTCTCAATAGTTCTGTAATATACATTGTTCTCAATTGTGGGAAATTCAAGAAGGCCAAAATAAACACTAAATCTCTCTCCTCACATAATATTTGAACAAATTGAGAGATAAAAATGCATAAATCAGAGCCCCATATCACCCCCTTGATAAGAATAACTAAATTGAAAGATATTATTTCATGTCTGTGTTAGCTAACGTTGAAGCAGTAGCATCAGGCATACTTACCACTGTTATGAGGTAAATTTTCCTCCAAAATGTATCAACATTTTAACTATTGTTACCTATTAAAATGGCATTATTTTCAAATAGAATCTTTACAAGTTAAGATGAAAACATTAGTGTGGGCTCTGAACCCAAATGATTTTTTTATTTTTATGAAAACAGAATATTTGAACACAGACACACATAAATACAGAGGAGAGACTATGAAGACACAAGAAGAATACAATTTACAAAAAATGAATTCTAAAAGCTACCAAAGCTATAGAAAAAATATGGAAAAAATTTACCTCTAAGCCTGTAGAAAGAACAAGTTCTGCTGACATGCTGATTTCAAATTCTTACCTGTGGAATGATAAGACAACCAATTTCTGTCACCATCCAGTTTGCTGCACAAGCTAGTGCCCTCAAATTTATATCATTACTGAGTCATATCATTTCATTAGAAAAGGACTCCTTCTGAAGAAGGAACCCCAGTAAAAGTAATTGCTGAAAAATTATAGGAGAAACTACTTTCTGGATATAGACTCATTCTCAGGGTGAAGAAGGACATAAATGAGTTAAGTATACTCAGTAATTCATTATAAATGTATTAATACACTATGCACTATCACAGCCCATGGAAATGTCAATAGAGAAGTGAAAGAACAGCAAGAATTGGGGAAAGGAAAAAAAAAAACATGTACACAGTGAGACCCATCTAATATTTAAAAATCCATGGAAAATGCCTTTATTTTGATAAAAACAAAAATTGCAATGGGAATATTTTGGCCTCATATTGCTTGAATAACTTTGGGCACTTAAAAATATTCCCTGTAATAAGTTACTTCCAGACATTCCCTTTGCCCTTTCTCTCACTGTGTGCTTGTGTATAGATAGTTAATAATATGGGCCCATCCTTGAGTGTGAGTTAGGAGAGGGGAGCTCATTAGTGAGGAATTTGGAGAAACTTCGAAGAAACACTTTCAATGTTATTGTTCGGGGCCATCTGGCACACTAACGAGCTCTTGGTGCCTCAAAACTTTCAGCCTTTGATCCTGTGAGTTTTGGAATCTGGCCAGTTCCCACCTCACAGAGATTTTACAGCCTAAGGCCAGCTGCATAACGCTGGACTGCATGTTGGGAGGGGTTGCTGTGCCTTTTTAAGTCCTCCAAAGGAGAAAGAAATTCAGAAGAAGGGATCCATCTGAAGAGGAAGAGATTGAATCCATCTGAGAAGAAATTTCAACTGAGGAAGAAAGAATCTGATGTTTTGAGTAAGAAGAAGGAACCTGATGATGAGAAGAAGGAAGCTTGCGAGGTAGAAAGCAGACTCTCACCTGTGTGTTTTACACCACTCTTGGTGTTGGCTGATTTTACCCAAGGCTGGGTGTTGAAGGTGGTGATGACACTTTAGATGGAAAAGAAGGACTCTCACCTATGTTGTTTACCCTACCCTAAGTGTTGCTGATTTTGCTGATTTTACCCGAGGATAGATATTGAAAGTGTTCATGCTGTTGTGAGTAAAGAAGAAGGATCTTGAATGGTGCTTTGAGGAGAAAGACTCTGAAGATGATGATGGTGCTTTGAGGAGGAAGACTCTTACCTATGTGTCTACCCCATTCTTGGTGTTGCTTATTTTACCCAAGGCTGGGTGTTAGAGGTAATGATGGTGCTTTGAGTGTACTTGCAAACCCGTGTTATGTTATCTGGTGTTGATTGGTGAGTGCTTATTGGGCTGGAGCCACTCTCTCTCTTTCT
>CM053405.1:17447619-17468247 GCA_028644305.1 Xerus rutilus | reverse complement strand
GTGGGGCTGAGGATGGAACCTAATGCCTCACTCATACTGAAAGACCTGAGCTAAATAAACTCCTCGACAGGCTTCAGACCCTCCAGAAAGACTAGTAGGGCTGAGTTTAGATCCCAGGAAAAGCCACACATTGCTCAAGGTTAAAGCCACTCTCAGACCACCCTCAGAGCAGCCAATCAAAGGTTAAAAATTATACACCTGGCATTCCTGAGGTCTGGGTCAGGGTCTAGGAGACTATAGATAGTTACTTTGTACAAACTAGCCAATCACTCACCGCTTGCCCAAACCCCAGGTGGGCCCTTTAAACTCACCTGTAGTTAGTCATTTTCAAAAGATTCTCTAGGATCATGATTGGGTCCTGCCAAATGTAATGAACACCTCTCAGATTCCGAATGGTCAATATTGTCACCATAGTTGCTGTATGATTGTAATTGGTGCTTGTGTAATGATGTGATGCATACATCATGTCCACTGCCACCACCTGTCCCCTCCCCCTATAAAAACCTGCTCAGCCATTGTTCGGGGCTCTCTGCACCGACTGCTGTGTCAGTGAAGTCTGAGAGACTGAGCTTAAGCCCAAATAAAGGCTCTTTGCTTTTACATACGTGCCTCAGTCTCCCTGGTGGTCTTTGGGGACCCCATGATCTGGGCATAACAATACCAGGCATGCACTCTACTACTGAGCCACAACCTCAGTTCTCTCCTGAGATTTGAACCTACCAGTCCACCTTGTAGATTAGAAGTTGTCGGTCTCCATAATGATGAGAGTCATTCTTTACTATGTATAGATTTTAGTAATCAAATGGAAGAAAGCAATTTTAGGCTAGCTCCAGTTTGTACCATAAGGAGAAAATAGACATGTGATTTTCATTTCTATAAAAGTCTCACCATGTTACCTAAATAAAAGAAAAATTCATGTATCACCTACCTTCATCCATTGAATGACAGAAATCAGAAGGCTAAAATTCTAGAAAGAAAGAGGCTGCATTCAAAAGAGCACTGTGCTCAAGTGAGCCCTTTTCAAGCTGAAGAACAGAAAGTAGAACTTAATCACAAAGCAGTTGTGTTGGTTTGGATGTGAGGTGTCCCTGAAAAGCTCATGTGTAAAGCATTTCAAGTATATTCAGAGGTGAAATGATTGAGTTATGAGAGCCTTAACCCAATCAGTGAATTAATCCCTGATATGGGTTAACTGAGTGGTAACTGAAGGTAGGTAGGGTGTGGCTGGAAGTGGTGGGTAGCTGAGGTGCATGCCTTTGGGGTATACATTCAGTGAACTAAGCTTAGTCACTTTCTGCTTTCTACACATCATGGGAGCTGCTTCCTTCTGCCACACTGTTCTGCCATGGTGTTCTGCCTCACCTTGAACCCCAAGGAAATGGAGCCAGTTGTCTATGTACTGAGACCTTTGAAACAATGAGCCCTCAGATACACCTTTTCTCCTCTAAAATTAATTATGTCAAGTATTTTAGTCACAGCAGGGAAAAAGCTGCCTAAACCAGTGGGTAAATAAGTTGAAATCAGATTGGGGTTCTGGAGATGCCTAGAATTGAAGGAGAATTAGTCACAGGAAGTGACAGAAGATTCAGAAAATAGCTTACTTTACCTCTGTCCCTATATTAAGTTATGCATATTAAAGAGGGACATTATGCAAGGTCTGGCAAAGAATAATGTTAAAGGTCTCTGAGTAAATTAGAGATTAGAAGAGTTAAAGAGTTTAGTGAAGCCAGTGAAATGTTTAACCCAGGACACAAAGAAAAGACCACTGACTCCAATTTTAAATCAAATTAAACAAGCTTTTATTGTGTACACAAGATCAGCAGCTATCTCATTAGGGCCAGAGGACAACATTTTGTCCAAGAACAGGGAGGTTTTTATAACACAAAGAGTTATAAAGGTAGGTATCTTAGGAACTTACAGCTGACAAATTTCTAGCAAGTGTAGTACAGAAGCAAATAGCAAATTAATGATTCACATGTCAAATTAAGGATTCACATGTCAAATTAATGATTCACTTGTCTAGCTCTAGTCAAAACCAGACAAGATTATCTGGTCAAAGCCGAGATTTCAGGGAGGGCAGTCAAAGCCAGACATGGTCCAAGCAAGTAAAACAGAAATAAACTTTTTTTTTAAACCAATGATTAATTAATTTATTAAGCAATGAACAGCAAATGGATTATAAGATTGAACATTTTAGTATTATAATGTTATAATTTTATTTCCTATGGAAAAATGATGTGACAAAACATTTATATTTTAAAAAAATGATGCATATTATCATCTTATAGATTAGAAATGAATGTATGTCTTTCACATAAGAAAAACAAATATAATAACAAAAACTTAATAATCTTAATAGTATTTTTTTATTTTTTGGTACTGGAGATTGAACTCAGGGGCACTCAACCACTGAGCCACATCCCCAGCCCTATTTTGTGTTTTTATGTAGAGACAGGGTCTCACTGAGTTGCTTAGCACCTCGCCATTGCTGAGGCTGGCTTTGAACTCGCGATTCTCCTCTTTCAGCCTCCCAAAGTGCTGGGATTACAGGCTTATGCCACCACACCCGGCTAATAGTATTTGTTTTAATTAACTTGCAGCAAAATAAAAGAATAAGAAATAGAAAAACATGTAATTTGAAACATTTTGGATATTGTTTATTATTTAAACATTCTCAAGTATACAGAAATAAATGTTTTATGACCTCAGATCAAGAAGGCTCGCAATCGTAAAATAGAGTTTGGCTGGGTTCATCAGAAGATCTGATCATATAACATGGAGTGACTTTGGTGCAGAACACAAACTTTTCAAGGACACATGAGATGTTCACAAAGATGGACCATAGTTTCAAACACGGAACAATACCACAAAGCTCAAAGAATTTTAATCACTCCAAGCATGTCCTCTGATCAAATGGAAATTTAATTAGTAATATCAGCTAGCAATATTATAAGGAAAATACTCATATAGTTGAAAACTGAATAATACATGTGTATACATTGTGTATGACCATGAATATCAGAATGAATAAATGATATAAAAACATTTAGATCTACTGATAACAAAACCATAAATTTTATTTCATTTGTCTGGATCAGTGATTAAGGTTCTGGTAATACCTTAAGTGAAGTGACTTTGTGACGAAAAAATCCTGAGATAGGGCCTTAGAGGAGGAAAAGTTTATTTTGACAAATAATTTCAGAGGGTCAGCTGACTTCACAGTTTTGGGCTTGAGGTGAGGCAGAATGGCATGAAAAGTTGTGATAGGGGACACCAGCTCTGGACATGGCAACCAGGAAGCAGAGAGCTCACCACATACAAAATGCAAGCCTCAAAGGCATGCTCCCAGTAACCTACTTCCTCCAGTCACACCATACCTGCCTGTTGTTACCACCCAGCTAATGCACATCAGTGGATTAGATTATATTTCTCATAATCTAATTATTTAACTTCTGAACATTCTTGTTTTATCTCACACATGAACATTTGGAGGATACTGATATCTAAACCATAGTAGGGCTTAAAGGAATTTCTATAGATTTAAATATTATGTTAGTAAAGATGAAAATTTTAAATCAATAATGTTTTCATATCAGAAGTAAAACCAAGAGGAGAAAATTCAACCTAAATAAGTTAATAGATGGAATGAATGAACATAAGAGATGTAATCAATAAAACAAAAAAAGAAAAAAATGAGAAATGACAATTATATTTAAAGCAACTTATTTAATAGATTAATCAAACTTATGAAGTCCTAGATTGAAATCATAGTGCCAGCAGGGATTCCGATTTCATTTAAGGTTTGATGTCTTCCAATTTCACTGGTTGTTGGTAGAATTGCCAATGCAACAAGCAGAATAATTATCAACATTACAGGTCTCATGGACATTAAAAAGTCAGTAATGAGATATAATGTTACATCAAATAATGTTTACAGCTTAAAAGAAATGAGATAAATGCTGTGATAGAATTAAATTATCAAGTTGGTATGAAAGAAATAGAAAACTTGAAGTGCCATGTATGTATGAAAAAAAATGATCAAGGAAAAAAAATTCATTTCAAGGAGATTTTAGATCTAGATATCATTTCAATTAATTTCTTCCAGATATTTAAAACATAAGGTCGACATTTATAAAATATTTTCAATACACAGTCAGGCGTATTCATCAAGTCATTAAATAGGGCCAGCAAAAATTTACTCCTAGCCAGGCGCGGTGGCCCACGCCTGTAATCCCTGAACTTTGGGAGGCTGAGACGGGAGAATTGTGAGTTCAAAGCCAGCCTCAGCAATGATGAGGCGCTAAGCAACTCAGTGAGACCCTGTCTGTACATGAAATACAAAATAGGGTTGAGGATGTGGCTCAGTGGTCAGGTGCCCGTGAGTTCAATCCCCAGTACCAAAAAAAAAAAATTTACTCCTAGTACTTAAAGTAAGAAAATGTCGATAGTTAGACAGATATTTGATGCTCATAATTTAGAAGATCCAATATTTTTAAGATGTGTACTTTTCTCAAATTGACCTAAATGTTTTTAAAAATCCCATATCAAATTTATATTTCTTATGTGCCAAGAAGTCATATTAAATGGCAAGATTGTACATTACATGAAAAAATTTAATTCCAGGTAAGAAGGTGTAGACATCTATTAATACATATTTGTATTCTTTAAGGGTACAACAGAAACTACAGAAAATGGGGTTGTTTTATAAAATAAGGTATAAGAATTGAGCATGCCAACTGGGAAACAACTGAAGGAAGATTTTGGAGGAATCAATGAGGCTATGAGTTAAAGGCAGTGACCCCTTTGCTTTCAACTGCACTGCTACCACACACTGGTACAAGCTGTAAATTATTATAGAGCACTGAGAATTTGTGCAGTGTAGAGTTACACATGTAGTAAATAGAGTTAGAATTAAATCCAAGAATGAGGATTTTAAAGTTGGAAGAATTTTTGTTGGGTCAGAGTAGTGATCAAGAAGACACATTTAAAGACCTCAAAATTTGAATGCAGATGTTAGTATTTTATTGAAACTTTTCCTGAATTCAGTTCTTGCTTTAGCTTGTTTTTCCTTAAGATGAAAAGCAGAAACAGAGACATATGGAACAAGGTCATTTGCATTCATCTTGATCTATACCCTGTTCTTAAATATTTTCAAACATTTTTTATCATAAACAAGTGTGTTATAATTTATCTGAATAAGTTTATCCAAAGTTCTCCAGAAAACAACCCAGCATTCACATAGTTTTTCTGTATGATTTTATTTGTATTTTTCTCTTTATTCTGACCAAAACAATTATAAATTATAAAAATGTGTTTTAAATTTTGGACTTAAGTTAAAGAATAAACCTTTATTTACCTCATCTTTCACATTGCGCAATTAAAGAGTAAGAATTAACTTATTTTGAATGGAAAAGTTAGAGCAAGTAAAATAACAAATTTCTCTATCAAGACACATTTTATCTTCCAGAGTTCCGTGCTTGCCTATTGGAAGAAAAACAAATGTCCTTACCTCTTTCAGTATGGCATTAATACCTGTTGTGAAAAACCTTTACTAGTGCTAATTGTTTCAGCAAGCAGTGAAAGGGCAACAGCAGGCCCAGGGGTTGCATACGACTGTCTACAATAAAATGAAGTTCTATACTTCATGGGCCTCTAAGCATGCAGCTAACCCTCCAGCTTACAAAAGGCACAGAGTGCTACTAAAAGGCATCAAGATTTCCTAAAGACAATTATAAAGGCATATAACATCTGTTCTCAATCATGAGCAACAGGGGAGAAAATGTGCACCACATGATATCTTACATATAACAAAGATGTCCAGCTGTGTGAAGAAAATCATGTGAAAAGGCAGTGGCTAGGAAAGAACAGAGCAGAGCAAGCATTGTATAATGAAAGTGACCCATGGCAATCTCTTTGAGTAGCTCTGTGGTGCCAAGATCAGTTTGTTCTCCTTCAAAAAGGGCCACCTGTGACATCCTCAACTATTGGCACTATTCATAAAAGGTTACTGTTTACAGGATAATTTGGATATAATGTTGCAAATAAAAGACTTGTAAAAAAGACACACAGGAAAAAAGAATTTTCTCAGCCCTCTTTTTCAATACCCCAGGATGAAAAAAACTTTATTGCCATAGAGAAATTCATGTCACTCCTAATCATCTTGACATAATTCAAAATAGAACCATAGTAGTCTTATTATGAATATCTATAAAGAATTATTGTTGAAAATAATGATTAGGAACAATTTTACAGCCTTTGACACATCTGACCCTATGTCTTCTCCTTCAGTTCCATTCTTCTCAGGCTGTAGCCACAGTGCCTTCTCACTGTTGCTCCCACATAATGTGATTTGCCAACTGGGCACATGTATAAAATGCTGCTGTGCACTAAGGATGCCCTCTACCCTGCACTGCACAAGTTGTGCTGTGTCTCCATCATCTCCATACATTTACTGACACACTGCCATGACAGTAAGGCCTCCAGAAAAGCCCAATTAACAGGGGACCTCTTGAACACTCTTCCTGTTTTTGATTTAATTTTTCATGCAGTAATATCTAGTATCTAATATAATATTTTATTAGTTTTAAATTTTGTATATCTACTATCTTTTCCTAAAAAAATAAGTTTTGCAAAGCATGGAAAGTGGGGATTCTTGGTTCAGTGCTTCATTCCCAATACCTACAATAATGCATGGTATATAATCAAAGTTCAAAACGATTTTCCAATGTTTGGATTGCATTATGATTTTCCTGGTTCTGTATATTTGAGTTGAATAGTAAGGATTAAGTCAGTGGGCTTACTGTACTCAAACCTGTATGTTCCAAAAAAAGAGCAGGTTCTTGAATCCTTCCATGGAGATAACCTTTGAGCCCTTGGAATATCCTGCCTGGTAAGAGTGTGTTCACATATCTGAGACCCTGGGTCATATCGTGTACCTGGGTGTTTGGTCACTCTGTATCAGTGTGACCTTTGGCAGGCTTGATCCAAGTCACTTAAGGCTTAGATGAGTTACTTGTGGGCTCCATCCCTATAAGTCTGATCATCAGTGAAAACCCTATTTGGAGGCACTTTCTGTGTGGCAAAATGCATCCTCATTGGGAGAATCAGATGCTGTCTGTTTGACTCTATGGGGAGCTGATGACTGGAGGCTCCCATCTGGCTTCTGTGCTATGCAACTTCTTCTTTTGCTGATTTTAATTGGTATTCTTTCACTGAAATAAATTGTATCTGAGTGTATAATAACTTTTCGAAATTCTTTCAGTACTTCTAGCAAGTGACCAAACTCAAGGGGAGAATTTGGTAATTCTGAGACAATAATTAAATCCATATTTGAATAAAAATTAACTAGTAATCCCTTGGGTAGTCAATGTAAATTTAAAGCTAGTTTTGAAACTCAAAGGTCAAAGTTCATTTTATTAAATTTATAATTTAGGTTCTATTATGATCCACTGATTTTGGGTAAATAAGTATTACAGAGTCATTAGTAAAATTGATAGTTACAATAATTCATTAATCATATTTATGTACCTTAAATTATCTGGGTAAAATACAAGTACATTTCTATATACATTCAAAATTGACCTAATCTGCCAGGTTCAGCGGCAGCAGCTCGGGAGGCGGAAGTAGGAGGATCTAGAGTTCAAAGCCAGCCTCAGCAAAAGTAAGGCACTTAGCAACTCAGTGAGACCCTGTCTCTAAATAAAATATAAAAAATAGGGATGGGGATGTGGCTAAGTGGTCGAGTGCCTCTGAGTTTAATCCCTGGTACGCCCCCCCAAAATATGACCTAATCTTTTCTGTATAATAAATATTGCATGGTGCCTGTTCTTTTCTATTTTAAGTAACTTTCACAATCAAAATATAAATAAGCACATAATGTAAAATTTATATCAGCTTTGCAAACATAGATATATAATTTGGTATAATCATATATTTAGTAATTTGTTATATATTCACAAACACAGTTCTATTATTATTTTATTTATATTTTATCTTGCTATTACTTAAGCAGGAACTATAATGATTATATAGTCTAAATTCCAGACGATTAAAACAGAAAGTTCTACTTAACTTTAATCTGCTGGCTTACCTAGAGGAAGAAAGTGAAGGGGGTTAGAAAGCTATTAGAACTTTCATATGTCTGAAAACCTTCTTAGTTATTTTTATTTTCAAATTAGTTTAAGGCTCATATCTTTTCATTCTCAAAAAAACATACTGGACTACTTATTTTCATTAAATGATAGTGTTTATGACATCATAGATACGCTTTATTTCCTATGACATTGCAGATTCAACAGATACATGTAAATTTAGTAAATTAAAAAATGATCTTGATTTTTTTGATTCACATTATAGTTTATAGAATGAATATTGTCATAAAACCATCACTAAAATATAATTTATATTTGTGATAAGGATAATGATATTATATTTTGAGTATACATAAATTGAGAAAAGAATGCATTATAAGCATAAAATTTCTAAAAATTCACTAATATGTTACTAATTTTATGAGTATCATTATATTCTCTGCTGGTATATGTATTACTATAGATTTTTTAAAGATACATAAATGTCTGTATTTTCATTGTTTATCTGGAAATATCTGGATGCATATTTTTCTAAGTTGAGAAATTTACGATTGCATAATCATATATTTCAATATGCTTCAACTATGGGTTCATAATACTCAATTATGTGTTGATAATATTTTGTGGTAGTTCTTTTCAAAACTTTTTTTTTTTTGGTACCAGGGATTGAACTCAGGGGCACTCGACCACTGAGCAACATTCCCAACCCTATTTTCTGTTTTATGTAGAGACAGGGTCTCACTGAGTTGCTTAGCAAGGCTGGCTTTGAACTCACGATTCTCCTGTCTCAGCCTCCCTAAGTGCTGGGATTACAGGCTTGCACCACCGCGCCCGGCTTCAAAACATTTTTTACACAGTTGAAAATCAATGTTTAATTTAGACATGGTATGAACTAAGAACAATTAAGAATGAATTTCTTTTTTATAAAAAAGCAATTATAAGCCTGGCATAGTGATGCACGCCTATAATCCCACAGGCTGGGGAAGCTGAGGCAGGAGGATCCTGAGTCCAAAGCCAGTCTCAACAAAAGCAAGGAGCTGTCTCTAAATAAAATACAAATAGGAATGGGGATGTGACTCAGTGGTAGAGTGCCCCTGGGTTAATTCCCCGGTAACGCGCCCCCCTAAAAAGCAATTATATTTTGAGTTCATATAATTTGAACAGGTTTTTAAAATAAAATATACTTCACATTTCTTTATTTTTGATTGAGTAAGGAAAATACAGTTCTATTAAATCAAAATGAGTGGTGAAGCATTTCAGTTAAAACCAAAATACACAAAAAACAATCAACTTTATTTTAGGAAAATACTCCCCATGTAAATATAAATTTCTTCATGTAATCAACTATAGGAGCACTTAGAATTTAATTAGAGCAAGAAAAAAAAACATTTCTTACAAAAGTTTTACTAGGAGTAAATACATTGAATTCTGGGCTGTGAATATCAACCATATGTGAAAGAGGATACAAACACCATACCCAGCATCCATCCTCACACAGTTTTAAATTCCTCTTCATTGTCTTCATTATTACCTGATAGATTCAGACCTCACTTTAAAGATTAAATAAAAACTAATAGGGAGCTGGGATTGTAGCTCAGCGGTAGAGCGCTTGCCTCTCATGCGTGAGGCCCTGGGTTGGATCCTCAGCACCACATACATACAAAGCAATAAAATAAAGACATTTTGTCCATCTACAACTAAAACAAAATATTTTTAAAAAACAAAAAACAAAAACCAAAAAACTAATAGACAAAAAGTCTCTTAATTCCCACCTTCAAATTTACAAATTTCTGTGGATTTGTGTACTTTCTTTACTTCTCTCCTGGATTTCAGTACAGATAGTGTCCCTTCTCCAGTTCAATAAAAGTCCTCTTCCTCATAAGGAGCATTACTTTATTAATTATCTTTTCATTCTTCATAAGTTCAGAAACTTCTCTTCTGAGTGCTATCAACCTTTTTAATACATGTAAGTAGGCCTCTCCAAAAATGCATAAAAGAGATGATGGAATAAAAGAGTTCTAGTCTAACCATGCAATATTATTTTTATAATTTCAAGGCATCTTCATTTTCCCTTTCCTCAAAATTTTGGTCTCCTATTCCATCCATTTTTCTTCAAATGACAACATTTTGTTCTTCATTATGGTTAAATAAAACTTTAAGATGTATACATAACCACATTTTCTTTGTTTATCTATAGATGGACACCTAATCTGATTCTTCTAACTATTGGGAACAAAGTATTTAAAGAGGAAAAAATGTACAGGATTGTTACATTTTGTTGCTAGGTCAGTAAATGATAATAAAACTATGTGATTTAGAGATGCATGTCCTTGCTTGTCTTACACAGAGCTTTCTGTATCAAGAAAATATGAAATTAGAAATCAGGCCAAAGATGTTTGAAAATTCAGTACAAAATGAGTACATAGAAGCTCATAGAGCTATTGTGAATTGTGCTGTGATAAACATGGTATGCGTGTATCTCTAAAACTTGCTGATTTTAATTCTTTTGGATAAATACCAAGGAATTGGTCTTATCTATTTTTAGCTTCATGAAGGACCTCCATACTGATTTCCATAGTTGTATTAATTTACATTTCTACCAGCAGCCTATAAGTGTTCCTTTCCTTGCATTCTCATCAGTTTTAAATGCATATTTCTAAGTTAAAGTAGCCAATCTGAAAAGGCATGCTGTCATAGTCCAGCTATATGAAATTCTGGAAAAAGCAAAATTATTGAGAAAATAAAAAGACCAGTGGTTGTCAAGGAGAGAAAAGGGATGAATTAAGGGAGTATGGATAATTTTTAGGAGAGTGCAAAGTATTTTGTGTGATATCATAATGATGGAAACAAAAATTATGCATTTGTTTAATCACATAGAACTACATGTCACAAAGAGTAAACACCAATATAAAGCATGCATTTTAATTAAAATAATGCATCAATATTTGCTCATTGATTATTATAAATGCATTATAATATTGCAAAATGCTAATAGGAAAATCTTTTGAGACAGAAAAAGATCATATAGAAATTCTGTTTTGATTTTTTATCAACATTAAACTGCACTAAATGTGTATTAATTAAAAACATAAAAACTATATATGTATATATAATATATAAAAAAACAAATTCTCAAAGTATAATACCTACATAATTACAAACTCTATATTTTATTCTCTTACCACCCAAACTTAACATTTTCTCTATGTCTTCATTTTGTACTAAATTTTCAAAAACTTTAGGCTACTTTCTAATTTCATGTTTTCTTTTTAAAAAAATTTTTTTTGTAGTTGTAGAGGAACAGAATGCCCTTACTTTGTTAATTTTAATGTGGTGCTAAGGATCAAACCCAGTGCCTCACACATGGTAGGCAAGTGCTCTGCCACCCAGCTATAGCCCCAACACTAATTTCATGTTTTCTTGACATAGAAAACTGTGTAAGGCAAGTAAGGACATACATGTCTCTAAATCAAACAGGTTAATTATCATTTTACTTGACCTAGTAACAGAATTTACCAATATTGTACATTTTTTCTCTTTAAATACTTTGTTACCTTTCTTTTCTTTCCTTGTATTTTTTCTTGTGACATCACCCCATCTTGCTTTTCCCTCAGCTTCTTTCATGACTCTTAAGTACTCTTGTTTTTAGGCTCCTTATCTTCTTCCTGTCTGCAAATTGCTGTAGTTTTATATTGTTCAAAATTATTCTTTGTGCTTATTCTGTAATGTCTTCCTTGGGGAAAAAAAGTCCTTCACTTATTTATGGAATCAATATCTTCTAGTCCTCTCATTGGACTACCTGATCAATCGCATAACTGACAAATCTATCTGTGGTTTCAAAGTTGCTTTAAATCAGCAAGCATATACTAAATTTATGTCTTTTTTCAAAATTAAATCCTCTGTTAGGTAACATCACTGCTGTTAATACATTAAAAAATAAAGCAACAACAATAGCAAAAGACAATCCTGATAACATCTTTCCATCTGGCTCTATATCCAAAGCCTTTAGTTTCAAATAATAGAAAATGCTAGCTGGTTTCAACCAGAATCGATATATCAACAAATTTAGCTTAATAGTTGCAAGGTTGGGTGGAATACAAGCATAGTTCTTTTAGAATACTAATTACAATTCCTGATTGAATCTCTTGGCTCTGTCGTTATCTATTCCTGAGCCTCTAAGCTTGCAAAATAGCAACCAAACCAGTGGTATATATTTCCTTATTCAGAGCAAGGACAAAGAGAAAATATCTCTTCTGGCAATTATTGCATAAAATCTTTGTTTTCTTTTAGTTTGAAGGTGTTAGGCACTTTAGCATTGTAGTAAGCTGAAATTTTCCCTCTTAATATTTGATAATTGATTCTGGTGAAATAAACTAATAGTAGATTAGTTGGAGGGAAAAAAACCCAGATTTATTAATACACACATGTACACAAAAGTACACAAAATATGAAACTCAAATAAGGACCAGGTTGAGGGTTAAATATTCTCTTCATAGGGGAGAGGGAATTGGGGGAGCAGCCATTTAAAGTGGATCAAATGAGTCTAGGAAAGATGAAATGGCCTGAGATGCACACAATGATCTGTGACAAAGGTCCCCTGAAATTGTAGGTCTGATGTTTGATTTTCAGTCTCCTCTTTTGTGGTAAGAGTTTAATCTTTCTTGATTAATAAAATTTTAGTAAGAAGATGGAAGACAAGTTTGTTTCTCCTTGGCAGACCTAATCTTGAGGTAGGTAAGGGAACTACAAGGAAAGCAATTTCCTATATCTGTGGCTCCCTAAGTGCTGTGTTCAAAATCCAAAATAACGTACTTTGGGATATCATTTTGTGAGCTCACATAACAACTTTGAACTTCATACATAACACATGGGATTGTGCTGGTTTTCTTAAACAATTCAAAATCTATCCTTGTAGTTATGACTAATCATACCCAAACAATATAGCATTTTTCACAATGAGAGAGAGATTGAAGGATTATTGAATAGATAATAACAGTGTGTAGAATCTATCACTATCAACTTAATATTGATGTTTATCTTTTTTCTCATACATACATTTTCTAAATTCTCTACATATAAATTCATCCTAATCATATAATTTCAAAGGGAGAAAAATCCATATTAATTTTAGCAGCTGTTTTAAGCTTTGGTTCCTGGACCTCTGCTGTATCAACATTCATCTCAATTGAATCTTGTCATTGTACTTCCCAGTCCCCATATACATGAGTATACATGAGTTAATGGTAGACTATCTACCACTAACACACAAATGTATAATGAAAAACAAAGAACAGAATATGTGAAATGGACCCCATCAGTAAATGTGCTGCCGCTTGAATTCATCACTGCAATGAGACATGAAAAGGAGATGTGGCAGGTTATTTGGTCGATAGGGGTCTTGAAGATGTAGCAAAATAATGAAACTAGATCAAGACTACAAAATGAAAATTCTTAATCAAACTAAGAATTAAGCCAGCATTGTGGCAAACTCCTATAATCCCAGCACTTTTAGAGGCTGATGAAGGATGATTGGAAGTTCCAGGACAGCCTCAGACTTAGCGAGGCCCTAAGCAATTTAGCAAGACCCTGTCTCAAAAAAAAAGAAAGCATTGAAAAGGGCTAGGGGTGTAGCTCAGGGTAAAGCACCTCTGGGTTTCATCTCCAGCATCACAAAAACAACAAACAAATAAACAAAACAAAATGCTAAGAATTTAGAATAAGATTTTTTAATATATTATTGGGAAAATTTGCAAGAGTATTGTCATTTATATTTGCAGTCAATAATTTGTTTCTTTTTTTAATCTATGTATTGATGACTTTGCAAAATGAAGTATGAAGAATATATTCTTGTTTCTCCTTAAATGTTTGAAGGAATATATCTATAAAAGCTACTTGCAACTTGAGTTTTCTTCCTGAGAAGATATGAATCTATGGATTAATATTTATAAATAGGTCAAATATTTTTCATATATCCTATTTTCTTTTTTTGTCAGTTTTATAATAATAAGATTTTAAGAAAATTATATCCTATCTAAATTGAAACTTTCTTTTAGCATTTAATTTTCTAACACTTTTACTTTTATATATGTTTCTTTTAATTCCTTGTATCTGAAATACATTTTACTGACCACTTTTTAAATTATTTTATTCATAAATTTGTTTCTTAAAAAATTTCTTGTCATTTCCATAATTCTCTTCCACTTCCTTTGAATTTATTTTGCTTTGTTTTTCTCTAGCTTTGTATATCAGTTTCTTGTGGATACTGAACTAAATTACCACAAACTTGGTGGCTTAAGAGATATTTATTGTTTCATAATTTGGGGGGAAAGAAGTCTGAAATCAAGGTGTGGGTAATAGTAATCTTTCTCCAGAGACACTGACGGAGATACCAGCCTTTACCTTTTCTGCCTTCTGGTGGCTGTAGGCTTTCCTTGGCTGTGTATGCCCACTTTCAAACTTTGCCTCTTTTGTCACCTGGCCACCTCCTTTTCTATCAAATATCTTCCATGCATTTTTATGAGAGGACAAATGTATCTCTTAACAGGGGTTAATCTAGGATGATCCATTCTTCTCAAAGCTCTTAATTTAATTGCATCTGTAAGCTCCTTTTTCTAAATAAGGTATCATTCACAGGTTATGAGAAGTAGGGTGTTTCTATATCATTTGGGGGGCCACCACAAGAGCTACTGTGCATGGGTAATTAAAATTTTAGATCATTGATGAGAAGGACATCATTCCCCTAGGTACATGTGTGATTGCAGCACAAATGGTGTGACTCTACACGGTGTACAACCAGAGAAATGAAAAGTTGTGCTCCATTCTGTACAATGAAATGAAATGCATTCTGCTGTCACGTATAACTAGTTGGAAAAAAATTTTTTTACAAGTTGGAAAAAAATTTTTAGGTCATTGACAAAATGGATTTTGCTGATACCCATAAGTTTTGATATTTTACTTGAATTATTATTTGATTCAAAATATATTTTGGATTGTAATTTCTTTTTAAAAATATATCATATAAGATATTTCAAATCAAAATGAATGCTTTTGTATTTTATTTTTATTGTTCATGTCCTTGGTTGCTTTCATTGTGGTTAATAAATGTTCTCAGTATGAGTGAGATCTTTGAATTAAATTCATGCTTTGCTTAATGGCCCAGAATTGTGTCGATATTATATGTTTTCATATTTCTGCAAAAATAAACTCATTGTTGGAGTGTATAGTTCTATGTATCTTAAATTTACCAAGTTTGTTAAACTCATTATAAAAATATCACATACCTTGATTTTTGTCTGACTTTTCTATAATATATAAGGAGAATTGCATTAAAACATCCAAATTTTATTCACTTTTATTTTTTTCAACTTTAATGTTGATCATTTGTTATTTTATATATTTTAGGGTCACATTAAGAGCTCCATTAAAATGTAGATTTTATAGCCTTTTTCAAATGAACTTTTTATGACAATTAAATGTTTTTATTCATAAATAAATGTACTTTTCAATGACAATAACATTTTCAACTTACAAAAGCAAATGGCATACAACCTATCATAATATCTTTTCTTTTTCAGCTTCTTCAAAATCAGGTTTCTTGGGCAATTCAGAACTTCAGTAATTTATGTATGTATGTGTGCATGTATGTATGTATGTCTCTGCTATTCAATGAGGCAGCCAAAATATTTTCATTTTGCCATCTTTGCTCCCAAGGTACCTTTCACTCAACTCCAGTCTGTTTTGATTGTATTCTGATGCTCTCAAGCAATTTATTTGTGCATCTTATCCAATGTTTATAATTATTCTCTGTGGCAAGTATTAACTCCATCATGCATTTTTCTTTAAAGTAATAGTTCAAGTTTAGATAACCCAGGATTGGCATAGCTGTGCTTTAATTGTAAACATATTGTTTCATTTCTGTGATTACTACTGTAGTAATAACCTCCTTTCATCAGTGGTTAAGGGACATGGTAGAACAGTAACCATGTTCATTCACATTCAGAAATTACAAGTAAGTGGTGCACTTACTTGTGACAGGACAGCAAAATTTGGACCTATGGCCACAAGAATCTGTGGAGAAAACTGCCTTTCTCCTTGGTCAAGCTGAAACATGACTCTATAATTAAGAAGGAAACAGATGTAACCATACAGCCAGAAGTTCCTTCCATCTTCCATCTTTACTTGTCTAGTGACAAAAGACACAGTGATGCCCAGAGTATCAAATTGTGGTAGAGAGTTACAATGCTCTGCACCCCCAAAAAACTCCACCAACTCTGGTCTTTTGTAAGGAAATAGATGACAGATGTTACCCTACCTCCTCCTTTCACCTTTGCACAAGGTAATTTTCTATCAAATTATTCCATAAATTATTTGCTAGGTGACATTATTTCCTTGAAGATGATCTGATGGAAAATGATACTATTTAAAGTAGTGTTTGTAGAGACAAACAATTATTATTGCACATACGCACAATGGCATAAATTGTTATGTAGTCTTTGAGTTTCATTTCTTTGAAGTTCTGCAACAGATTTTATTCTATGATTAATTTCAACATACCAAATTCTATGTGCAGTTATGAAGCTTTTAACGGTAGTGTCAAAATGCAATTCTCATAAGTTAAGGTTGATACTTAAACTTTCAATTTATTGCACATAACACTTTGATTTTCTATGACAGAAATTTCAACATCAAAACTGATAATCAGTGACAAAGTTCAAGGGACAATGCCATCATTTTTACAAAGTTCTGTTAATTATCTTTGTCAATTGTTTTCATTACAGATTCAATATCTTGTAATATTATTAGGATTTCTGTTTCAAGGCACTATGGAATTAGAAGTAAAAAAAAATTTTAAAGATTCTCTTTCAATAATTTTTACATTGTTTTTAAGTGAAATAATGTTGGAATTAGTAGTGACACCTAACTTCAAGCCAGTTTCATAGATGAGTGAATCTCCTGCATATGCAAGAAGACTCCCAGTACCACAGATCCAGTATCTCCAAGGTACCTTGTACAAGAATCTTCTCTGGTGGCTTCACTTTCTTTGAAAAATAAGTTGGAGATATTGATGTCTAGTATTTTGAGTTTAAATATTTTATTTGATAAATGGGAATAAACTTCTGACCCAGTCAAGTACAATTTCACCAGGGTAGTGGTGGTGAACTGTGCATTTATATTGTGCCTTTCTGTGCATCATCCAGAAAAAAGATATTTTTCAGGAAAAGGATATTTTATAAATAGTTGCGGCTAGAGGGATCAATGAAAATTAATTATTAATAATGTAATGAGAAAACTGAAGAAAAATGAGCTCTCACTTTTCTATGTCCTGTGACATTTGACATTTGGAAATTAAAAAAAAAATCTGTCTGGAAAGCATATGAGAACTGGTGACTAGACATCTAAAAAACAGTCACATACTTCCTTCTACTTGAATAGTTTGTACAAATATGTATAAAATGAATACTTTCTTAGTAAATGTTGAAACTAAATCCCAGATTGCTAATATCTCATTAAGAAGGTTAAATGTAATTACATACATTATAAATCTTATCTTTCTTCCTATTTCCCCAACTGACAAGAAGAATGTAATTATTTTTCAAACATGATAATATGCTGTAAATGTTTGACCTTTCCACAGTTGAAGCAATAAAGCTCACTCTAGGGTGTTCTGTTGGAGCATAGTATTAATACATCCAAGCTACACTGATTTTTGATTAAATATGTTACCATATTATGAATAGAATATCACTTAAGGTATTTTAAAGGATCATTAAGTATCATTTACTGGGATTAATATCCAAGAAAATTAATTTTTCCACAATCATATTTTTCTACATATATGAAAAATTATTAATATATATTTTATTTAAAATACTAATATTAGTATATAATATAAAATTTCCCCAGCAAAATACAATCTTATTTTCTCACTTGTAGAATATTTAATGTTTCTGTTCCACTAAGTAACTACTGACAGTTTGCTCTTAGACAAGGAGGGAAAATAAAGTTTATAATAGCAAAATTTAAAAATTAAAAAATATATATATTGATAGTTTCAACCCTGTTTACTCTTATGTTATAAAGATTTTTGGATAGATCACATAATTTGTCTACTTTCCAAATTGTTTAAACATTTTATGTCTTCAAATTTAAAGGTCTAATACATTCTTCCCAAGTACATGAAATGATATTTTACATTAGACAATGTTGTAATATCTTAAATTATTACTTGTAAATTAGGTATGTTTCTTAATAAACCATTTACGTTTCATTGACAAACCAAAGCAACACTCATGTACTCTGAGCATAAAATGTTGCAAACATTCTTATAAAATATGAGCTTATTTTATGAAGGATTTACACAAATTATGCAATTCTCTTAACAGCCCCATAAGGTAGAATGATTACTTAACTGAATTCCTAAAAAAAGATAAGTAAGCAGTGGTTCGTTTGACATAAAAGAATTTAATTTCTTATTCATGTTCATTCTAAGTGAGGAATTCCTGATCAGGAATTCAATTCCATTCAGTTATTCAGGGAACTAGGCTGATATCTGTTCTTACTTCAACACAATGTTACTGTGGGAACAGTGCCTAAT
The DNA here is from genome assembly GCA_028644305.1 of Xerus rutilus. Classification (NCBI taxonomy): domain Eukaryota; kingdom Metazoa; phylum Chordata; class Mammalia; order Rodentia; family Sciuridae; genus Xerus; species Xerus rutilus. The sequence continues at coordinate 17,449,563 of CM053405.1, read as the reverse complement.
CAGCAAATGGGTAAGAGGGACAGACTCACAAAGAGGAAATTGTGATCATCTCGTGTCTGTTCACATGTTGCTCATCCTCGTTCCCTCAAAAGAAGTGCCTCAGAAGCAGGGAGACAAAGTAGTTTTGAGAAATAGTTTGTGATTTGTTACCAGACTGCCAATTTGCTCTTCTGTTTACAAAGTAGCAATCTCAGCACGCTCATTCTTTCTGGGATGAGGATCCAAGGTGTTTCCAATAAGTATCAGCATAAAATTTAAAAAATTTAATTTTCTGAAATTGTTCTATTAGGTAGAGCTGAAGCTCTAGAATATGTGAACCAGGAAAATAAGGAATTGAATCTCAGCCTGTGCAATGTACAGAGGTGGAGCAGGACCCAGATTATTGCAGTTGAGGTCCCTATTTTGAAAGTGATGCAAGCCACGTAAGAACAAAGACCCATTAGCATTAATTAAAATTTTGAAGTCTTGTTTTCCTAAGAAGTGGACAAAAATAACTGATTACTAATTCTTTTCTCTGACAGAATCCTCTAGTCTTTAGTATTTTTTGTGGTTCCTAGTTCAGCTTTCTGAGACTATGTTTGTATATTCCTCTGAGTATACATGGGAATTGAGCATTGAGGCATAAAACTACCTCTTGTGGAATGCACATCTTTCTTGGTCTCTTGAATGTAATTTTGAGTACATGAAGTTTCCTTTAAAAGTTGTAGAGTAATGAAAGTTTCTACTTTCAGTTGGTGAGTTCTTTAGAATCTATTACCTCGAAAGAATAGGATGATTCCAACTTTTTTCTAGGCTGTACTCTGTGCCTGTTTCCATATTCTATACCCTACAAGATTCTAGTATAATTCATTTATCTGCTTTTTTTAATTTGAAATTTTTTTAATTCCATTCATTTCTTCTTCAAACAAATAACAGCTATCTGGAGGCAAATAGACTTGTGTGAGAAAAAAAATCATCTTTAATTATGATTTTGGTCCAGGGATGAGTATCAGCTTTTTGAATATGCATCTCCTCTCAAGATAAAAGAAGAGCTGAGGCTGCACATTACAAAACAGTGTGCTTTCCAATAGATTTTATTGTCCCATTTGTGAATGCAAAAACATAAAGCACTACTCAGGTTCCATGAGAATGGTACCAAAGTGGAAGAGGGGTTTATCACATACCCCCAATCCTCTTTTTTTTTTTAATTTGCTTTTTTCAGACCAATTCTTACCATGAGATTTTCAGATGCCAACCCTCTGTGAGTCAGTGAAAATTATAATACCTTATGCACAAAACCTCACTGAAAGACTGTCTAGCAATGATGATGTTAACATTTCATCTATATCAACACAAATACAGCTTCCTTTTGGTCTGCCAGAGGATTCTTGCTATGTATGTACATCCTTCAACATGTGACATATTTTTACAAATGACATTGAATTTATATTTTAAGATATAGGTATATATGTTAAATCTAGGTGTTTGTATGTGTGTGTGTGAGGGAGAGAGGGAGAAAGGGGATGGAGACTACATCATAATTTTTCTTTAGTCATTGATATTAGAAATAATAATTACTAACAATTATTTTTAATGGGGTAATGTGATATATTTATTATTTACCCATGTTTGTCAATTAGCATGTCCTCAGAAATATTTAAAATAAACATAAAGACACACCACTGAAAATTCTAAACCAGTAGAGGTCAGGGAGAGAGCCTGCCTCCCCTCCTTTGTTTTTCAACCTATATAGTTTTTTTTTTTTTTTTTTTTAATATTCCTGGTAGTTTAAAGAGCTTAAAGAGCCAGTGTTTCTTTTAACTATCTGTGTAGACAAAATAATGGTCCCACAGAACATCAATGTGCTAATTCTCAGAACCTGTGAATATATTTCCTTATATGTCAAAAAGAAGTTGGTGGGGCTGGGATTGTGGCTCAGTGGTAGAGCGCTTGCCTCGCATGCAT
>CM053405.1:17420138-17447119 GCA_028644305.1 Xerus rutilus | reverse complement strand
CCCTGTGAACAGAGATCCACCATTGTTCCCATGTCCTTCCCCACATTATGGATCAGCATCCACTTATCAACGAGTACATTCAGCATTTGGTTTTCTGAGATTGGCTTACTTCACTTAGCATGATATTCTCCAACTCCATCCATTTACCTGCAAATGCCATAATTTTATTCTCTCTTATTGCTGAGTAATATTCCATTGTTTATATATACCACAGTTTCTTTATCCAGTCATCTATCGAAGGGCATCTAGGTTGGTTCCACAGTTTAGCTATTGTGAATTGAGCTGCTATAAACAAAAATACTCTTATTATTGGTTCTCAAAAAAATTGCTCTGTACCAGTCATTAAAGAAGTTTAAAGTCACAATTTAGAGGTGTTCTATTTGAAGATATATAAGTAATGTGAATTTATATTACATAAATTACCATAAGCAATATTTGTAGAATAGTATAATATCAGGTTTCAAAATGTGATATTTTTGTTGTTGTTATTTTGTACCAGGGACTGAAACCAGCGATGCTTAACCACTGAACATTTTTTACTTGGAAAGAGTGTCTTTGACAAGTTGCTTAGGGCCTTCCTAAGTTGCTGCGGCTGCATTTTAACCTGTGATTCTCCTGCCTCAGCATTTGGAGCCCCTAGGATTATTGGCCTGTGCCACCATGACTGACTGGCTCAAAGAGGTTTTAATCATCTTCAAATTAAAGGTTTTGTTTATCTTCAAATTTTCAAATGGAACTTGTTAGTAAATTTGGTCAAAGTAAGAGTAAAGTGAGCAATAAAAATCAAAATAAAATTCATTGTTTAAATCCTGGTAAGATTAGTAATCGAAATTTTGTAATCATATTTTATGAATGTTTATTGCTTTTTCCTTTATTTGCAGGTGAATTTAAATTTGATGAAAATTCTAATGCTTATTTCAACAGAGGTAAAACTCTTTTAGGCTGTCCTTAGTACTGCATAGACAGGAATGGACACAGTCCTATCTCAAATCTTCACATTCAAGTTCTAAAGTTAAGCCTATAACATAGTTAAGACTGAAATTTTTCATATAAATTTTCTAACAAGATTGACATACCCAGTTGAAATTTTTTTTTCTCTTACAGTATAGCACATCTATTTTTCTCAACACTTTTCCCAAATTTGTGTTAATAAATTGTGTGTGTGTGTGTTTTCCCCTGATGTCATTTGCTGTTCTTGCTTTTTTCTGAAAGTAATTTATGATAATATATGGATGACAGCTATATATACTAAAAATACAAAGAAAAGTATGAAAATTATATGGAAAAATCTATTTGAAGCTATATAACTTCATGTACAGTTCATTGATTTCATTGTTAAGGTAGAGTAATTAAATGAAATCCACATAAAGACAATATTCATAGCCAGAGGAAGAATAGATATAAATGTAACTGATATGATACATTTAGTTTAAAACATTTCATTCATCTTTGTATCACCATGAAATCGGATACATTTTTTATCATTTACTCCAATTAAATTCCCATACATTTTATCTTCTAAAACACTTAGAAAATTGTTAAGATGTGAATTTATATTAATGTGAGACCCACTAGGCCACCATATTTAGATATCTTAGAAAAAAATCTCACATTATGATATATTTTAGGCAAGTGGGTTTATCAGATGTCTTATTGTAGGTACTTTAACAATACTTTAATCATATGATTTTGACTGCAAGAGTACATAATGAACAAGAGTACACTAAAGTATGGTTAATTATAAGTAGAATATTTAAATTAAAATGTGTCACCCAAGTCCCAAATCAATAAATGACATGATTGTTAACCAATACATGAGAATTTAAGAGTTTATTCTAGAGTATATTGTAAATAATGTTTATAACTATATTTCATATGATCATCTGTGGATTTCCTTAGAGCAGCAACTAATCCAATTGATTAAGTGTCTTCAAATTAAATAAAAAATTATTCAAGGTTTATTTATTACAATTGGCCAGAGTAAGCTAAAATTCAAAGAAACTCTTTACTATTTTTCTTCAATCACAGATATTGGATTAAAAGATGTTCAATTATTAATTAAAAATATTTTACAACAAAAAGTTGCTAAATAAAATTTGTGTGTCAGATTCATTGCTAGACATTGGACTTTAAATGGTGAAAATGTGCACTTATTTTTCTAGACATAAAGATCGATATACCATTTGTTATTTGTATTTCAGTCAATGGAAAGAGCTAAATATATGTCAATCATGAGTTAAATATATATGTTATGTTAAGTATTTGAGAAAATACTAAAGTTTAATTCTACTCAAAAACATTGATTTATAAATCTTATCATGTACAAGATTCTTAAGAATGTGAAAGTGTATTAAATTGAGTTGGACAGTATACTAAAATACGGAGTAAAATTTACAGTCAAAACATAAGAAATAGCATCAATAAGGAAATGTGCTTATGAGAACATCTTAAAAATAACATTGTCCACTAAGTTAATGGAAATAAAAGTCAAATCGTGTAGGTCATTCATTAAGAATAATCTATGTAGACTTCAATTTAGAAAGCAGTTATAGTACAGTGGAATTCCACTACAATAAGGGGAAATACAGATAATAAGACTGATTTTCTCTTTCAGGATATTTGTTGGAGAACATGGGGAAGTGGAAATATAAAGTATAGTAGCTTAAATATAGTTGAGCAGTACATGTGGTTATTGAAGAATGAATATTCTTAATATTAAAGGTACTTGGATATATTTAGTATTGATTGGAAGAGTATATTTTAAGAGAGCAATGGTGATATGCAATAGAATAAGCATTCAATAGAGCAAGGTAGAATGTCTTTCACTGACTTTACTAGCTGTAACAATCCATCTGAGTATATTGCTTTAGGCAAGTGTTTAACTTATTCTCTTTTCACTTAGTTACATAGCTGAAAAATAAGTGAGGCTTATGGAAAAAAAAGTATTATGCCCATTGTAGAAAGCATTAACAAAACTGCAGAAGAAAATGGAATAAGAAATGTATTCTTTATGCCATAACAAATGACCATTTTACTGTAACTAATAGACATTAAAACAAAGTACATGTTTAAGTGTACTAGGAGTACATAGATAATATTTGAAAATAATTTTAATATTTTGTGATATAGTTCCATTCTTCCATTTCACTTTCATTATAGCTCTATATTAAAGTTGTTTTTAAATACAAAAATAATCCATTTGGTTTTGCATTATTTACACTTATCACAATGTTTTGCATGAAGTATTTTCTATCTGGAAATGTTCTAAAGCTTTTACAGGCCTTTTATTCTATGATTCAAAAAACTACTTTATCCTCAATTTAAGTCAAGGCTGAAAGGATTCAAATTTATTTGCAAATGAAAAACTCTTAGGGTTAGAATGAGTTAGAAACACTTGCAATTAAAGTATATGTGAATATGAATGAAAATTGTTATACCAGAAACAATTTGTGAATTTTAACTTATTTTGACATTTTATCCTAATGTTTGGAATGATATGATTGCTATCTTAAAATATGTACATTTCATTTAAAGTAGATTTTTCTCTTGCCAGTCCATATAGCTGATTTTGATTGATAAATTGAAACTGCTTTTTGATGTTGTACTGGACTGCTCAAAATAATTAGTATTATTTTACAGTATCAATATGCCCTCATTCTATTTTCTTCATTTCTTGAATTTGTGATTGCAGTTTCATAGTGTCTCCTATCACTTCTTGGTTCTCTGCAGAAATCCTTCCCCTCACATTCTATACCATTGACTAACTGTCATTTTTTGTAATACTTATAATAAGAAATGTTAACTTATTAAATGTACATCCTACATATTTGTGTTCTTCACAAATATGGCATAAACTAATTCAGTAGAGATACTTTACCTATCTGTGTAACACATACTGACAATTTATGGTATATGTTTATAATTTGTATAATAAGCATATGACTAATTTCCTAATATTCTCTATATAGCTACTTGCTAGGCTTTATAACCAAGTGCATTTATCTGTTTTCCATTATTTATCAATTTTTCTCATTTAAAAAAACAAACTTTTCTTTTTCATGATGCAAAAGAAATAAATGGAGTGAAAATATTGTATTTGCATAAAGAGCTATGAATACTTACAGTGAAGAATTTAAATTTGGCTCAGCGTACATGGGTCAGTTTTTAGAGGAAGATATATATATTATATATATATACATATATACACACATACATACATACATATGCATATGTATATACATGTTTGTGTATATATATAAACATATATATTTACATCTTTGCTTCATATGCCTTTTTTACTTCCTAGGAAATTCCTAATGATTCACAACATAATGAAATGGCAATTAGACACAGACATGGACACACACAGAACTAATTAGTAAAAGAAAATTGTCTACAATTTCTGTGGCATCATGAATACAGTGCATGAGCAATAATTTCGGCAATGGCTATGTTAGAAAGGAGACAACAAATCTGATAATGCATAGGCTATGTTGATACCAGGCAACAGCTGATAGTAGCCATATGTCTAGGTAGTCAAAATATCAGTCAGTTCACATTACTGCCATTACCTTGAAAAGGTAAGCATGTCAGGTGTTACCACTTTTAGGGAAAATATCAATAGTCTCTGCCAATTATTAAGGGAAAAAACTATTCAGTGTGGATTCCATAATTTATCTGCAGCAATATAGTTTTCAGCATCCTAGCCACTGTCGATAACTGGTGTCTGAAAATGTCACCAGACAATGGCACAGATGAATAGAGGAATGTGGTCAATTCCATAATTACTCATAAACAATTTTCAGAGCATAAGGTAGTATCCTTTATTTCAAAATGAATTGAAAAAGGCTGAAACTTTTAAAAAGTGAGCATAGAACTTCAGAAAGCTATGACTCTTGCAAGGCTGTTTTTGTATCTTCAAGCTGTTGGGGAACATATTCTCTGCTCCTCTGATGGGAAAGACAGACAAATAAATTGTTTTTATATGATGTTACATGTAGTGTAATAGAAAACTCAAACAATTTTAATCTTTTGTGAATATGATACCTATAGGAGCTTTCAAGGATGAGTAAATGTTAGAAAAGCAAAGAAATTCACCTCATAGAAAAGTGAAAATGATAAGAGCTAACATTCATCAATTTCTTGGGTTTAGCATTCTTCTAAGCACTGTACTTGGATCATTCATTTAATCCTCAAAACAACTCTGTGTGATGGTCCTATTGTTTCACCACTTTTACATATAGGAAATCAAGATTTAAAAGAGTCAATTAACTTGCTTTGTTTTAATATTTATTTTTTAGTTGTAGGTGACAGAATATCTTTATTTTATTTTTATGTGGTGCTGAGGATCGAACCCAGTGTTATGCGCTCTAGGCGAGCACGCTACCACTGCTCCATAATCCCAGCCCCGAGTCAATTAACTTGTACAACTTACAATACCAATGACAAAACAAATGGATTGGGAAGCCAGGTCCCTGGATAATTTCTGAAACAATCATGATAACCTGTGCAAATTTATTTTGCACTTGTCTTAATTATTTTATCACATCATTTAATTATTTTAAGTAGGTATAAGCTAGATGCTTAAGAGCTGATGACTTTGTGCTGTGAAACTTTGCAATGGTTTACAAGAAGGTAAAACACAATTTAGAGATAATTGTATGTGAATTATAGCAGTATGGCCAAGAATGAAAGAGAGATGGGCTCGAGAGCTATGAATTAAAATTTCCAGAAATTGACGTTTGATCAGGTGTAGAAAGTAAGTAAAGGATGAAGAATAACTGTGTAGATGGCATCAACTTAACCATGAGAGGGAATTCAATAGAACAAACCTGGAACATGATATGAAGGACAGAATAGAAGGATATATTTTGAGTAAATTGAAATTGAAATGTGTTGAACATTTATGAGGATGTGTTCAATGCACAGTTCAATTATAAGTATGAAGCACAAGGAGAAAAAGAAGTGAGTGAATTATGCCTTGCCTTCCTTTAGATCAATTAAACACATACCACTGAGCAACTGGTATATTATAGTTAAGGCCAAAAAGATGAAAAACTAATAGGAAAGCATTCTTCCTCCTCACAGACCGAAAAATCTATGAATGGTCATTAGAATATTGGTTAAACATAGATCATACTAATGTAGGAGAACAAAAGAAGAAATTAACTAAGTGACATGAATAAATGAGATTAATTACAATGGTAAAAAGATTCAAAAGAAAATTTAAAAATTATAATGTTTTAAATGCAATGACTGGATAATGACAAGAGAGGAGAGGGCTCAATGTTGCCCTGAACTGCACTATGTTAATAAGCAGCATGATTTTTAATATTTATGACTGGGTAATGCCTGCTTCACAATAGTTATTTAAATCTGAGAATTATTTATTTACAATTTGATAATTACTTTATTTACCCCAAATATACCCATGTGACAAAATAGCATTGTTTCTTCAGTTCCTTTAGATTGATGTGTTTGTATTCTGCTGGTCACACTGGAATTAGAGCAGACAATGACAGGCACCAAGCCAAATCCTGGCTTATAGGCAGGAAGAGTATGACTCCAAAATATAGCCTTTACCAAAATCATGTGATGAAATGTAATCAGACCTCAGTTGTCATTCAATTCTGAGCCAGAATAATTTAGTAAAAACATAAAAGTGAGGTGGTACTTTGTGTGGAAATGCACTCTGGTTGAGGAAAATTTTTTCTATCTTATGACCCTCATTTTTACTTTAGTATTTTAAATAAGACACAGTTCATATTATTACAGTGTATATGAATTTCAAAAGATGTATATTTTGAAAGTTTTTTTACATATGGAATTACCAGTCATATTTAGAGCTGAAAATCCCCCAAAATGAGTGATATAAAGTGAATAATATTTAAATACCAAGATTATATAATCTATAATCTATTATTGAAATGAATTTAAATACTATGTTATTTGTTACTTGTTTAGTGGAAAAAATGTAATGTCCGAATATGTAGTTCAACTTTGTCCAGCATTATGAAAATACAGATATTTTCTGGTATTTATTCTCTCACTTCAACTTATTCAATGCCTTATTAGTAACACAAGACAATCTGTTCCTTTTTTCAGTCATTTGTTTTTTCTGGGCATTTATACTTAATTTTAGTGCAAATAGATATACCTGCAAAAATATCTTTATTTAATCATTTATATTTTCATCTCTGTGTTTATCTTCATGTCTACTAATCCATATATTACTTTAAATCCCTCACTAAATGTAAGACAATTTACATTGTGCAAAAATGTAATTGCTGGGCTGGGGTTGTTGCTCAATGGTAGAGTGCTTATCTCCCATGTGTGAGGCACTGGGTTTGATCCTCAGTACCACATAAAAAATAAATAAACAAAATAAAGTTATTGTGTTCATTTAGAATTAAAAATATTTTTAAAAAGAATGAAATTGTTTAAACTTTGTCAAGAACCTAAGATAGGCACTATTGTTTAGACACTATCCCATTGACTTTACCAACATCATTTTTAAAAATATTTTTGCTTATTACTTTATGTTTTTAATTCTGATGCTGATGATAGAGCCTAGGACCTCCTACATGCTGGGAAGAGCTCAATCAATGAGATTCATCCTCAAACCCTTCCTTATTTTATTTTGAGACAGGGGCTTGCCAAGTTGCCCAGGCTGAATTCAAAGTTACAGTCCTGCTTCAGCTTTCTGAATAGTTGGGATTATAGACTTGCACCACCACACCTAGGCTAACATCATTTTAGATATCAAATGGTCTAATTCAGCCCCCTTGGATATATATCACAATATTGAGTATGACTAATGGATTCAAATATGCAATATTATTGTTAAGATTTGAACGTGTTTCCTTCAAAATTCAGGTGTTGACAATGGGATAGAATTAAGTAATAGAGCATTTAAGGTCTTGTAATGCCAAGAAGGCTCCTCTTCCATGAATAGGATTAAATATCCTTATAAAAGTGTTGAATAAAATAAATTAGTCTCTCTTGCCCTTCCACCTTCTGCCATGTGAGAATGCAAAAAGAAGGCTTCAACAGATACCCACACTGTAGACACTCCAGACTCTAGAACTGTAAGACAATTTTTTTTCTTTCAAAATTACCCAGTCTCAGGTATTTTGTTATAGAAATATAAACAAAGACAATCATTTAGCCCTACTAGACAAGTATATGAAAGCAAGAGATAACCAGAGCTATGATATAGCATTCTACTAACTGTCAAGTGAGTAACAATAGTTTGAAGTCACTGGAGAGAAAGATGGTACAAGCATAAACATGTAGGTTCAAGGAAGGTAGATTTTTCTCCATGGAAAGACCTGCACATCCACCTTTGGGGCATCCTAGATGCAGAAGAAATAACTGCATTGTGGGATTGAATGACAAGATTATGAAAACCTTCAAGGGGCCATCATATAATCTTGATGTATGATAATGTGGTTGTAGCCTTGTCTGCAACCTCATTTCTGATCATGTCAGACCCACATTTCCGGCTACAGAATTTAATATCCTCTGCAAGCACATCAGCTTTATGCTATAGCTTTCCTATACCTTCGAATATCTCCTATGTACCCTTTCTTATGCAAGGAAGGTATTTATTAGATATTATTTGAATTAATGAATTAAAATTCAGAATATATATAAAGTGTTAACATTTCTGCTACCATAAGGAGATTATTTTTCTGATTTCCTGGGACATATTGATGACCTAGAAACTTTCTTGGTAAGGTACCAAAGTAGAATGACTGGAAATCTGAACTTCTGGTTGCTTCAGACAAAATTAGCAATCTTGGTAGACTTATCAGTATGATTATAGCAATTTATGTAAAAATTGGTTCACCTGGACAGATTCACAGACAAGCTCTTCTAATTCAATATTTACCTATACTGTGTCAGGAACTGAATTGTTAGTTGCTTATTATTTATTTATGTCATTGAAAAAATGGCATATGTAATCATTAGGATTTATTTTTATCCCATGCTTATATAATTTGTTCACTTATAATGAACATTTTTAAACATTAGGATTCAAAGTTAATTACGCTCTAACATTGGCTTCAGATGGTTTACAATGAATAGAATTTTATATGAACATAAAGATAGTGCCATTAAAGCCATGCATTTGTTAGGAGTTTTGCCATACTGGTTTTACTTTATAGCAAACAACAACAGTGATGTTCAAAGAAATTGCATACTGTTTCTTTCTGATAACTAAATTATGGTTTGTATGGACAGATTAGTGTAAGCCTTAGTGTAGCAGAGCATGTTCAGGACATATTAGTAGTTCTCAATCAGAAATATCATTCTTTCTTGGGGGATATTTAGCAAGTTTGACAACTTTTTTTTGTTCTTACACCTGAGTGGATGCACTACTGGCATCTAGAGTAGAGAGATCAGGAGTGTTATTAATAGTCTGATAGTGCACAGCTTGATCACCTACAACACAGGACTACACAGCCTGAAATGTTAATAGTAGCAATATTGAGAAACTTGTCATACACTGACTCCTTATAGAGATGTGTCAGTTAAGGTCTGCAACATAAACATAAGGAAAACTATCACTTGATATCTACTGTTTCTAAGATATTGAACTTCAAATCAGCCATTACAAAAACAATCCAGGATTTAGAAATATTGAATTAGGCAGATATGTTGAAATGAGTAAAATGCTTTATAGAAAATTATTTTTTTTGTCCAAAGCAAATAATAATAGCATATATTTCCGCCTTGCTTTAAAAAATGTAAATATTGTAAGAAAAAGAAAAATGTAGGCAAAATTTCTGTAGACAACCCCTTAGAATCATGAATTGGTATTTGCTTGCATGTTTTTTGAAGATGATCAAATAAAGCAATAATAGATAACATATATTATTTTTCACTTGCACTCCTTCTTAGGAATGTTTCAAATAGAAGACAATCAACATAAATAATTTCAAAAGCATGAAAGATTAATACTTTCAAAAATAAATTTGTGTTTACACATATTTGTTTTATATGTATATGTTCACATATTTATATATATATATTTCCCCCTTGTTGAAGAAAACTTAAGAGAGAGAGAGAGAACATAGAAAGCATATTTAAAACATGTGGACATTATCACATGCACTAATGTTTGCAAAGCTTTTTATATGCATATATTTCATAACAGTTTCGTCTGATAACATGTAATAAAGTTGTATTTTAATTTTAAGGGTAATTCATCTGTTTACAGTGGATCATCAACTATATCCTCATCAGATCCTTTATAAAAAATAAAATCCAGTATTTATCTTTATTAAAAATGCCTCATTTAGAAAATATCATAAAAATTTAACTAACTGGAAAAGAGGACAACAGACAGATAAAAATAATTCTAATCTAATTTTTATATAACATGTTTGAACAATTTACATTAAAATTAATTCATTCTCAATAATTCAACAAATACCATTATGGCTACTGAACAGCATTATATGAGGATTTCAAAGAATAAAAGATCAGTAAACATTTTTTGACATAAATAAAATACCTACCATTTATTAAAATATATGCGACACATTCACAAGTAAACCTAAAAGGAGCAGGATGTGATCAATGCTTTGGATTGATTTGAGATGAAATAAGCTAAAGTTTCTTGTGATACCACTTTTGAATTGTCTGTCTTAGTCTTCTTGGGTACTGGTGCTGTAAAAGAATACCATCAGGTGAGTGCCTCAAAAAAGACATTATTTTTCTCTAAGTTTGGATGACTGGGAAGTTCACCATCAATGTGTTGATGTTTTGTTTCTTGGTGCTGAGCTGTTCTTCTGATTTGCAGAAGGTTTTGTTCTTACTGTGTTGTCAAATGGAAAAGGTAAAAGGAGGAGGAGAGGAAGGGGGAGGGAGAGAAAGGAAGAAGAAGATGAAGGAGAGGAAGGAGAAAAATGGAAGAGGAAGAGAAAGAAGAAGGAAAAGCAGAGGAGACTCTTAATGAGGATACTGAATCCATCATATGGTCTCCTCTCTCACAACCTATTGTCTTCCAAACACCCTTCTCAAGACAAATATCACTAATTTAGGTATTAAAACTTCAGTATATAAATTATGGGAGGACACAACAGTTAATAGTACTGTTTTTTACCTTTATATTGAATTTTGACAGGTAAAGACAAAGGAGGAAAACCAATAAAACTAAGCTCCAGAGCAGATCACTATTAGCCACTATTAGCAATTATGTCCCATGTGTTAGCCATTCCTGACTCAACATTGGAAAAAATATGAATTATTTAACTATAAATGTATATAAAATCATTATTAACTTTCAAGTGTCAAATGAAATATAGGTAATTGGCTAATGTGAATTTGCTAAAAATTTTAAATTCTTTTTTTTTTTTTTTTTTTTTGCTACTGGAGATTGAACTCAGGGGCATTCAACCATTGCTGAGGCTGACTTTGAACTCCCGATTCTCCTGTCTGAGCCTTCCTAAGTGCTGGGACTATAGGTGTGCGCAACCGCGCCCGGATTAAATTCATTTTATAGAAGAATTTTTGTATGAAAAGTTTTTGAATGATACATCAAATATAATTATATATAAAAATATGCCTAGCCAGGTGCGGTGGCTCAAGCCTGTAATCGCAGCACTTAGGGAGGCTGAGACAGGAGAATCACGAGTTCAAAGCCAGCCTCAGCAATGGTGAGGCGCTAAGCAACTCAATGAGACCCTGTCTCTACAACACAAAATAGGGCTGGGGATGTGGCTCAGTGGTAGAGTGCCCCTGAGTTCAATCTCCAGTACCAAAAAAAAAAAAAGAAAAGAAAAAAGCCTATATTTTCACTAATATCTATACAAATAAATAGCATTTAAAATACTCAATATTCTTTGGAAAAGATAGGAAGAAAACATGTCAGATATCTGACAAAAATTTTCCTTCTTTGTTCTCTCAGAGAACTGACTTTAAGAAGCAATAATGACCCTAATGATTAAATCAATATGAACATTTTGGAGAGTTAATTGAACCTACAGTGAATAGCACTTTCAAAATCACTATGACTTAGCTCAATTCAAACAGAGCTTCTGCTTAAGAAGGAAACTCATACTTACCTAGGATTCTAGTGAATGAGAGGTGATACAAAGTCGCTTTCAGCAAAGCTTGTGAAGTAACAGCTAATTAGATTGGATCAAAGATGATGTAATTTATCATCAGGACTAAAAACTAATTTCTGAGTATTGACTTTCTCTTGCCAGTACGTATGGGGAAAATATTTCACATATATTAAGTGCTAATATGAAACTTAATTTTTTCATCTGAGATTCTAAAAGCAATTTAGAATATAATAGGTAATATTAACTAATGACTATGAACTTATCTCAAAGAAAACAATAGAAAAATATTAACAAGACTATTGTGTATAAAATTGGATAAATTTTTAAAAAATACATCTGAAATGAAAAAGATACACGTGAGTTCAAAATTCAGATGCAATACTACATATATACATATATATACAGTATTATATTTGTAAGTTGTATATGATTTTTATACAAAATTAGATATGGGCATAAATAAATTTTAAAATACAGAAAAAGCAAAACATACCTTTTATTACAATCAAAGTAAAAAATGGAGAAATATCTAACTTGTCAAAGTATTCTAGAAATATAGCCATGGGAAAAGAGAGTCCTGTGTCCTTGGCTGTTCTTTCCTGGATAGGAAGTTCTACCAGAGAGAACTTGGGGCAGTGCTAGGAATGAAACATTAGTGGCTCAAATGACACAGACTCTTTCTATTTGTATGTAATGTTAATTTTTAAAATAAAATACATATTTCTTTGATGTGTGCCCTTAGAATAATTTTCAGAGACTTAAATTGGTTGATTTTTAAATTTTGGCCACTTATACATATTTTACTCCTTAGAACATCTTAAGATACCATTGTAAAGTGTGGGGGGGGTGGGTACCATGTAAAATGTTACAGTCAAAATACCACTATTTTATAAAAATATATACATATATTCACAAAAGTTACAGAAACATATACATACCCTCCTCCCCACATACACGTCATTCAGATGCAGCTTTTGGGAATGCTGATACCTCAGTTTCCACACCAAGGCACCTGATACACAGGATAGAATATCTATGCTGGGAAACAAGGCGAAAACAGTGGGTCTCCTGCTCTTACCCAATGTCCTGCTCCTAAAGGAATGTCACTTAAAATCATGATCCTGTCCCTGCCTATACTAAAGAATCATGGCCACATGGGTCAGAGATTTTGCCCATTTGGGAAAGGGAGGTCATAAATTAACCCTGAAAGTTTCCCAAAGAAACTTACTTTATTAAAATAGGATGTATGTAAGTTGAAAACTAAATGTGCTCTCAAAATCCACCTAACTAAAAGGAGGGTGGTAGAGTCATAAAAATATAAGCTAAATGTGAGAGGCGAGGTATTTTGCCAGCAAGAACTCAGGAGAAACAGGTAAAAAAAGAACAAAAGGAAAAAAAAAAAAAAGATCTTCCCAATGTTAGAGAAACACCAAAAAAAAAAAAAAAGCCACAATTTTTCCCTGAAAAGACATTTCATTTAATTTGAATTAAATTAGTAATCCCAGTTCCCAAAAGCACCCATATGGAATCACTGGTGATTTTATGATTTTTATGAAACACTTAAAGAAGTAATACACCATGATCAGTGGTTCAGGCCTGTTAGATCAACAACTTGTGAGGGTAAGGCAGGAGAAGCTCGAGCTTGAGGTCAGATTCGGCAAATTACAGAGACTCTGTCTCAAAATAAAAACTAAAAAGGACGAGGTATGTAGCTCAGTGGTAAAACACACATGAGTTCAATCCCCAGTACAAATGTGAATAGAAAGATAAATAAGAATTAATGCCAAAGGTCCTCAAACTTGTTTTAAGACTATTAGAAATGGAATATTCCTCAAGACATTTTTAGGAGGTCAATGATATTTTGCTATCCAAAGAAGAAAAACATGTAATGATTTAAAAAAGATTAAAAAAAAAAGGAAGAAAATTGCAAACCAAAATATCGTTTACAGATATGAAGTTATCTTTAAATGTTAGGAAACTGATTTTAGAAATATATGTAAAGTGTAATGAATCTTGTCCAAGAAGGAAGGTTAGTTTAGTATCTAAAAATCAATTAATGTAATAAAGCTTACCAAATGAACAGAGGAGCAGGGGGCATCTGATCAGCTTAATATATATAGAATCAGTACTTTTTAAAATTATTTGTTTATTTTTATGCCATGCTAAGGATCAAACCCAGTACCTCACACATGATAGGCAAGTGCTCTGCCACTGAGCTACAGCTCTAGCCCCACAGAATCAGTATTTGACAAAATCCAGCACTTCATCTTAAAGCAAACATAACATACTAGGAAGAGAATAGAATTACCTTGACCTTATAAAAGTTTGAAAAGTCAAAGATAATATACTTGATACTTTAGGGCATAGAACCAAATATTTATTTTCTCTTAACAATCTATCAATGTGTATTTTATGATATTATTTTATAAAACATTTGTTTTAGGTTAACTTTATTTGGTTATATTTATTTTTCTTTAAAATTTTCCAAAATACATTTCATATTTATAGCCTTAAAGGTTTTTTTTATAGAATGAAGCTATATGTACATGTGATCTCACTGCTCCTAATTGAATTTTTTATATTTACTCTTTCTTACATACTTGCTGTTTTCCTCTTTTTCAAGCTTGTAAGGTGTGCATCTTGTTTTGTATTCTTCAAAAATATAGCTGATATTATTCTATTTCTCATTTCTTTAACATTTCATTATTTTATCCTGCTATTATTATTACTTTGAAAGGTTGTAGTTATTCTTGTAGCTTACTGAGCAAGTGACTCAATTCTATCATCTTCAAACTTTTTCTTAAACAATGAATTTAGACTATTATAACCTCTATGTTATGGGTTAGAAATGAGTATTTCCTAAAAGGTCATGTGTGAGACAATGTAAGAATGCACAGATGTGAAATGATTAAATAATTATAGATGTAATCTAGTAAGTGGATTGATCCACTGATATAGATTAACTGATTGGCAGATTATATACAGGTAGGGTGTGGTTGTAGGAAGTAAGTAACTATGGTCATGACTTTGGGTTTTATAACTTGTTACTGGTGAGCAGAACTCTCTCTGCTTTCTTAATGTCATGTATTGCTTTGCTTCCTTTTGTTACATCCTTATACCATGTGCTTCCTCACCTTGGTCCCAGAATAGTGGATGGAGTAGGCTGACCATAGACTGAAACTCTGAAACTGAAGCAAAGTAAACTTATACTCTTTTAAATTTGTTCTTGCCAGGTCTTTTAGTCACAGCAACAAAAAAGCTAATTAAAACTGAAATTGGTACAAGGAGTAAAGTCATTTCTGTGACTAACCTGGCCATGTGAGTCAGAAATCTTTGGAGCTGATTTTCAGGGGATAGGAATTTTGAAAAATTTAGATATGCAAGCTGAAAATTCTTTAGAATGTTGTGAATGGAGTTTAATGTAGTGAATGGAGTTTAATGGGCGATTCTGATGGGAGCTTAAAAAATCAGAAAGCTAGCTGGATTCAGTAGCATATGCCCTAATACCAGTAGTTCAGGAGTCTGAGGCAGGAGGATTGCAAGTTGAAAGCCAGTCTCAGCAATTTAGCAAGTTCCTAATCAAGATTCTGTCTCAAAATGAAAACTAAAAATGACTGGAGATGTATGTGGATCAGTGCCCCTGTGTTCAGTCCCTGGTACCAAATCAACAACAACAACAACAAACAAGCAAACAAACAAAAAACGCAAAAAACAAAAATAGCAACAAAATGCTTTTAGAATTGTGGACAGTAATAACTGGGTTCATGACATTTCAGAGAAGGAGGACTCTACTGGAAATCAAACTAGAGGCCCTTTATGTTACATTCTGGCTAATAAATTGTCTATATTTTGCTCGTATTCTGAGATTTTCTGGGAGGGCTAAACTTAAAGGCAATGTACTAATTAATCAGTTGGAGGAAATTTCAAGACAGCATATCATTCAGGGGGAGGCACAGATATTGCTAGCAGCTTTTTATCAAGTCTTTTGCTATGATCTGGAACAGAAAGCAGAGCAGAAAGATTTTTTAAAATCTTGTAGTTTGGCTAGAAAAGTGTGAATGAAACTGGGGTCCAGGATGATGTAAACATTAAAGAGAGTATAGCTACTAAAGAGATGTTCAGTACATTACTCAGAAACAATAAAAAAAATGGCCTGTCAGAAATTAGCAAGATAGTGGCAGATCTTGGCAAACAACTACACAATGCTGGTTATGCAGGAATACAGCATTCTAGAATTAGGGGATCATAAATACTTCCACAAAGATTTCAAAAGAAAGCCTGGGAGTCTAGGCAAAGTATAGCAGAGTTGGAGTCCTTGAGGGATGTCATCAAGAGTGTAATGTGTGAAATGTGGGAAGGAAGCTGAAGCTGTAGTAGAGTCCCATGGGTTTAAATGATGCCAGTAACATGAAATATCTGCCAAGAAAAGCTACAATAATTGAGAAGAAAAGTCAAGAGAGTGGCCATGTGAGATACAACCAACAAAGCCATAGGGGAAAATCTACACAAGTCCTTTGGAAAGAACATCATGACACCATGTGTCATAGATTCTGGGTGTGCCCCAGATGGAGGAGTTCCTTTCCCAGTTGGATTTAAGTCTTGCTTTGGTCTCATCCCTTCTTTCTATGCCTCTATTTCTCCCTTGTGGAATAGAAATATTTACTATGTGGCATTACATCTTAAATATATGTAACTTGCTTTTGACTTTTACAGGGGCTTATGCTGAGAGTTTGAGAACTTTGGACCTGGTCTTTGGGGTAATGCTGGAATTGGTATAACTATGGGGACTATTAGAAATAGACTGAATGCATTTCTTATGGAAAGACGGGCATGAGCTTTTGAGAGTTGGGGCAGAATATTATGATTTAGAAATGGGGTGGTCTCCCAAAGGTCATGTGTAAAACAATGAAAAAATGTTCAAAGGTGAAATGATAAAATTATGAGAGTTTTAAATAATCAGTTCAAATGGCGGGTAATTATAGGCAAGTAGGGAATGGTTGGAGGAGGTAGGTTACATTGGGTGTGACTTTGAGGTTTATTAGTGTTTTGCATTTAATTAAAGGAGACTGAACAACAGTTATGAACAATCTTTACAAATACATTAACATATTTAATGGCATGAAAAGTGTTTATGGCATTTTGTAACTGAAACTAAAAATACATAAATGAATGTATGATATATGATTTCAAATGCAAGTATATAAAGATGGAATTTTATAAAAACTCAGAAAAGAAAGTACCAAATGATAACAATAGTTTTTCTGAGTAGTGGGACTACTAATGATATTTGTTTTATTTTTTAATTTATTTATTCTACTTAGGTATACATGATAGCAGAAAGCGTTTTGATTCATTGTACACAGATGAAGCACAACTTTTCATTTCTCTTGTTGTATGTGATGTAGAATCACATCATATATGAAGTCATACATGAAGCTAGGGCTATGATGTCCATCTCATTCCACCATCTTTTTTTTTTCTTTTTTTTTGGTACTGGAGATTGAACTCAGGGGCACTCTACCACTGAGCCATATCCCCAGCCCTATTTTGTGTTTTATGTAGAGACAGGGTCTCACTGAGTTGCTTAGTGCCTCGCCGGTGCTGAGGCTGGTTTTGAACTCACGATTCTCCTGTCTCAGCCTCCCTAAGTGCTGGGATTATAGGCTTGCGCCACCGCACCCAACTCATTCAACCGTCTTTACTGCCCCCATGCCCCCCCACTCCCTCCCCTTTGACCAAAGTTCTTCTATTCTTCCTGTGTCCTTTTCCCCATTATGAATCAGCATCCACTTATCAGAGAGAACATTCGGCATTTGTTTTTTTGGGACTAGCTTGCTTCACTTAGCATGATATTCTCCAACTCCATCCATTTACCTGCAAATGCCATAATTTTATTCTCTTTTATTGCTGAGTAATATTCCATTGTATATATATATACCATAGTTTCTTTATCCATTCATCTATTGATGGACATCTAGGCTGGTTCCACAGTGAGGTTTATATTTTTATCCCTGGTTTGCTGAGCTTTCTCTCTACTTCCTATTTGCCATATCTTCAGCTTCTTTTGCCTGTCATACTCTCCATTACAATGTTCTGCCTCACCTCAGGCCAGAGAAATATAGTCAACAGACCGTATACTGGATCTCAGAAACTGTGAACCCAAATGAACTTTCTGACCTTTAAAGTTGTTCTAGTAAGGGCTTTTGGTCACAGAAACAAAACACACTCCATGTATCATTTAACTTACAGATTTCATGATTTATATATAATATACTCACCATCTTTTATTTAAACTCTAATTACTTACTTTGTGATATACTCAATTTACACAAGATTATTGTGTGATACTTTCTATTTTTTCATATATGACACATCATTACAATTTCTAATGATTGATTTTATTAGATAATATAGTATATATTGTTGATATTTAATACTTTTTAGTTTTTTTGTAATTCCTTATGCAATGACTTCTACAATTGAGCCTACATATCTTTCAATTCTGTGGGTTGCTTTTTTTATTTTTTGAGAGCAGAGAATAATATAAAATTGGCACATCAACTTGGTTCTTTCAACTTATTTGCACTATACAAGTTTCCTAAGCATTCTGAACTTCCCCTATCCAATTTATTAGTTTCTCATAAATGTATGTCAAAATTGTACATAATTATCTCCAGTATTTTTTTTAAATATTTTATTAGTTGTTGATGGACACAATGTTTTTACTCTATTGCTTTGTATGTGGTGCTGAGGATCGAACCCAGGGCCTCACGCATGAGAGGTAAGCGCTCTACTGCTGAGCTACAATCCCAGCCCCATCTCCAGTATTTTTAGAGAAAATATAGGTCTAACTTTATAGTATTATTTTACTATAATTAATATTTTATTATTAATAGATAAGGTTTAAATTTATTATGATTAACAATGACAAAATTTATTTTTACTATCACAGTTATGATAAATTCATAGATATAAGTCCCATACAAATATGTAAATATATATACCCGTCATATATTCATTCAGATAGTTATATGTAAACATGATGCATATTTTTAAAGCCATATACAAATATCTTGCTTTAGTATTGACCGTAGTCACTTCATATTCAGTTCAAGCAAAATGAATTATATCTTTTTACCTGGATCCATTCCTATTAAATATCTTCTTCTGTTCAATATATCTTTCCTTCAAGAAATAACACTTGCTTATCAAAGTTCTAATTAAAATCTAGGTCAGAAGAAACTATTGAATGCAATGTTTTTGTTAGCAATATTTGTATGAATCTCAAATAGTATTTTAAATTATTTCTGTTATAAATTAAAAATATTCTTATTGTTGAAAATTTGCATGTGACCAACTCAATACTGGAAATTAATGGTAGGCATTCGAGATTGGAATGTATTAAAAGTAAAGCTGAAATGACTTCAATTTAATATATTTTCTAGCAAAGGTTGTAGAACTGGGCAGAATTCCAGATTAAGGATGGTTCAGATGTCCCACCTAGTCATGTGTATAAGTTATATTTATAGTCAGAGAAAAGAAAGTAACAACAACAACAACAACCTTATTGGGTGCAGTTGGCATTAACAGTTTATGTACATGCTTTGGCAGTTTTTAACCTCTGGATGGCTAGAAGTTCAGCTGCTATAACTGAGATCCAGTTGCTTGGTTTTAAATGTACAAAATTAAATAAGTTTATGATTTGTTTACACATCAAGATAGATTACATTTTACTGTGCATGGAGGCTGTTTGGAGCCAAACTTTATCACGCTACTACAGAGATAGGTTAATGTCAATTTTTTTTCATTTTAACACATCATCAGTACCAAATAAAAACAAAAAAAGCATTTCATATGAGAAAGATGAAAAGCAAAGAAAAGATTACTAAATGAATTGGCAGTCAAAATGTGACTGAAACTTTATCTGTGAAACTGCTTTGGGAGTTTCAATATTATCATAATAAAATTTCTCCTTATCCCATTTTTTCTTTACAAAAGTTTTCCAGCTTTCATATGTGCATGACATTACTAAAAATGATCACATATGATTGATTTTGAAACATTGTTACCTATGAAAGAATCACATAAATATGAATAGCACAGCTATTTATTTCCTCCACTTCCTCAGATGAAATATACATGTTCCTATTTAAAAATACATAACTAATTTCAAGGCCCAAGTGATACATATATTGAATGTTACATAGTTTCAGCAAAATTATACAACCTTATTTTATCATTATTTTTATACACTAGCATAATTTTTAACCTTGTCCTACTTAAGTGAAAAAGAATGGGATTTAGAAAGGCATTTGAAGATGTAAAGTAAATATGGCAAATGACTTTATAAGCTGCCTTAGAGCTGTTACAGAAGCATAATTGGTAGATTTTATAAAATGTCAGCTTTTGTCTATAGTAAATATAATTTACACAGCAGAAAAAAGTGATTAGAGTCAGATCACTGAGAGGCTAATGAAAAGAGCCATAGGCACAGATGTGGGCTGTTCACTTTGCAAAAGATCAGAGAGATGACAAGTTATGACAGTGTTTTACATGCCCTGAAACTCATCACAGACATGTTCAATCATGCTCTAAGATACAAAGCAATCTAATCATTTTTATATTAAACAATTCAAATTCTATGGACTGTGTTTGACTCACATCTTGAAAGGCATTAAGTTGAATCATTCATTGCTTGAAAGTAAAAGTGGGTTTTATAAATTGGGTTACAAGACACATTAACAAAGAGAGCCCTAATGAAACATACCAGGACGAAGGAGGATGAGGCTTAGCAAGGATGATAGACCAGAGATCAAATTGCAAAACTAATTTACAAAAACAAAATAAATGGCTTGATATGCTGTTGAAAATAACATTATACATATTTGTTTTGAAAACGATGGCCTTTAATAACTATTAAAGGAGTTATTTGAAAAGTTTCATGATTTGTACTCTATTTAATGAGATTGTAGAACTTAAAACATTGCCAATGGCTAAGGAAGAGGGAATGGAATAGAAAATTATGTTTCTTTAGCATCTATTGGTAAAATGAGTGTTATTGCTTAATCAAATAAAACTGAATCACAAGGGAAAGCAGAGGGAAGCAGAATTATCTAAGAAAACTCTCAGAAGGACACTTAAAGGAAACTAGGAGTATATAAAAGAGATAGAGTCAACCATATTCTTCCTTGTTAAATGTATATCATACATTTTATTATCAAATATTCTAGTTAATAAAAATATGACAAATAAAATCCTATAAAGTACTCATATTATTTAAATTTTAGTAACTTTTTCATTAATCTGAAGAATTATTTGAGACAAGTTTTCTCAAGATAGGTATGTATGCACTATTTTCAGCTTGAATGTTATTTTTTTTAAGATCTGGAAAATAAAACAATATCATGATTATTTTAAGAAGAAGTTAAACAAATAATTCAAGAAACTATACTAAAAAAACTCAGAATATTATAATAAAGTATCAACAATGCAGCAATAACACCACAGAGGTGAACATAAAATAAAGAGAAATAAAGGAAAGAACTTTATTTGCCTAACAGTAATCTACAATTAATAAGACCATTTATCTGAAAAAGAGTACAAGATTGGAAGATATACTGTTACTATGAACATACTTCAAAGCATACATAAAAACAAAAACTGGTAAAAGAATATAAGTCTAAAATTTGCATTAAAAATATTTCTTTTAATTTTGTAAAAGAATGAATGTTACCCCTTTCTAATCTGAGATCAATATTCATATCAGTAAAACACAAAAGGTACATTTTTCTTTTTCAATTCACATAGGTTAAAATGTCCTTTGTGGCATACATCTCCACTGTTTTTGAAATGTGCAAAACATAATGTGTCCACCAGCATAGAATTTGCTCATGCCTTCCCTTTTAGTCAACTCCTCTCCACTGCCAAACACTTTGGGTCTCTTCCAGAAAGTCATATAAATGGACACATATATTATGTTGCCTGTGGTTCCTTTTACTTAGCAAAATGCATTTGAGAGGACTTCATCTACTGTGCATATCAATATTTCATTTCTTGTTATTGCTGAAGATTGTAACTGTGCCACAGGTAGTTGTGTCTCTTCTGAGCCATTTACTGAATCTTCTAAGCTGATTGTAGGTTTTGATGATTACTAAGATGCTACATTTCTGTTGAAGTTGTATGTGAGTGTGAGTTTTTATTGCCCTTAAGCCCTTAGGTAAGTATCTAGAAGTAAGATTGCTGGACTATAAAAGTGTATGTTTCATTAAACATGATACTTCTGAGCAGTTTTAGAAGTGACTGCACTTTTGCACGTTCCTGTGAGCAGTGTGTGAGGATGCCAGCTATTCTATATCCTGGCAACACTTGACGTGGCAGGTTTTTTTAATTCTTGTTTTTTTTTCTTTATTTTCTAATTTGGGCTTTAATTTGTACTTCTGTAACATTACAAAAGTTCACACTGACAGAAGAGGATATATAGAAAATACCTGAAGAAGATACAGAGAATATGTATAACTGCATCTTTTTCAAATCTTTTTCAATGAAGTTTGTGTTAAAATCTTGGCCATGAATTATTGTTTGTTTGACTTCTTCCTTATAGTAACATATATAGCCCCAAATGTAGAGATTGGAATAAAATACTTGCAAATTACCCACCTAACAATGTTTGACAAAATGTGTGTGTGTGTTTAATTTATATATGTAATAGTCTCCAATTAAAATGGTTAGATTTAGTGATTTTTTTTGTTTGTTTTTTTCCAATGGTGTGAAAGATACACATATAATTACTTGGTTTTTCACTAAATGATATATATGTTCATCATTTTAGTATAAAGCAGATTTAATGTTAAATGATTTTACTCAACTGTAGACTAATGTGTTTTGTGAAAATTTAAGGTAGGATATGAGGTTTCATAATTTAAGTATATTAAATATATTTTTAATTTGTATATTTTCCACTTATGGGCTTATTGCGATGTAATTCCATGATAAGTTGAGGAGCAAGAGCAATTGTACATTATATATATGTGCATATACATAATGTGTATGTGTACATATATACATACATATATATACATATAGAGAGAGTCTTACTCTCTTGAGAACATTTTTGTCAGAAAACAATTCAATTTGCCTTTAATTAGTCATTTTCATACATTTAATTAATTTTAGTATCTTTTATTTTCAATTCATTGTAATAAAAATACTTTAATTCCTTTCTATCTCTTTCATAGATTATTTAGACTTATGTCATTTACATCACTAAAATTGGGAATTTTACAAATATCTTTTTTTAATTTTCTTTTTTTCTTTTCTTTTTAGATATACATAACAGCAGAATATATTTCAATATATTATACATACATGAAGTATAACATTTTAATAGGATCCCGTTCTTGTTTTGTACATGATATAGAGTTTCACTGGTGGTGTATTCATAGATGTACATAGGAAACTTATGTCAGATTCATTCTACTGTCTTTCCTATTTCTATCTCCCCCTACTCTCTTCCTTTCATTCTACTTTGCCTAATCCACTAAATTTCTATTCTTTCTCCACCACTTTTTGTGTGAAAATATGGCATATATATATTTTTTTTTAAAAAAAGTATTACTCAGCCATGAAAAATGATTTTGACTTTTGCTGGTAAATGGATGGATCTGGAGACTATCATGTTAAGTGAAATAAAAGCCAATCCCCCAAAAAACAAAGGTAAATGTTCTCTTTGATATATGAATGCTAACACAAATATCTTTTTATTTCTATTTTTATTTTAATTTTCTTGTGAGAAATTACTTGAAGAGAAAGGAAAATACCAGTTCTACATTGTAATGCAAATCATTGGTAAAGGGTTAATTTTACTTAGTGCTTCTGAGGAATGGTGTTTAAGAAACACACAAAAAGCACTTTGGAAATGAATTTTTGGTTCGGTTGAAATTACATTGACTAAACTCTCTTTTAATACTTTAATACTGCTGTAGTATTGCATCATGAAATTTTCTGCATAAATAATTGCAAATATTTTGGTTTTTGAGAACCAACTTTATATAAAGCAGGATTTCTAAACATTGGTCACATTGATATTTGAAACATAAAGACTCATTGTCTGGAACTGTCTTGTGAAATGTAGGGTATTCCACAGCATGCTTGGCCTCTTCTAATTAGATGGCAGTAGTGCTATTCTCACTTTTGATAAGCAAAAATACGTTGAGACTCTTGGAAGCAGAATCATACATCTACACTTAAAACACTTAATCTACAATTTAATGTACATGCAAGATTGTTTTTATTTTCAGTTTTCCTATTAGTCTTTTTTGTATTTTTTATTTGTTCTAATCAGTTATACATGATAGTAGAATGCTCTTAGAATCATTGTATACAAATGAAGCACAGTTTTTCACTTCTTTGGTTTTACACAAAGTAGGGTCACATCATTTGTGCAATCATACATGTACCTAGGGTAAGGATGTCTGTCTCATTCCACCATTTTTTCCTACCCCCATGCCCACTCCCCAACTCACCTTCCCCTTCGCCCAATCTAAAGTTCCTCCATTCTTCCATGCCCCTACTCCATTATGGATTAGCATTAATTTATCAGAGAAAACATTCAGCCTTTGTTTTTTTGGGATTGGCTTACTTTGCTTAGTATGATATTCTCCAGCTCCATCCATTTACCTACAAATGCCACAATTTTATTCTTTTTTAATGCTGAGTAATTTTCCATTGTGTATATATACCATAGTGTTTCTATCCATTCATCTACCGAAGAGCATCTTGCTTGGTTCCACAGTTTGGCTATTGTGAATTGTGCTACTGTAAACATTGCTGTGTCTGTGTCACTGTAGTATGCTGTTTTTAAGTCCCTTGGGTATAGACTGAAGAGTGAGATAGTTGGGTCAAATGGTGATTCCATTCCAAGTTTTCTAAAGAATCTCTGTACTACTTTCCAGATTGGTTGCACCAATTTGTAGTCCCACCATCAATGCCAACACTTAATGTTGCTTGTATTCTTGATAACTGCCATACTAACTGGAGTGAGACAAAATTGTAAAGTAGTTTTGATTTGCCTTTCTCTAATTATTAGAGATGTTGAACATTTTTTCAATATTTGATTGACTGTCTTCTTCTGAGAAGTGTGTGCTCAGTTCCTTAGCCCATTTATTGATTGGGATTTTTGTTTTTCGGTGTTAAGTTTTTTGAGTTCTTTACATATCCTGGAGATCAGTGTTTTATCTGATGTGACTGTGGTAAAGAATTTCTCCCATCCTATAGGCCCTCTTTTCCTCATTTTTTGTTTCTTTTGATGAGAAGAAGCTTTTTAGTTTGAACCCATCCCATTTATTGATTCTTGATTTTATTTCCATGCAAGATTTTTTTAAAGGAGGACTCAACATTACATTTTAGTAGAAGATAGGATAATAAGAAACTTTCATATTTTAATTTACAGACTTCTACTTTTGAGTATTTTGCTTTACTTTCTGTATGTTTGCTTTATTATTAAAGATTATATGACTTAAATATCTTCAAATAAACCCCAAATTCCCTAATCTAAATGTCTCCTATGCATTGATTGTATAGAATCAGATAATTGAAAGGACTCACAAGACCCTTAGGGTGATTTCACAAAAGCCTCTCCTACAGGTATAGCTTATGTACAGTAGGAGAAAAAATGCAGAAGCCACAGGGCCCAGGGCACTTCCAGGTGTAATTCTCAGGTTCCTTCCTCATATGCAGAAAATGTGTTTGTAGGCATATTATGAAACTTTGTTGTCTTGTAGAGGAATCTTGCATGCCCTGAACCTCAAGCAAAAGTTTCCTGAAAGGCTTTTCATACTCCATTGGTAGTATTACCACGAAAGACTCTGTGACTTGTTAAAGAGGAGTTAAATCATTGACCTACACATCTCTAAGTAATTTAGGCCTGATATTCCAGAAGAATTTCAAACTCAAGACAGCAGATTATACATTTTTAACCATGCCATCTTAATTTCTCTATCAATTATCTTTGAACCATTGCTAGAAATAAGCAAAGAGCTATAGAAGTTTGCCTTTATGTTCTTTCTTTTACACATACCCTCAAGGAATAAGGAAAATTTTCTTAAAACTTTATATATTTATGTATTTTCTTACTAACTTTAGCCAATTACCTTCTCTTTATGATCATGGTTTTTGACAGAATTATATTTATATATTGTATTAGTTACCACATAACACACTTTATTTGTTGTTTTTACCTTTAAAAACACTTAAAACACATTTATTTACCAAATGTTGTTGCACAGTCATTGTCACCACATAATCATTACACTGTACTTTTTCAGTTCAAAAATTGGTTTGTACTTTTCATCATATAATTGTCTCATGAATTGTCTATTCATCACTCCACTTAAACTGTAAACTGAGCAGTAACATATAAATGCTCATTTGTCACCCTATTAAGTCAGGAGCTTAGAATTATCAGGGCATATTCACTTCAATATATTTTCAAAACCAGCATGTGTGGTCTGTTTAGAGCCCTGCAGTACTCATGATAACTAGTGCCACTGAAAGATGGCAGTCAGACAATGAAATCCATGATAGTGGTGCAGAATCTTTAAACAAAGATTACAATTTTAATTCCATACCTCTCAACAGTATAACACATTTTCTCAAGTGTAATATTTTAACTATAATGCACAAATCAATGTGTTGACTTTCTTTTGTGTAGACTGAAACACTCACTAAACTATCACCAAGAAATGATATGCTTCAGTTTGAACTATACTATTCAAAATTAATGTTCATTCATGAGTATTCTGTGTATTCTAATGCTTCACCAAAGACAGTTTACTAATAAACGATTTTTAAATAATAATGACTCATTTTTTAAAAGCTTCACATAATGGTTGTAATTCACTTTTTTTT
>CM053405.1:17399905-17419638 GCA_028644305.1 Xerus rutilus | reverse complement strand
AAAAAAGACAGTCTTAAAAGTTTACATACCATATGAATGCATTTATGTAGCTTTTGGAAATAATGAAGTTACAGAAAAAATGATTACCTACTTCTATTGGTTAAGGAACAGGGAAGGGAGAAGTTAGGCATTGCTTTAAATAATGCCATAAAAGGATCCTTATGATGTACTTGTTTTTGTCTTAATTTTCTCAGTCATCACATGAAGGTCTTGATGTAATAAATTTGCTATAATGAAAATATGCATACACAGGCATACAGGAGTGCTTTAACAACTGAAATCTCAATGATCTCAGTGGATACCTCAATGTGCACTTCCTGAATGTACCTTTGTACCATGGCTATAATGTTGCCACTGACAGAAACTGGGTAAATATGATTGCTCTGGGTTTTATTCATTACAGCTGCATGTACATCTACAATTATCTCAACATTTAAACAAGTCTTAAAGAGTTTATTGAACACTTATATCCTTAGCAATTTTATGGTTTCTACAGATAAAATTAAAGCAAATATAGTTCATTTTTTTTAAAAAAATATTTCACTCTTAACATATGCACAACACAATAAGGACACTTGGTTTCAAAAATTATATCACTAATGTCATGTGATATGTTAATCTGTTCAGTAACAAAATACAAGAAAATCTGTCATTTTGGGGAGATTAACCATGGTAAAGGTAAATCTTATCCATCTGTTTAGAAATAATATCAAGTAATAGTTAAAATGTCCTGAATGCTTAGTAAGAAGCAGCCCTGTCCTGAATTGTTTACATGCATGAAATAGTAACACTCTGAACTTTACAAGTTCATGAAGCAAGTATCAATATTATCTCTCCTTTCAAAATAGGTGAACAAGTGCACAGGAAAGAGAAAAATCAATATCAGAGAACGGATAAATGAAAAAGCCAATGTTTAAATCTTGACATCCATACAAGCACTATTTATTGCCTCTTTAATAGTTATCTTCTCCAGTGTACCTAGGTTAAATCTTGCTGAGGGGTTGAAGATGAGAAAAACCTACATGGGCTTGAGAAACTGTAAAAATAGCTATGAGCCGCTTAAGCATATTTATGTTCACAAGAAAAACAAACAAAAAGCTGGCTGCAAGAACTGCAGAGTTTTTCATTGCCGTGAACAAAATATCTGACAAGAACAATTTTGAAGACAAAAATTTGTTTTGGTTCATGGTTTCGGAGGTCTCAGTCCATGGGGCATGGCATTGGAAAGCTGCTTAGGTCATGGCAGCAGGGAAATGGAGAAAGGGGGAGGGGGAGAGGAGCCAGGGACAAAAATAGTCTCCAAGGATGCACCATCCATGATCTACTTCTTTCGTCAATGCCCCACTTGCCTACAGTTGCAATCTGGTGCTTTACTGGAATTATTAATATATCAAATGACTTAATCCACAGACATGGTGACAGCTCTTAGGATCATATCATTTCCTAAAAGCCTCACCTCTGAAGGTTGCCACTCTGGTGATCAGACTTTCAATACAGAGCCTTTTGGAGGACATTACACACCTAAACCATGACAGTAGTCCAAGGGAGGCAGATGGAAATGAGAAAGTATGTGTAGGAGAATTACTGATTAGAAGTATTGAAACGGAAGGAGATAAAAGTTCTAATTTTAAGGACACAAATGACTGATGTTTGACAATAACAGACTATAAAGAATGAGTGAAAATGATTTCTGTATTTTTAAACATGGGATATTTTTAAATGGTAGAGTGGGGAACATTAGCATGCATCACACAGTTTTCATGAGTTAATGAATCTTCCCTTAGGTTCTAGAAAGCTGGCAGCTGGCATCTCTCACCAGTCAGCTCTCTTGGAAAAGTTCCTTAGCTGAAGAAGCTGTCATGTGAGTGTTATGGACCTTTCAGGTGTAGCCCAAAAATATTTCTCATTTAATGTAGTAAAAAAAAAGATACATAAACTTGCTACAAGGAATGAAAACTGGGAAGAGCTATCTCAGCTTCAGAGACTTGCATTGGACATTGACTCTTTACCAAAACTGTATCACAAACTTCATTTCCTGTGCAGTGTGACTCTTTTATTGGTTTTTCACAAATCCCAGGCATTCTCCCTAATAAAATTACAACATGTAATCTCTATTTCCCTGGGAAGTCCACTTGTAGGAGTTGCAATTTTGAACACTATGTGATTCTTTCAGTATTAAAAGAGGTTTTTTTTTTTTTAGTATTTAGGTAATGTATTTTTTTTTAAATATTTATGTTTTAGTTGTAGGTGGACACAGTATCTTTATTTTGTTTTTATGTGGTGCTGAGGATCGAACCCAGTGCCTTCCGCGTGCTAGGCGAGCACGCTACCACTGCGCCATAACCCCAGCCCCTTAGGTAATGTATTTTTAATGTGTCTTTTCAGCAATGCTGTCATGGCTCTGAATTTCCTGGTAAAACCCTCACCCAAGAAACCAAGTCAGAAATCTGGGAGCCACCCTTGACTTCTTCCTAGGCCCTGTGTTTGCCAACATCCTGTCAACTCATTTTTATCAAATCTAAATTACATATTTCTCCTTTGTGTCAAACTTTTCTTGCTATGTTTTGGCCTTGAGCATTACTTTCATAGTTTGACAGTCTCATGGTATTTTCTAGCCAATTTTCCAAACTCTAGGTAAAAAAGTAGTCCATCTAATATTCCCAACTCATCTTGCCACTTCTAGACTTAAAATTCTTCTGTGACTTTCCATTATCTACAGAAAAAGGATGAATATTTATGGAGATTTGTAATAAGTACTTGGAGATCATTCTCATTTGTATATTTCTGGCACTGTCTTCTGCTTTGTATCTCACAAGACCCTGTTACTCTGTAGGACAGCGAATGTGTGTAGTATTTGCTATTTACCATGAACAAATGTATTCAAAAGGCATTTTATGTATTGTGTCATGTAAAGTAGTGAGGTTACTCACTACTACTCACTGCTTTAGCAAACTACTTACAATACCTTGGCTATATCAGAGGCATAAATGCCTCAATATAAGATTGCTGGGTCCATATGCAATGACCTCTCCTTCCCCCTGACTTCTTTGTTAATATCTGC
This sequence comes from Xerus rutilus, assembly GCA_028644305.1. Classification (NCBI taxonomy): domain Eukaryota; kingdom Metazoa; phylum Chordata; class Mammalia; order Rodentia; family Sciuridae; genus Xerus; species Xerus rutilus. Next base: position 17,416,577 of record CM053405.1, on the reverse strand, counting down.
TGATGCATTTGGTCTTAGTTTTTTTTTTTAATTACTTCTTTTAACTAATATTTTCTTTTGCTACTTTGGAGTTTAGTGTGACATGCTTATCACCAATAATCTTAAGACATTTCTCTCATATATACTCTAATACTTTACTAAAATCTTTTCTTTTTCTCTTTTATGAAATGGATATCCCTATGTGGCATAGATGATCCTCCCCTCAGGCTCCCAAATAACTAGGACTAACAGGAAGGTACTACCACATCTGACTCTAAAGTACTGTTTAACTTTTCGCCCCCCCCTACTGAAATATTAGTATGTGAAAAAAATACATATAATGTTTTCTCTCAGTAATCCCAAATCTTTAACAAGTAAAGCAAATAATACATAGACCATACATATGCCTTTTTATATCAACAAGTACAATGATTGAATGTTTTTTCAACAAATCTGAAAAGTTGAATAATTTCTTCATGTTACACATAGTATTGTAGGCAAGCCCCAAATGATCATTGGATGTTCTCGACTTTAGAATGGAGTTATAACTCTGCCTTCTACCATTTCAGCTTAAGTGAGATACTCAGTAGCTGTACCTGAATATGTATCTCAGGATTTTTGGTGCCAGGCAGACAACTCCAGGGGGCTTTAGCTCTGGGCCAGTTTCTCTATAGTTGACAGTGCTATATGCTGCTATTTTCCACAGAATTTTCCTATAGCAGCTCTATGTTAGCATTACTTAGAGAAGGCTTGCAGAGGCTGATAGTGGACAGTCAAACCTCTACTTATAATTACTACAAGCACATTGTCTGTACCCAGGAAAAACAAAAAAACTACTGTGGTCATTTTTATTAACTCACTCCATTGTCTATTTCTTTTCTTTTTCTTACACAATTGCTTCCACTCTTATCAACCTCATGTTCCACTTGAACTTTGACCTCCTGATGTTCATTAATAAATTCTAATCAAGTACCAGATAACTTTTTAAAAATGCTGCCTACATCATATAAATTAGTGAAATGATATTTTATATTTGCAAAATGAAAGCATCTTCCCAGAGAAGAAAATGAAGTATCTGAAAATTGCCTTATTTATATAAATCAGCAGCTACAAGAGCAGAAACTAATAAACACAATTAATAAACTTATTTTTCATTTTCATTTGGATTGTCTCAGTAGTTTCATCAGAGATGTTCAAGGACCATTTCCAATAGTGAACTAGCAAAGCATGATAAGTTTATATGAAAAAATATAAATGGAAAAGGCTTTTTATAGTAAGCATTTAATAGCATTAGTTAAAAGGACATTATTTAAGACAGTCTTTCAACTAGATTTACATTGGTGCTTTTCTCACTTTCAGTAGAGAAATTATAATACCAGATAAATTATAAAAAACAAAAAGGAACATATATTTAGTGTATTTATGAATTATTTAATAACAAAATTAAAACATGAACTTCTAAAACATTAAGCTTACTGGATAGCATTTTCATTGTTTTCCCTTAATATGCTTTGCTAGCTAAACTCATCAAAAAAACTTGATGAATTTGTTTTGTATTAAATTAAATTTAGGACAGTTTTACAAAAAGAAAAAGTCAAAAATAGCTGAAGTCAACTTGGCCTTTATTCTTCACGTTGTCAGCTTACATCCAGGCAACGCTCAGGTATTTGTTGTGATGTTTTTCTTTCAAGCATGTTTTACAGAAGTATGGTGTAAAATGTTTGATATCCCTCTAGAAGTAATCAGTAATGTTCCATGAGACAGAAAGAATGCAGCTGGTGTTCTGACACTAGATGGCATTCCTGTGTAATCAGAAGAGAAAAAGTCTAATGCAGTTGCTGATCTGTGCTCCTCAGACCCCTCACAAATTCAGAAATGAACGGATCACAGGGAAACTTAAAAATAACTTTTTTTTTCAGAGGAAAATATGAGAAAGCCGATTTTGCATCGTTATTTACAATTTACCTATTATAATATCAAAAAAGTATTGTGCATTTTCATTAAATACAAGAAAGGATGTTACCTACTAAAAGCTAACTTTAATTATTTTTCTAAGATACATACTTTCATACAATTACGTTGGTTTGCATTGATAATGCATAAAACATATTTGTTTGAATTATCTATAAGTAGGACAACACATTTATTTTAATGAGAAAATATTAATAACAAAAAGGATTATGTTTAGGTTCATTAGTTTTTTAAAAAGTATAAATGAAATATAAGGACTTCTTAAGATTAAAGTCATCTGTCAGTACTACAGGGGAATTTCTCCACAACCCTAAAACACACATTTGCTCCTAGGCAAAATATTGCACTATTTGCCTGTAACCTATACACATTCTCCCCTACTCTTTATCTCTAGACTATTTATACCAAATACAAAGTAAATGTGATGGATTTGCTGTGCTCTACAGTTAAGGGAATAAGGACAAGGAACAAAGGTTTATATGTTCAGTACAGACGAAGTTTTGTTTTCAAATATTTGTTTTATTTTGTGATTATAGGAATCAATTCCAGGGCCTTTTTCATTCTAGGGACTCATCTACCACTGACCAGCCCTTTAGGACATTTATGGTTGGTTGACCAATGCTATCATAAATGATGTAGTTTACTCAGGTTTGTATTGTTACAGCTTCTACGTAGAAATAAAATTGAGTTTTGTAAACTGACCTGGTATGTTACAAATTTAGCTTAACTCAGCTATCTTTTATAGATACCTCCAGAATATTTTCCATAGAAGATTCTATCAGTGAATAAGTTAATCTATCTCCTTTCATTGCTTTTGCTTTTTTTAAATTTTGTTGCCCTGCTGCACTTGCTTAGACCCACAGTATCAGGATAAATTGTGAATGTTAAATGTCCTTGCCTTCTTCTGATCTAAATTTTAATCATTCTTTTAAAAATATGACATAATCAGCTGGGCACAGTGGCGCATGCATGCCTGTAATCCCAGAGCTCAGGAGGCTGAAGCAGGAGAATCACATATTCAAAGTCAGTCTCAGCAACTTGGTGAGGTACTAAGCAGCTTAGAGATACCCTGTTTCTAAATAAAATATAAAAAAGGCTGAGGATGTGGCTCAATGGTTAAGTGCCTCTGGGTTCAATCTTTGGTACCAAAAAAAGAGAAAGAGAGAGACATTATCTTTAGAATTTAATAGATACCTTTTATCAAGTTGCCATTGTTCTCCTCCAAGATTTCTGATTTTTCAATATTTATGAGTAGATATTGAATATTGTTATGTTTTTTCATCATCTGTCAAGTCCATATGTTCTATTGATATGGTGAATTACTTTAATTTTTGAAAGTTGCATCAGCCTGTATTGCCATGGAAAACCCCATTTAGTCATAAAAAAGCAAAGTTACAAATATGTAATATAAATAATAAACCAATTTTGTGCACATTTTATAACTATAATACAGGTGACCAGTAAAGCTAGTATAATATTCTGAATAAAATTACAGATTGATCTAAATTTGATACAATGATTTTTAGAAATGCATTAAAATATATTTTTGATATATATTTAGGTTAAAAATTGAAGTAAAATAATTAGAAACTAAGATTTTAAGTGAAATAAAGGGAAAAATAAATATGTTATACAGAATGTGTATAATACTAGATAAATTGGCTTTTTTTTGTTTTGGTACCAGGGATTGAACTCAGAGGTACTCAATCACTAAGCCCCATCCCCAGACCTATTTTGTGTTTTATACAGAGACAGGGTCTCACTGATGAATTGGCATTTTTGAATATCAAAGTGAAATCACAAATTTATCAATGTTTGTTTTATATTTGTCCCTTAAAGATACCTAGAAACATTGATACTCCAGTAGCAATGACAAGAAGAAATTGAGTTTCCCAATAAAATAAAAAATGTGTCTTTGGGATAATTGCTGATGCTAGGTCTGAATCAAGCAAGTACAAGGGGAGAGTAAGACTTCATGATGTGTGAGGAGCAAGGAATTCTAAGGAAAATGAATCGACTCGTGGATACAGAATTTAGCATGAATTTCCTGTTTGCTAAAATGTGAAAATTGAAGTATCAAAATAGCAATTATAATTGACTGGGACAGAATTAATAAATTTAAATCCATAGATAATTTCAAATTAAAAGAAAAGGCAGGGCTGGGGTTGTAGCTTAGTGGTAGAGCCCTTGCCTCACAAGTGTAAGGCACTGGTTTCAATCCTCAGCACCAAAAATAAATAAATAAAATTATTGTTTCCATCTACAACTAAAAAATTTTTTTAAAAAAGAAAATACACTCACTAATGCTTTGCCCTTTCCACCACGTGGCGGCTTAGCTAGAAACTTTCATCTGTGAACCGGAAAGTAAGGTCTCACTTCAGACCTGGTGACTTGATCTTGGACTTCCCAAACTTCAGGACAATGAAAAGTAAATTTATGTTTTTTAGGAGCTATAAGCCTTACTGTATATTTTCATTACATTACTATGCAGTGACTATGACACCAGACAAAAACAATTGTTATAAATTTCTCTCATACATTTCTTCTTCTTCTTCTTCTTCTTCTCCTTCTCCTTCTCCTTCTCCTTCTCCTTCTTCTTCTTCTTCTTCTTCTTTTTAAGTACTGAGGATTGAACTCAGGGGCACACAACTACTGAGCCACTTCCCCAGCCCTATTTTGTTTTTTTGGTTTTTTTTAAATATTTATTTTTTAGTTGTAGGTGGACAGAATATCTTTTATGTTTTTTATTTTATTTTTTATGTGGTGCTGAGGATCAAACCCAGTGCCTCATGCGTGCTAGGCAAGCACTCTTACCACTGAGCCATAACCCCAGCCCCTCTATTTTGTTTTTTATGTAGAGACAAGGTCTTAGTTGCTTAGTGCTTCTTCACCGTTGCTAGCTTTGAACTCGCCATTCTCCTGTCTCAGCCTCCCAAAGTGCTGGGATGACAGGAGAGCACCACCACGCCGGGCTACTTATATACGTTTTAGTGACTCCCAGCAGCTTCTGCTGCCTGCCTGCCTGCCTGGTTCGTAAGCGGGAGCAGGTTCTTCTGGGCTCCTTCCTGGGGTCCTGTCTGGCTGTCTATCCTACCGTCCTGTCCACCACCCTCCCTATCTTCTAGCCCCAGAGTTCTGCCCTCCCGTCGCCAGACCCGGTGTCTACATGGGAAGGTCCAGAGAAGTGGTCCTGGCTGAATAACAGTGTTTGGCAGTACTTCCTTTCCCACCTGACCCCACACCCCCTCTCCCCAAGTCATACATTTTCTTCTTAATGTAAAAATTTATATTAAAGAAATGAACAATTCTGATAATTTATAATAATTATAAATATTTATAGGGAACATTGTGATATATCAATATATGTATACAGATCAAGTCAGGGTAATTAGTATTTCTTTTTCCTTATCCTTTCTTTAGATTTAGATATTTCAAACTCTTATAGCTTTACATAAGAAATATAATAGTCATCTTACTGTGCTATAGAATTCAAGAACTTATTACTCCAATCTAATAATGTATTGGTACCTGTTATCTGCCTCCTAACACTTTGTCAAGTCATGAAAGCATCTAATAATTACTATCATGTTCTCTTCTACTTTGAGATCACATTTTCACCTCCCACATCTGAGGGGAACATGTGGTATTTATCGTTCTGTTCCTGGATTATTTCCCTTGACATAATGTCCTCCATCCCATTGATTTAATTGCAAATGACAAGATACTTTTTTTATGGCTAATATTTTATTGTATAGTGTATTGTAGTATATATACTACACTTTATTTAATATTTTATTGTGTATATATATATTACACTTACATGGCAGTGAGCACTACGTTCATTGATACATTACTGAGTTGTATTGGGGTATACTGTAAAATGGCGCCAAGCAGTGGGCCCCGGACCAAGCATCTCACCCCAAGAGAGCCACATCACCTAGCAGCTATTGGCTGACCTCTATTTCCGCGCTCGTGGACAATGCATGATCCCCAACCTAAACACTTCTATACTGCTACACGTGGACAACCTGCTTCCACATTAGTGGCTGGAAAAGGAAACGCTATTGGCCCCCTGCCCTTATACAATGTCGTAATTCCCCACAATAAAGGGAGTTCCTGCTTGAGACAGAACCCTCCAGCTCCTGGTGGTTTCCCGCAGGACAACTTTACCTTTCTCGGCTGGACCTTGATGGGGAGTGCCTGGGGATTCCCTTTTTTCGCTGGTCGGGAAAGCTGACCTCCAGCTTGAAACCCCGACAAGTTGTGCACCAATAAACCTGGAAGTTCAATAATCTTCTTGGAATTCTGATTCCAATATGATAGCTGTCACATGACAATATTGTTTTTATTTTTTCAGAGAACTTCTGCATATTGCTGTTCTAATTTGCATTTCAACTTCCAGTGCAGAGCATTTTTTTTTTTAAATATTTTTTTTAGTTGTAGATGGACACAATGTCTTTATTTTTTTATTGCTTTGTATGTGGTGCTGAGGATCGAACCCAGGGCCCCACACATGCGGGGCAAGCGCTCTACTGCTGAGCTACAATCCCAGCCCCAGAGCATTTTTTTTTACACCATCCTTGCCAGCATGTTATTTTTTGCATTTTTAAAAATAGCCATTCCAAAATGATTGATATGATTTCTCATTGTGGCTTTAACATGCATTTCCATTTTGCCCAGTGATGTTGATAATTAAAAGAAAATTTCGTTGTCCACTTATGTTTATTCTTTTGAGGAGAAATATATATTCATATTAGTTGCCCATATTTTGATTGTTTGTTGCTTTTTGAGTCCTTTATATGGTCTAGATATTACTACTTTGTCAACCAATTAATGTCCAAATATTTTCTACCATTTCTTAGGTTTTGTCTTTACTGAGGTGAATGTTTCCTTCATGTGTAGAAGCATCATAGCTTGAAATGGGCCCATTTGTCTAATTTTTGTTTTGTTGTCTATGCTTTTGGGATCTTAATTTTTAAAAATTTGCCAAATCCAATGTTTTTAAGTGCTCCCCATATTCTCTCCCCATTACTTCAAAGTTTAGATCTTACACTAGGATTTAAATGTCTTTGATACATTTTGGATTATTTTTTAATATGGTCAGAGCTGGAGTTAAGATTCACTTTTCCACATGTGGATATCTAGTTTCTCCAACACTTGCTTTTCTTTCTTACTTATTAATCTTTGTGGCTTCATGATTTTATGTATCTGTAGAATTTGATCGTTTCCAAGCAGTTTATTTTTTTTAAGGCTATTGTGAATGGGGTAGTTTTCTTAATTTCTCTTTCAGAGAATTCATCACTGATGTATAGAAATGCATATGATTTATGGTTGTTGATTTGGTATCCTGCAACATTCCTGAATTCATTTTTTAGCTCTAAAAGTTTTATGGTGGAATTTTTGGATCTTCTAAATATAGAACCCTATCATTGGCTAATAGTAATAGTCTGAGTTCTTCTTTTCCTATTTGTATCCCTTTGATTTCTTCCATCTGTCTACTTGCTCTGGCTAGAGTTGCAAGGACTATGTTGAATAGGAGTGGTGAAAGAGGGCATCTCTATCTTCTTTCAGTTTTTAGAAAGAATGCTTTCAATTGCTGTCCATTTAGAATGATGTTGACCATGGACTTAATGTAGATAGCTTTTACAATGTTGAGGTATATTCCTGCTGTTCCCAGTTTCTCTAGTGTTTTGAACATAAAGGAGTGCTCTATTTTGTCAAATGAGTTTTATGCATCTAATTAGATGATCATATGATTCGTATCTTTTATTGATGTAATGAATTACATTTATTGATTTCTGTATGTTGAAAAACATTGCATTCCTGGGATGAACCCCACTTGATCATTGTGTACTTTTTAATACATTTTTGTATGTGATTTGCCAGATTTTTATTGAAAATTTTTGCATCTATGTTCATCAGGTCTGAAGCTTTTTTCCTTGATGTGTCTTTGTCTAGCTTAGGTATCAGGGTGATACTAGCCTCATAGAAGGAGTTTGGAAGAGTTCTCTCCTTTTCTATTTCATGGAATAATTTGAGGAGTATTGACATGAGTTCTTCCTTGAAGGTCTTGTAGAATTTAACAGCAAAAAAATAAGACAATCAATAACGGACTAAAGAAATGAACAGAAACTTCAGAGAAGAAGATAAACAATCAACAAATAACAAAAGATGTTGAACATTTATAGCAGTTAGTAAAATGCAAATAATCAAAACTACTCTAAGATTTCATCTCATTCCAGTGATAATGGCAATTATCAAGAATACAAACAATAAGTGTTGGCGAGGATGTGGGGGAAAAGGTAAACTCATTCATTGCTAGTGAATGTGCAAATTAGAGCAACCACTCTGGAAAGCAGTATGGAGATTCCTTAGAAAACTTGAAGTGAAACCACTATTTGACCCAGCTATCCCACTCCTCAGTTTATACCCAAAAGTCTTCAAATCGATATACTTCAGTGACACAGCCACTTCAATGTTTATTGCGGCTCAATTCACAATAGCTAAACAATAAAACCAACCTAGATGCCCTTCAATAGATGAGTAGATAAAGAAAATATGGTATATATACACAATGGAATATCGCTCAACCTTAAAGAAGAATGAAATTATGACATTTGCAGGTAAATGGATGGAGTTGGAGCATACCAAGCTAAGCAAAAGAAGCCAATCCCAAACAACCAAAGGCCAAAAATTATCTCTGATAAATGGCTACTGAACCGTAATGGGAAACAGGGCCAGGAAAGAATGGAGGAATTTTGGATTGGGTAGAGGAGAGTGAGAAGAGGGGAGGAGGTGTAAGGGTGGGTAGCATAGTGGAATAAGATTGACATTATTATCTTATGTACATGTATGATTTCACAAATGGTGTGACTCTGCATCATGTACAGCCAGAGAAATGAGAAATTGTGCTCCATTTGTGTATAATGAGTTGAAATGCATACTGCTGTCATACATAACTAATTAGAACAACAACAAAAAAGAAAATAAATAAATAACAAGGAACCTCAATACATATAACAACAACAACAAAATTTGATCATTTCCTTTTTCTTTTTCATGTATTAGTTGTTTTAGGGTCTTTATATTTCAAATGTTTTCCTATGCTGAGGATCTTTATTTCACATGTAGGACTCTTCTACTTATCTTTTGTAATACTGGTCTGGTCATGATAAATTCCTTCATTTTTTGCTTGTTTTAATGAGTCTTTATGTTCTCTTGCTTTTTCATGCTTCTTGTTTTGATATTAGTATATATCTGGCTGATCAGTTGTCTTTACCAATTATATAGGGTAGCTTTCACGGTAACAGACTTTCTCTGGAAGTATATGTTAGGGTGTTTAATTTTGGCTGATCTGAAATTTGGTAATCTAAGTTTTGGCTTTGGATCCACTGTGCATTATCATAGAGTCTCCTTGTAGCTTCTTTAGCCATGTTCAGTGGTTTTAGATCCAGTTCCTACAGTAGTAGGTTCAGAGAGCCATCTCATTTCTTCAGACTTTGCAAGATGGAGCATTGGAATAGCACAGACAGATGTTTTGCAAGTATCAGTGGGGATGGGGCACCCACTATGTGGACACTTCAAAAGGTCTAGGCAACTGGGGTACATGTGCCTGCACAGCAACAGTGTTACACTGCAAGTGTTTGTGTGTCTCACAGGAATGGAGGCACTCCAGTATATGTATGTGGATAGGGCTTAGTGAAGCTATCAGTGGTAGTGGGCACTAGACAACATCCATGGGCCACACAAGGGTACCTTTTCTAAGATTGGCCATCAGCACATATGGTGTAGCTCACATAGTAATGGGAGCAGAGTATCTCTGTGGCATAGAACATACCTGTCAGTCTATGGTGGTTAAGTGTTTTAGTGAGTTTTCTGTCACTAAGACAAAATATGTGAGAAAAACATATGGGGGAAGGATTTATTTTGTCTCATGGTTTCATGTTTCAGACCCTGGTGACTGGCCCTGATGTTTCTGAGTTTGTGGTGATGCATAACATAATAGCAGAGAGGGTTAGAACAAAGTTTCTCACTTTATGGTGGTTGAGAAAAAAGTGGGGAAGATACCAGGAACAAAATATATCTTTTCTGCATCCCTAGTGACTTAACTCCTCCAAATAGACCACACAGCCTAAAGTTTCCATCAGATCCCAATAATTTATTTAATTATCAACCCCAAAGTGGTTTAATCCATCAAAACCCTCATTATACAGTCACTTCTCCAAAGTTCAAGCTCTGAAAATTGCTGCATTGGGAACCAAGTCTTCAACACATGAGTCTTTGCTGAATATTCCGGATCAACACACAATGCTTTGTCCTATCCCCCAAAGACTTATGCCCACCATATAAGTCAAAATACATTCAACCTATCTCCAAGAGTAACAGTCTTAACAATTCCAGAATTGCTCAAAAATTCAAGTAGAAAATCTCCTCTGAGAGTGAAGGGTATTCTTTGCTGTGAGCCCATGGAAAAACCAAACAAACAAACAAAAAATAAACCAAAAAAAACCCAAGTTACATAAGTCAAATATATAATGGTGGGACAAACACAAGGTAGACATTCCCATTTTGTAAAGGAGGAATAGAAACATAAAACATGAGGGATGGAAACCAAACAAGACTAAATCAGGGGACTCATCAGGGAAAATGTTAAATTGTGCAGTCTCATGTCTGGCATCTGGGGCATGTACTAATGTATTGTGAGTCCTCCATGACCTATTTCTGCTGACAGCTCAAGCAGTAGTCAGACATGCTTGAACAATGGCTGCAGCAGCCCCTGAGTAGTTGGAAGGCTGCACATACTTGAAAACATCATGGGAGAACTATCTCAGGTTCAGTTGATCCAGACTGGGGCAATGGCTGAGTTGTTGCTAGGGGCTTAGTTCCAACTTCTTGGCTAGACTATCCAAAAGTCTTATTGTTCCACAGTTTTATTAGTTCATCAATATTGTATTCTAGTCCTCTCTCCCAAATATTCTGACCAAATGAAAGTGTTCATTCCTTTTTCTTATCCTCCTTTGTAGAAAAGAAGCACATTTGTTGCCTCTGGTCAGCTGTCATGATGGAATTTTATAGACAAACTCTTGTTCTGCTATTTCTTTTGAAACTGAATTTCACTTAACAAATCACTCCAGATGTTGAAGAAATTATGCTTTAAAACTAATAATGCTAGAGGATAAAAGTAAAGTTATAGAAATTGAAATTTCCTAATGACCCTCAAGAAAATCATTGATTCAGAAAAGAAACATCAATCAGTGCTAAAGGCAATAAGTAAAATATAGTTGAGGAATTGAATGTTCAGTGTGCTCCAAATTATCATGGCATGAATTATTTATTATTCATAAATAGGAAATGGTAAGAGTACAATGGAGAGATAAAAGAACATTATGTGCCTCTTGGTGTTAAATGGATCAATTTGAATCTAACCTCTCCTCTGGAAATAATTTCCAGTTTATAGGAACAAAGATAGAAAAATATATTAAATAATAAAAAAGAGGAGGGTCACATCTATACTCCATTTAATAGACTGAAGATACAAAACAACAAAATAATATGTGTGGGCTTTATATACATATTTGAGGGATTGGCACTTCTCAAAATATCTTTTGAAAATAAGAAATTAAATGTATGCTAGATAATATGAATTATACTGACAATTTTGTTAGCATATGTGAATTTTGATTAAATATAAAAAAGTTTCCATATGATTTGAGTATATTTGCTAAAGAGGTTTTTGCGATAAAATATTAAATATTTTAGCTTTTCAATATTTGTTTCTATGTTTGTGCAAAGGAAGCACATATGTCAAAAAACTGACATTTTTTGGGTCTAGACATTGGGTAGACCTGAGATTTTCTGCATGAGTCTTTGTATTATTCATTATGTATAAAAGATTTTATATTAAAAATTTGTTTCATAGATTATTTTTAATGGAATACCTACTATATAAAGTAAGTACACCATGAATTTGTACAAATCTATATTTAGTATTTATTAAAAATTATAGCTGTTTGTATAGCAGAGAGATTCTAAAAGAAATCCAGTGTTCTTCCATACATATGTAACATAATTTTTCATTGACAAATTTTCAATGTTCTTTGAGAAAGAAAGAGAAAATGTATTATTTATAACACATGTAATCAGCTGGAAAAGTTATAGTTAAGAATTCTTTCTGAGTGTTTTAAAATACTAGACTATCAATCATTTTAAGACTTTGAAAAAACAAATGCCATTTAGTATGGGTTTAGATGACAGAAAACTAATTTAATGACTCAAAGCTACATTCTCTGTCATGTCAGGAGTGCACTGCTCAGAGTTCATTACCAGCCCTGCATGACCTGACATAAATCCAATACAGTACATGCCCCAAGGTATTTAGTTGCAAGGTGCAAGGAGTCTTTTGCTTGGTTAAAACAGAAGATGGATTGACAGGCAATTTGATTTTTTTGAAATCTAAATCTTTTGAATCGCTTATCTGATGGCAAATGCAGACTGAGAGCTATGTTATGACCAAATGAATAAATAAACAAATAATTTTGAATTTTGTGGGATTATGCATTACTTAAAAAAAACTTTCTAATTCAAGTTAATGCTAAAGAAACAAGTCCCACAGGAAAAATTCAATAGTATAAATGATCCAAAACAGACATAAGCTTTATTGTTATGTATGTACATTGGTTTTTTATATACTTAATACTTTGTATTCCATGAAAAGCACTGCTGAGTTAAGAAATCTAATTTATTCATGTAAAATAGAAAAATAATTCCTAAATGAAAAGGGAATTATTTCATTTATCTTTCTCAAACCTTCATTATCTGATTTAAAAAAAACTCTTCTCCTATGATACCTTATACATATTCTACTATGAAAGATTTAAAGGTAACATTTAACTGAATCATAAGGACCCCTTTTGACTTCTATAACATATAATCAGGACTTCAGTTCAAAATATGTACATTTTCTATCACATTCATCTTTATTGGATTTAGAAATTATTTGTATTCATTGTCATAGTTATTTCTAAATTTGTAAACTTCCTTATGAGGATCACTTAAAACAAGGACTGATAATTTATAATATTCCTACTAGGGATAAATGTGGAACTCTTACATTTTTTAAGGCATAATGTATTGCTTCAAATGCAGGAATCATGGCTTTTAGATTACTTGTTATAGATAAAGAATTTGATATTAGCATAACCCAAAACCCAGCTATACACATACACTATATACTTATCATACTGATAAGGTATTATTTTCACACTAATAAGACTAACTGATTTTCTAGTTAATCAAGTGATAGTATTAGACTTACAGACTGATTTTGTCTGCATGTGGAGTTAGGAGCAAAACTGTACTTTTCTCCTTTAAAATGTATTTTTGCCTGAAATACACTCTGTTCTACAAAGCTAAGTATAAACAAATTCTATTAATTTTCAGCAAGCTACTGTTCAGTGAAAAAAAAATACCATTTGATTGTAACAAGGAAAACTCCAAACAGAACATATAAATCAGTACTATTGGCAGTTGGAAAAGACACATTGCCTAGCTTCCTGTTAGTGACTAAGGAAATAAACGACCATTTTAGTGGTTTTCAAAGCTCTTGGAAGAGTAAATGAAGACAGCTTGTGAAAATTGCTGATGGGAATTCATCATAATAGAGGCCTGAGTTATATAAGCAACATTTATTTGCCTGATTTGATCACTCTAAAAGGGAATAAAATTTTAGATTAAGAGTTTTCTTTATATGAGAAAATGCTGAAACAGCACAAAAGATTCAGAGTTTTCAGAAGATATTAATGGAAGAAAATTTTAGTTTACATCATTCTGAATTTAAACATGTGGAATTTCTTAAGGTGCCCAACAAAAAATTCACAGTTGTTTCCTTTTATAAGATACACTGGATGGGATTAATGTTAAGAGCATCAGTTTGGCATATGTAAAATTTAAAACAGTCTAATATCAGGTCCTTGATAATGTGAGAACTGTGAGATTCAGAGAAAGATGTATTAAATATTAGAGAAGAAATCAGTGAAGGAGAAAATAAGAACAAATAAAACGGGAGAACCCTGTGGAATCAAAGTTAGTTATTTGAAAAGATTAATAAAATTGACCAAATTCTATCTATATTGCTCTAACAAAAGAAGAAAGTTCTCAATATCATAAATAAAAAAAGGAGATGTGAGTATGAAGGCTACTGGTATTTAAATGAATGTACCACATACATGCAAAACTTTATGCTTATAAACTGGAATACTTTGATGAGAGAACTATTCTTGAAAGACAAAATTGCACAAAATTGAACTGAGGAAATTAGAAATACTAAATTAATTAAATAAAATACATTTTTAATTTAAAGCTTTAAAATAATTCAGGAGCCGGGCGTGGTGGCGCACGTCTGTAATCCCTGCACTTTGGGAGGCTGAGACAGGAGAATCAGGAGTTCAAAGCCAGCCTCAGCAACGGTGAGGCACTAAGCAACTCAGTGAGACCCTGTCTCTACATAAAAAACACAAAATAGGGCTGGGGATGTGGCTCAGTGGTCCAGTGCCCCTGAGTTCAATCCCTGATACCAAAAAATAAAATAAAATAAAATAAAATAAAATAAAATAAAATAAAATAATTCAGGCCCAGTCATTGGTCAATTTTATCAAACATTTAAGGAAGAAATAATATTAATATATTAAAACAGAAAATTTTCAAAAAGTAAAAAGCAAGAGAGTTTTTAAAAAAGATATGCAAGTAGATAAAAATCACATGAATAAATGCTAACAGCATTAACCCTCAGTTAAATTCAAATTAGAATCACAAAAGAGTATGAACAGTCACAGAAGAAAGGGACTATCACTGAAAAGTCTGTCTTTTCCAAGTGCTGACATGTATGCAAAGCAATTGACACTTCACTACATTGCAGTTAGTATAACAGAAATAATTATTTTTAGAAATTCTTTGATATTTCTTATAATTGAAGCAGACTTAAAATGTGTCACATTTCTACTCCTAGGCATCTACTCAAAAAAAAATAAAAATATATATCTATGCAAAACATGCATATTGAATCTTTATTTATAATGGAATTCCAAACTGATAACAATCTAAAATGCATGCGTATTTTGTAGTATGAAAATTATATTCTAATATATTTTATTTAAAAATTCAGTAAGCATGTGAATCATAGGTTAAACTTACTAAAGTGTTCAGTCCCTGACTATAGTCTCAAGCTATAAACTTTTTGACACATATTCTGAACAAAGGCAAGAATGGAGAAACTCACGGTTTAACTGCTGTATATAAATTCACTAATAAGAATGTTTTTCTTGTATAAGACATTATATATTATGAAATATATATATTTATATACATAAACATATATACATGTGCACATACATGTATAAACAAGATTGTATATTCTATGAAATATTTATTTTAAATAAGACATGCAGCTGTTTGGTAAATTGACAACTAATTTCTCTGTTATTAGAAATCTAATTACTAAACCAGGCATGGTGGCACACACTTGTAATCCCAGCACTTTGAGAGGCTGAAACAGGAGAATTGCAAATTCAAAGCCAACCTCAGCAACTGCGAGGCACTAAGCAACTCAGTGAGACTCTGTCTCTAAATAAAACACAGAACAGGGCTGGGGATGTGGCTCAGTGGTCAAATACCCCTGAGTCCATCCCCAGTACCAAGAGAAAAAAAAAGAAATCTAATTACTAATTACTATCCTTTTCTACATTAAATTGACAGTTCTCTAGCAACAAGAAGCAACGAAGAGAAGGGGTATTATTTCTTTCTTACTGTTAAATAAAGATCCACATGTACATTTAGTGTAATGCAATCATAGGAATCGGGGCTTAGATATGGCAATATTTGCCATATTACCAACTTTTATATTTGTTAGTAGTTTCTATCAAATATTGAACAAACACATGAAGAAATACTTTTACATATAAAACATGGCCCCTTGGGTCTACCTTCTCAATACTTGACAAAATGTCAACTTAATCCTGGATAGGCAGAATCAATATTATTAAAATGGCCATACTACCCAAAGTGTTATACAGATTCAATGCAATCCCAGTTAAAATCCCAGAGTCCTTTCTTATAGAAATAGAAAAGGCAATCATGAAATTCATTTGGAAAAATAAGAGACCCAGAAGAGCCAAAGCTATCCTGAGCAAGAAGAGTGAAGCAGGAGGCATCACAATACCAGACCTTAAACTTTACTACAAAGCTATAGTAACAAAAACAGCATGGTACTGGCACCAAAAGAGACATGTAGACCAATGGTACAGAATAGAAGACACAGAGAGTAATGCACATAAATACAACTATCTCATACTAGACAAAGGTGCCAAAAACATTCATTGGAGAAAAGATACCCTCTTCAACAAATGATGCTGAGAAAATTTAACCCCTATCTCTCACCATGCACAAAACTCGACTCAAAGTGGGTCAAAGACTTAGGAATTAGACCAGAGACCCTGCATCTAATTGAGGAGAAAGTAGGTCCAAATCTCCATCATGTTGGATTAGGCCCCGAATTCCTTAACAAGACTCCTATAGCACAAGAAGTAAAAGCAAGAATCAATAAATGGGATGGACTTAAACTGAAAAGCTTCTTCTCAGCAAAAGAAACTATCAATGAAGTGAACAGAGAACCTACATTCTGGGAGCAAATTTTTGCCACACACACATCAGATAGAGCACTGATCTCCAG
>CM053405.1:17377796-17399405 GCA_028644305.1 Xerus rutilus | reverse complement strand
ATAAAGCAGTCACCTCAATGTTTATAGCAGTGCAATTCACAATTGCAAAACTATGGAAGCAACCCAGATGCCCTTCAATAGATGAATGGATAAAGAAACCGTGGTACATATACACAATGGAATATTATTCAGCAATAAAGGAAAATAAAATTATGGCATTTGTAGGCAAATGGATGGAACTGGAGAACATTATGCTTAGTGAAGTAAGCCAATCCCAAAACACCAAATACCGAATGTTCTCTCTGATTAGTGGATGAGGATACATAAGGAGGGTGGGAACGGGAAACATAGGAGAAATACAGGAACTCTGGATGCAGCAGGGGGAGGTGGGAGAAAGGAAAGGGGAATGGCATAGTAATGACGGTTGATTGAGAGGGTCATTACTACCCCTGGTGCATATATGAAGACACAAATGGTGTGACTTTTTCTGGTTTGCAACCTGAGAAATGGAAAAACTGAGCTCTGTTTATGGACTATGAGTTGAAACACATTTAAATAAAATAACTAAATTAAAAAATAAAGAAAATACATTATTTCATTGATAGTTAATCAAACTTTCAGTACCTCTAATCAAAAATAACAAGCTCTAATTGCTTACATATTTATGCACATAGTAAGATTTACTTTTCATCTATTTAAAGAAAATAATTAGTGTAATCTTTTAAGTCTTCACTATTTTAATGAAAATAGATTTGTACATACAAATTTTAATGGTGCACTTACTATATTGCAATATCTTATGGGCAAAACAAATATGATCCAAATACACTCTATGTTCATTGATATGTAAGCAACAAAAGAACATATCAAGGTGTTTAAATACAGCTGTAGCTTTCTGAGTCTTATAAGGGAAGAGAAAAATGAAATGGAGGCCCCAAAAGGAATATTGTCAGATATTATCTGAAAGTAAAATAAAAGTAAATAGAAAGTAAAAAATGTCATAAGTTATAATAAAAATATAGTTCAATCATTATCTTATGAATAAGCTATGGAGTTTTCTAAGGAATGCATATCTGTGCCAGTCCTAATGGTTATACATACACAAAAAACAAATGTTAAGAAAATTAAAAAAAAAAAAAAACTAAACTGAATATTCTTACCTGTAATAGGCTAACTACTCAAAGCTTATGATTTAATTCTTTTCTCAGTTTTTTTTCATGCAAAATTAGAGACTTAGTGGATGGATATAGTGAGGAATTTATAACTATAGGTAACAGATTAGAAATTTGAAAAAAAATGAAGGATAAATATAGCATTTGAATGACAGGATAAATCAGAGTGTTTTATTATATTGTTTAAACAACATAATGTTTGAATATATCTCTTTGAACAGATAAATGTTTTTAAAAAATAAGAAAAAGAGTGACCTGAGTATATGTAAATACAAAAGAAAAAATGTCAACAGGATACTTGAGATTGATGGTTGAAGGTTCTGCAAAGATATACTAAATTGCCCAAAAGAGAGAAAATATATAAAGCATGTCTTACATTTTTATAAGGACATTGGGCAATTAACTTGTCTTCTGTTACTTATGGAACTCTAAAAGAAAACAAAATGTAATAGTAAATAACTTAATTGAAGATAAAATGTCCCATTGAAGAGACAGAAGAGATGGACATGTAGATCAAGTGTGGGAATGGTGTTTTAGAACCAGATGTCATGGGTTCAGTAGGGAATCCAGAAGGATATTGATGGGACTAGGGCAGACACCACTGTGTGTATATGGTTCTTTTCACAGTTCCAATACATCCCATTCCGATTGTGGTTATCATACATATTTATTAGATAAAGGGCTTCCTTTTTTAGCACTAAGTTGCCATATTGGGAACTTTGAGCAAAGGAGAGGGAGAGAGCCTGAGGGCAGAAAAGATGGTGGAATGAGATGCACATCATTACTGTAGGTACATGTATGTACGCACATATGGCACAACTGTACATTGCATACAAACAGAAAAGTGAAAAGTTGTTCTCCAATTATGTACAATGAATTGAAATGCATTCTGCTGTCATTTATAACTAACTAGAACAAATAAAAAATAATAATGCCAAAAAATGTGGAACAATAAGTGGTAGTAAATTAAATACTATAAGGCAATGAAGATGGCCTGGTGATACTAAGAATGGAGCGAGTATGCATAACTAGGGTCAAATAAGTAACTGGAATATTTTTTTTACCTAAAAATATTCCAATGCAAAATGAGAGATTTTTAACAAACATTGCTGAGAATATGTAGCATTTGTGAAGGTACTGGATTTGAATGTGATAGCTTAAAAGATGACTGAAAGGGTGTTAGTGGAGTGTTTGCATTACATGGAATAAGTAATGCACCTGAATAAAGAATTAAACTTTCCAATATTGACTAACAATGATCACTAATGTGAATAATGAAAAGTTAATCTTTAAAAAGAGTTTTTGAGTTTTTCCTTCAGTCAATGTTTTATGTTTTATCTAATCTATTCACAAAGATTTAATGAGGACAAATAATTATGGGTATAAAATGGCAAATGAATTCTGTTCATAAAATAACTTTAACTGCTATATTTAATTTAGACTATTATGTGTTTCATTACATTGTTGATTTTTACTACCTTATATTTGGTCTTGTGGGTAGTGATGGTTTTACTAGATTTTCTATTTTTATAATCTGCTTCTAATTCATGTTACTGACTAGTTGCTTATGAGTAAACATAGATTTTTATTATATTATAACAATTATATATTTGGAGTTAGTAAAAAAGAATATAACAGATTGTATAGCAAAATAGTGAAGTTAACTTTTTCAACTCTTAGGTTAAGAAAGTATAATTAATATTATGTCATGTTTATAATTACTAAAGGTTTCATATCCTACATTTAAAATAGTAATTTGGATCTAAGATTTTCATTATTGGCCAATTATATACTTCCATTACTTTATTTTGTACATCAGATTAGGAAACACTGGCTGAGAATTTTAGCTGTCCCTGGAGGAGTATGCAGACTGTTTTAGAACCAGATGTCATGGCTTCAAACCTCCACTTGTATCACTTCTAGAAATACAAATTTGAATGAGTTACGGCAGCTCTTAGTACCTCACTTCTCTTATATGAGAATGGGGGTTATGATAACAATCCACTTGCCTTGTAAGACTGTTAGGAAGAACAGAAGTATCAGTAAGTAAAATATTTATAAGAAGGGCACAGACTAAGTGGAGCTCTGCAAATCTTTAGAGATTTGTTGAATCAGAAGTTCTTCAGTTTTTAATGGGATAGATTATGCTCAGGTTGAATGTGCCTGTCTTCTTTTCAGGTGACATCTATGATGCTTTGTTCATTCTGGATATGAATAAAACAAAACAATATTCATGAAATATAATAATGAAATAGCTTTATACATGTTAAGAAGAAGAAAAGAAAAGAAGCTCATTAGGTAAATCAGATACACATAACTCTGCTTAGAGAACCAGAGTTACATTTACTCTCTATGAGGATGAGATCCCCCACAATTAAAGGGGGGTTAATTTCCTTGATTTCTGTGGTTTCAGCACACTGGTTTGATGAACACCAAAAGTGATAAGAATTTTCTAATTCTATTTCAGTGTAAGTTTCTTAAAGTGTTTTTTCTGATTACAAAAATATGAGTATTCTCCTGGTACCATTTTTTTAAAATATTACAATGATATCTGCTGATATTCATGGCTTACCAATATTATAGTTAAGATATTTAGTGTCCCCTGAAAAGCTTATGTTTTAAAAGAATAATCACTAATGAAGTAAAGTTCAGAGGTTAGGCTTTTAGGCAATTATACAGTAAGAACAATAACATCAGTGGATTAATGCATTTGATGGATTCATAATTTGAATGGACTACTGGGTGGTAACCATAGGCAAGTGGCTAAAGGGAATAGATCCAAGGAACTTGTCCTGGAAGGGTATATCTTTTCACCCTGGTCCCTGGCTCTCTCTGACTGCCATGAATTGAGAACTTTCCTCCTATAGGCCCTTCCACCATGATGCTATGCCTCACTCAGACCCAAAGCTATGAAATCCACCGACCAGACAGACCTCTGGAATTGTGATCCAAAATAAACTTTTCTTCCTCTAAGCTGTTCTTTTCAGGTATTTTGGTAACATTGAAGCAAGCACAGCTGCCTAATACAATCCTCTTAGGTTTTTATACTCTTCACTAATTATTTGGGCCAAGAACAGAATTCAATAAATACAGATTTCTTTAACTTTGAATAATAAGCATGTTTACTTCTCTAAAGTATTTAAACTTTTCTATCACACTTTTCTTGCATCCCATGATATAAAGTTATTTAAAACATATTCTACATCTGCTAACTCCAGATCCTGTCTTCCACAAAGCATGGTGTTATTTATGCAATATTTGGCATATGAATAAATTAATCTTTTAAAATTCGACATTAAAAGCAACTACTAAGAAAGATATTTCAGCATTCTTCCCTTTCTATTAAACTACTTATGTTGCATAAATATGCTTTCTACTGAAGTTATCACCGAATTGGGAACACAAGGCCATTTTATAACATGTTCTCCATTGTACTTGTTAAACAAATGTAGATGCCCACCAGAACCACACTTGTTGCAAAAGGAAAAAGGAAACTACAAAGCATGTGGATTCATGATTGTCTCAGTAAGAGGGTGTTGGGAGGGCTTATTATTGGGTTTAGACAACGTTAGATGATTGTGAAAAGAGCTCAGGAATGCACCACTTTGTTTTGAATTAGATGCTTTCAGAAGCAAGGGAAATTTGATGATTAATAATATATTATTTTTTAATTAAGTGGGAGGGATTAAGCACTATGATACAAGCTTGTCATTGGAGCAACTGATAGAATAATGCAGGAGGATTGCAATGTGTAAGCCAGCCTCAGCAAATTAGTGAGAGTGAGACTCTGTCCAATAAATCAATAACCAAATAACAAATACATAGAAAGTATTGGAGATGTAGGTCAATGGTGAAGTTGAGGGTAGACTCCCAGTATCCCTGGTTCTGAAGGAGAAGGAGAAGGAGAAGGAGGAAAGGGTGGAACAGAGTGCAGCTAGTTTATAATTGACAGAGAAACAGCAAGACCCATGATAACCAAGATAAGGAGAAATTAGGTTGTTGTGGTTTGCACTGTTTTGTTTTTATCTGTCTTCAGACATGATTACTGAGGAATCTTGTTTCTGCTTCTCTTTATCCAGATGACAAAGTGACCTTGTTTAACCCTGCTGCTATATGACATTAGCCCAGTTATTAATGTCTGGTCATGTCACATATGGTAGCTGGCAGGGGCAGCCCTTATTCCTTCTCAGAGAATTCAATAAGGAATTAATATTTGTATTAAATTAGAAGTTTTAAATTACTGTTTAAGAGGCTATTTACATGAGCAGAAGTTCATTCTGAGAAAAATATCAAACAAGGATCTCAGGAAAAAATTCAAATTCATTGGGTGGCAGGTGAGATTGAGAGTATAGGCTGAGAAACGGACTAACACACGAACTAGTTCTGAGTTATTATTTTAGCCATGGAATGAACATATAGCATAGTGAGAATTCTCAGCTACTCCAAACCCCAAGCTTATTAACTGCAAATACAATCCAGAGAAGGTGAGAAGGAATAAAGGGCTCTGTGCACATGAGGCAGAGATAAACTAGTCAATGTCCAAACTTTAAAGAACAGTGCTGATCTAATTATGATATATTGCTAGGCACTGTCAAAATAATTCAGTTACTTGCTTCAGCTTGTTTCTGAAAGGTAGCGCAGATTGGCACATCCAGAAAAAACAGACTTGGAAAAAATATTAAAAAGCCAATAAGAATGAGGGAAGAGCTGACATTGTTGAGTTTCCTCCCTGAGAAAATGAAAAAGGGAAACAATGGGAACCAGCATTCTACTTATGTTAAACTATTAGGTCATCCTACTCCATTTGTATCGCCCTAACACAATACCTTATAGTAGGTATCGTCTAAAAAATGAAGGGTTTTATTTAGCTATAGCTATAGTGGATGCACGGTCTGAACAACATGATGCAATCATCTGGCTGCATCACAGTGTGTCAGAGGAGTAGAAAGGGTCGCAGCTGTGTGCAGAAGAGGTTATGTGTGCAAGCAAGGAAGCTAGAGGGCAGAGAGAGGCCATGCTGCCCCTTTAAAACAAACTGATCTTGTGGCAACGAGCCAGGTCCTTAGATAATTGTATTAACCTTCTTCACAGTGGTGTCTACATGATCCAATTACCTTTCACTAGGCTGACCTCTGGTGATTCTACTACTTCTCAATACTGGTATATCAGGGACCAATCTCCCAGCACATGAACCTTTGGGGAACAAGTAATATCCAACCTATAGAATAGATATAACATTCATAATGATGAAGTAGATGTTTTATTACTTTATAGATTATAAAACAATCACTCAAGGGAGGAAATAAGTCTAAAAATAACATAACTTGTAAAGTAATAGAACCAAGATAAGCCTAATTGTCTCTAGTCTCAATTTAGGTTTATATAAATTCTCCTGATTTTCCCACTATTCTACTACTATATATAACACACAGTTATCCGTTAATTCCATGAAGTAATTCAAATTGATATTCTTCCTTGTTTTTTTAATTATTTTTATCTTGACTTATTCTTTTTTAGTTATTTACAGCACCAGAAAACATGCTGAAATTATAATTAAAATTCATCAGCATGTTGACATATGCATACCCATACCATCTCAAAAAAACTCTTTTTCAGACTTTCCTGAAGTGATTATGTGTTCTCTTTCTATTCATTTTATAATCTTCTTTGCTGAATCATTCTACTCTAAGTATTACAAATTGACATTTATTCAAAATTCAACCCTTGGATCTCTATAATCATTCCACAGTCTTATGATCTTTCCACACATCTAAATTAAATAATCAATGGGTTTATAATTCTCAAACCCAAATTTGCAGCCTATGTTCCTCCTCTGATTGTTAGGCCACATTTCAATGGCTAACACACAACAGGTGCCATTTAGAGCATCAAATTAAACTTGTGGTAGTTCCTTTCAGGACCATGTCCCTTATATCCATTTTTTTCATAAGTTAATATATAATTTATCCAGTAGAAGGTGTTCATAAAATCTATGAAAGCCACCATAAAGGGTAATCAGCACAGTTTACTGGTTTTACTTTCCAGATATTTATGAGATACAAATACTTATCTAAATAAATTTAGATACTAGTTTTCAAGGTTCCATCAATCTCTCACAAAGGCTATATAGAGTAGCAGCCAATCAGCCCTACAAAGTGACATATGCAAGTTAATCCTCTTTCCACCGGTTCATGTTGCAAATCAATTTGTCTATTAAGCAGGTATTCTGATTATTTCACTTCCATTTTTTTGCAAGTTTTTCCATTGCTTTCTAATCCCACCTTGATTTTTCATCCATGAATTTTATTGTTATATCATCTACTTGCTAAGACCCTTACAAACAATATGCCTGTTTTCCTGTGGAAGTCTAACTTGCCCCATCTCCTAAGAAAAATCTCTTCATGATTCAGAGCTCAGTTTCAAAAGCATTTACTCAGTTAAGATCTCACTGCTGCCCTAAACACTTTTATTAGAACACTTTTAATTACTGCATAATGTGTCTTTGCAACATTGACCATAATGCTGATTATGTAATTTTCCGGGTATTTAGTCATTTAATGCTTTAATGTTTAATTGTTTAATGTTTAACATATCCTTCTACACAATTACAGAAATGGCCTTCAGAATCTAGAAAGTAAAACAATAATAGTATGAAAGTCTCACACAAATGATCAAAATAAAAACTGATTAGTACTTATGTCACATCACATTTAATATCTTATGATATAAAATTAAAATAGCAGTAACTAGAAATCTAAAATTGTAATTAAATCATTTGACACTGCTATTTATTTATATCCACTTATTTTTTAAATATTAATTTTAGGAATTCATCAAATATACCTTAGGAGGCTTTAGTTGTAGGTCAGTGATAGAGTGCTTGCCTAGTATGTGTGAGGCACTGGGTTTGATCCTCAGCACTACATAAAAATAAAGACATAACATAAAGGTATTTTTTAAAAAAGCAATCTACATTTAAATACATATATATGTGTATGTATATGTACCTTACGATGATTTGAAATGTGAATGTGCTTTATACAGTTATAATCATTGAAAGGCCACCAAGAAAGAGAAAAACTGGTTTCCTCTCCCCCTCTCTGTCTTTCTTATTTTTACATCTACTTTAGGAAATCAAATTAAAATACATACAAACCAAACAATAACTCATAGCCTCTGGGACTAATGGTCAAAGGGTATAGAATTAAAAAAACAATGAACATTTCTATACTATTTGCCAAAAGATTAATGAAACAGTTGATATTTGATTTGGGGTTTAAAGTCAATAGGTACCTTATGTGATCTATGTGCTTCATAATTTGAAAGTGATTAAAATTCTGAAAGTCTTCCAATAATTTTCTGCTTCTTGTTACCGACTGACAGTCTCGGTTATCCAGTCATCTTTATTTATAACTGCATTGTTACATTCCATCCACTTCTTCATGAGACCATCACCCACCGAAACTGTGATTAGAAAAGGAATTATCACCATCTCTTCATTTTCCTGAAGGAAGAGACTGAATCTCAAGATCGTAGAGATTAGGGATGAAAGGAGAATACCAGTTTAAGGCAGATGATAGTATAAAGACTGGAAAAGTTTTAGGAACCAAAAAACTTGTAAATCATACAATCATTTTCTCAACAAAGGCATTCGACTCTAAGGAACCACAAATTTTAAAAAAATTCTCATGAGCTTGCTTATGTGTTGAGTATATTATTATTTTTAGTGTTTTATAAACATTTACTGTCTGAATAAAAATGTTTAAAAGTATGAAGAATTGCATGATTTCTCTTCAAATTTATATTTATACATATTCTTACCTATAATGACAAATGTTTGCAAGTATAAAAATTTAATGACTATCATTTTTTCTGTTTTCATTTAACTCAATAATGTATATAGTAATTATTAGATTCTGAGTAATTTTACTAATGTTAAGGAGTACCTGGATTACTCACATTTAAAAAATTTGATTCAAGTGCCTTTTCCGTGTTTCCTATTATACTATTAGTGGTACTATTCCTATTAACTTCTGAAGGAGAATTTGTATAGTTTGCTCAGTATAGTTTGTTGAGTTTTCTTTTTCATGATAAAAATACCACATAGAGTTTGAGAATATGCAATCGGGAGGAAAATTATGTGGCATGGTGTTAAATTTCTAGGGCCTACTCTTTAGTGTGTTTTTGAACAAATTAATCTTTATATTTTTCCATGAACTCATCTGTATTTGTTTCCATTGACTCATTAAGTATGTATTTATTTGTTCTTTACCTTTTTTTCTCATAATTATAATGGAATTAGCTTAACCTAAAGGATGGGGGGAGGTTTGTACAGGATTTAATAACTTAAAATACATACAAGAGTTTCTACTTATGTATCAAACACACTATCCCCGTGGGCTGTGTGATTATTTAATCAGTTTGTCTTCCTAAGACTGTTCTCACATTCTCTCATTTCTTTCTTTCAGAATTGTCAACAGATCATCAGGGACCTACGGAAAAGTCATTCTACATTCTGTAGTTTAAATGATCCTGATCTGTCCTTCATGGATTTTATGCCAATGCTTGAGAATGGAGGATTTTCTCAACCATCTGTCCCTGAGATTTCATTTTTGCAGTAATTATTGTTACAACAATCACCTGACCAAATCCATCAAGACTGTTTAGGCCTTCAAATACAAAAGGTTTAATGATTTTAAGTTATAATTTTTGGTTTGATGAACAAGAAACAAGTTACTACATAGAATAGTAAACTCTTTAAAATTTTTCTTAATATAAAAAATGAGGAGAAGAATAAATAACATTCTATTTCTCAATGGATGTAATTTTCTCATTAAAAATACCTTCCTAAAAAAAAGACCCTAGATTGTACTGTATCGTATATGTAGGAAACAAAAATTTTCAACAAAAAAGCACATTTAAAATTTTTCAAAATACAATATTTTACTTAAATATAATGCAAAATTAACTTTTTATTTTATATTATTAAAATGACAGTGAAATAAAAAATCTTTGTATCTCTCCTCATTCTACTTAATTTATATTTTCTTGTTACTAAACCTAATCAGTAGATGTTAAAATATCCATCCTACAAAAATCTTCAGTGTTTATATCTGCTGACTAATTCTAACACTACACATGAAATCTTAAGCATTTCATGCAAGTGTTTAATAATGACTGATATTACATAAAGAGGGAAAACAAATTGAGAAAATATAAAATCTGCTGACGGTCCCTCTTTCATTCACTAAGGGCAGTAGGAGAAAATATGAAGAGGAATTTCAGCATGAAGGATTTGGAATTACTTCCTGTCAATGTGGGCACTAAAATATATGTTTTTTTGATTGAACAATAAACTTAGGTAATAAAGCAGTAAAAAATCCAATAACGTCTGATTACAGAAATATTTTATGTACCGTGAGTCAATACGCAATTTAGAGCAAAAACAAAGCCACCAAATTTTACTACACTTTAAGTTAAATAATTTGGTATTATATTTTACCATAAATTGCACATTAATAACTGTTAATCATTGTTTAATAAGCCTTTGAAATTTTAAACTACTTTATTTGTTTTGTGGGCACACAGTGATTCACAGAAGTTAATTAATCTTATGATTCTTCTGTAAACTTTCCATTCAAGGTGATACCAAATCTATATCAGAGATAGAATATCTAACAATATATTTTCATTTACTACACAATAATTCTGTATCCCAATTAAAGAACTGAAAAATATTTTCTGCAATTATCTGATTGCTTGATTTGTACCCTAGTATTATTCACATTGTAGGAGTAAAACAAAATGCTTCTATTTATTTTAATGGCTTCTGAGGGACACTAACCTAAAAAATTAAAGCAGAGCTCCAGTAAAATATTTTTCCAAAAGCATCTGAGAAGAAAAAAATATGATTAATCTGCTAACCTGTCTTCAATGGAGCTAACTCAGTGAGGGGCATTAAAATGTAATTAAAGGACTTGGTATTCTCTTACAGTGCCACCCTTGAGGGTAGTTGTTGATTAGACTACTAAATGCAAACCAATAAAATATAAAACTGAAATAATCAGAGGCTTATTATACTTTTAATTTAAGCTTATATTTAAATAATTGGCTAAAATATTATGTAGTTCTTAAATTAGTATCTGTGGCTCAAGAACATATAACTGCTGATCTTGGTCTCAAGTAATTTTCCAAGAATATAAATAAATTTTTTTCATTTTTATCTCACATATTTTCATGAACTTTTTATACATCATTCTTTTACATGAATTAAATCTGAGGATTGTTGTTTCTTTCAACTGGGCAGCCCAGGATATGTAGTATCTGTACAGCACATAGTAAAGCCTATGTCTCTGTGGAGGCCCAATAGCAAGCCAAAGCTGCTTCTCAATGGGAGAGCTGCAGGACTGTGGTTCAAAATCCTGAGAACCAACACACTAATTCAACCATGAAAGTCTGCCATAGGCCCAGCTAGTGTCTCTGCCTGCCACTCATGTATTAAGTGCAGTCTTCTGGGTCATGTGGCTTCACGGGAAGAATAGCTTGCATGCAACATGAAATATGCATAGGCTTCTTATATTCTGAACCTCACTTAAAATTGTTAGTTTTTCTAGAAAATATGTCTTATTTCACTTGTAAGCTGAACAGTCCTAGGTTAAATGAACAGATTTCTCACTTGACTCACCAAAACAGAAAGTCATAGACTCTCATCATTTCCAGTTTACATACCCAAAATGCCATTAGTGAAGAGCAGACTATGTCCACTTAAAGTGGCAATCTGAAGCATTAATAAATATTTCTACTGTCAATATATCCTTTATTTTTCTCCAAGGGCATATAAGACAACTTACAGGGTGATTTTACTCTGGGAAAAGGGATCAATCAGAAATTTTATTAATTCCTGAATATGCACACCAAAATATCCCTAATTCCAGGGTATCTAAAAGGTCACTGTCATCTATTACTCAGAGAAGAGTTTAATGGCAATTATTGAAAATTTGCATCACCTTAGATTCACTGGGTCCCCAGACCTATTCTCAGATATTTCCCCATTTTAGAATGTATAATTGGAATGGGCATACACAGAAACTGGTGGAACTCCCACATGATTTCTGGACCTGGGGAGTCAGAGCTATTTGGTGGGAAAGGCAAAATGACAGTCGCTAGAACAATCTCTGCAATAAAAACAGTACACCAAAAGCAGTTCTGTATTGCTGGAGGGGCTGCAGAAATTCCCACTATTATCAAGGACTGAAAGGGTTCAGGGCTGATGATATACCACACCACCATTTAATGCAGGTTTATTGGAATCATCCAATCATTCACAGTAAATCTCTCAATATGTACTTTTCCCACTTGCTCCATATCTCTGGATGAACCCTAACTGATAAAAAATCTGTACCTAGAGAGAAGGGCTACTGTAACAAATACCTAAAAATATGCATGTGGCTTCACAATAAGATAGAGAGTAGAGGATGGAAGAATTTTTATGATAATAATTGAAAAAACTCTGACTAGGCTGTTGGTAGAAACAGGGATATGAGGACAATGTGGGTAAAGTCTCAAAGAGAAGTGGGAATGATAGCAGAAAAAAGCGGTTTCATGGAGAATATATATTTTTTAAATTTATTTTATGGAGATATAACTGACAAAAATGTTTTACTGGTTTTTTGTGTGTGTATACCACATTATTTTATTTTTTTATTTTTAATATTACAAAAAGCTTTGTTGGCCCAATGAGAAAGAACCTTGAAATAGGACTTAGCCATTGGCAACAGAAGTGTGCATGACTTCCAGGCTACCAGAGGGGTTCCAACAAACTGATCTCACTGCCCTTCTAAATAAGCAGCCCTTTCTGGGTGTAAACAATAACAGAATCTCAGATGGGAGAGAGACAACACCTTTGCAACTGGCTGAGAATTATTTTGCTCAATTTGGATTGAAATCACAAATAGGTAAAATGCTGCTCCCTGAGTGCTAGCAGCTCTGGGCTTTGAACTCCTGTGGCTCTCAGTTCTTAGTGTTAGCAACCCTCCTCACTGCTCCTCTTGCAGCTGGAGTAGGCAGCTACAGACAACTCCCTGGAGCTCTTCTAGTGGCCAGAGTTATCAGATCTTGGCAGTTCTGTGTGGCTTCCTGCCATCCTTTGGTTGCTGGCAACTCTCAGGGTTACTAGTCCTGGCTGCTACCTTTTTCAGTGCTGTGGACTCAGTGTTGCCATCTCTTAGTACATCTCTTCTTGAAACAGGATTTATGAACAGGCAAAGCACAGCTCTGTGGAAGAGGGTCGACTTATGCTGCAGCACAAGGGGAAGCAGCTCAGACTACCTGTTTCACATTCTTTATCCACTAATTTGCCCACGGACCCATTTAGGTTGTTTCCTTCTTGGCTATTATGGAAGTAAACAAGGAAACACTTTAGCAAGTTTCACTGTGAGACAGTAATTTTCTTTTAAAAATACAAAATTTCTGTATCATATGGTAAATATATATATATATCTTATTTGTCTTATCAAATAAAAATGTCAGAAATATGGATTTTGTTTTCTTACAAAAAATTAATATTTTACATTTATTTTATATTATTCATTAAGTAATTGTATAAAAATTTGTAAGAGATAAGGACCAACATTTAATCTATAATCAAGATAGCTGAATTTTGTATGCATTTAAAACATTTCAGGGATGGATGTGGTGGTTCATGCCAGTAACACAGGAAACTTGGGAGGCTGAGGCAGGAAGATTCAAGTTTGAGGCCAGCCTCAACAACTTAATGAGACTCTGTCTCAAAATAAAAATAATAAAAAGTGGAAGGGTTGTTGGGAACATAGTGCAGTGGTTAAGCACCTCTGGGTTCAATCCATGGTTAAAAAAATTTTCAGGTAAATTAGTTGAAAACATTTTCAAGTAGATTATTTCTGAATACATGGATAGATGGACAAATAGGAATTTCCAATTGTTTTCACATGAATACCCTTGTCAGTTCGGAACCTTGTGTGGCAGAAACTATTAACCATTTCCCACAGTCCGGTCTCTCTCATTTTGTTTTCCAGTAATAGTTCATCTTCTTTTATTCAATTTTTGTAAAACACAGGTCAGGTGACATATAGGCTAAACCTTGTTGCTTCTCCAGTCCCCTGTGTAGTGATGCGACCTAAATAAGGTTTTATTGACATGAATAGAATGGGTGTTTACAACTTCTGCATTAGTCCATTCAAGGGGAAATTGCTTGCCCTTCTCTTTTCTTCCTTGCTTGATCCATAACAGAAAAGTACATGTAAGCAAAGTGCCAAATTTTATGAAAAGAATGAGGATCTCCCTGTAGTAATACAAACAGTATTCAATAAATCTTCATATTTTAATGACATGCAATGGAGCCACCTGCCTGTCCTGGTACTTCTGCCTAGCTTATGAGAGAAAAACAAATTTTATTTCATTTAAATCAAATTTGAGAGTCTTCTATTTTATTTCCACTTAGTGAATATATCATGTACTTTTTGTTTTTATTGCAACTGAAAAATAAGGAGAAAAATTAGTAGAGCAATTCCACAGTTACAATCAATTTATGTACAAGCCATCTGTAACTGAACCTGCACACTTGACATGTCCTCAAAAACTGCAGCTAACCTTTCTTTAAAATACTAACATTTTTATACTGTGCACTATACTTTATATATTTTGACCTAACAAATGATGTATTTTCAGAAATTAAATACAGATATTTTGCATCATGAATTTCACCACCATTGAATAATTTTAATTAATGTTCAAACATGTATATCTATCTCATTGCATAAAACAGAATAAAACTTACACTTCTTTCCAGTGACCTTTCATTTATATTCTTTCTTTATTAGTCATTCTGCCTTAAGTATTGTTAATTCATTGCTTTGATTTATTTTCTTCAATATTTTATTTAATCCACTGTTTTAGTCATTTCAAGGTGTTAGAATAAAATACCATATACTGAGTAGTTTATAAACAGCATAAATATATTTTTCAATGCTCCAGAGTCTAGAAAAATACACTATCAAAGCTGGACAAGTTCAGTTTCTGGCAAAGACTGATTCTTGGGACATAAATAAATAAATAGTCCCTTTGTCCTAACACATTGGAAGGAGTAGGGGAGCCTCTGATATAACAGCACTAACCCCAATCCTAGGGCTGTGCCCTCAAGCCCTAACCAAAGCCTGGATGACACACTTCATAATATCATAATAATATCACATTGGGGATTAATATTATAATATATGAATATTGATAAGGAGAGAAGGTGCTATTTTATTATCCATGTTTCTCTTTTTGTCAAATAATTTATCATATTACTATCTTTTATGTCGAGTGCTTAGTGGTTTTTTAGATCTCATATATTAAGGTCCCTAACAACATGAGCTGCTATATTATATGACTAAAAATAAAAAAAAAATCCTTACTACAAGAAAATAAATGTCTTTAATTGTTTTGCTTTAGTAATGTGACCTATATAATGACCTTGAATGAAAAGTGTTAGTTATGTCCCTTTTAGAATGGAGAATGGATCAGGAAAAGAGAGGTGTGTTTTTTTTAAGTTGTTGATTGACATTTATTTATTTATTTATTTATTTATTTATTTATATGTGGTGTTGAGGATCAAATCCAGTGCCTCCCACATGCAAGGCAAGTGTTCTACCACTGACCCACAATCCCAGCTGAGAGGGGTGCTTTTAAATATGATCTTTTTGTTGAATATATATTTCATATATGACAAATACATTGAAGACACTGTAAATGAAACTTAAATGTTTATCAAACTTAGACTATTTTGATACAAATACAAAAATAATATTTTGTTTAAAAATGAACAAATTCAACGGAATTGTTAAGCTAGGAAGGAATCTGGGAAACAAATTAGCACTGTCCTGAGGAATACAAGTAGTCACCCAAAATGATACACTTAGAACTAATAGAGTCCACAGTGGAAAAGCTACTCAAGTCACTGGAGGACATGGAAGAATTTTCTGGTAAGCTAAGCATTTTTAACTTTATCCTTAGGCTATGGATAGTTCAGGCATGAAAATACAAAATCACATTGGCATTTCAGAGTCATAACTATAGGGAATGGATTGGACCGAGTATAAGCAGAGTAATAAAAGAACAATGGAGAAGCTATAACCATTTTCAAGACAATAATATTAGAGGAGGGTATGAAAGAAAATGGAAGTAATAAGGACAAAGTAATAGGATTTTTTAAAACTAAAATCTAGAATAAAGATTACAGTCACATAGTTATCAAACTTTTAGTGTGGTACTGTCATTGCATTTTTAAACATTTTTAATTTTAAGGTAATATTGAATTTAATAATGATGTTATTAGAAAATCCAGCTTAATTCTTCACCAGAAAATTAAGATTCAACTGCTAAGCAGATCATCTTTACTGACGTAATATTTGACATATTTCAATATCAACAAAAATTGGATCTTTCTCAAAAGTCATTTCTAAAAATCCAGCTCATCCAGCTCAAAATAATTTTATTGCAAAATTCCAGTGAATAGCATATTTCCTGGAAGGTTTTGTTTCAAATAGGACTATCTGAATGAGACAAGAGTAGCATTTTAGAAGACCTTCATATACAAAGCAGGCTGGCTACAGCAATAGAAACACCAGTGTTTCCACTTTGCCCTTTTTTGGCAATCATTGATTTTATGAAGGTAGAGTGATTTGTTTGCTTACTTTTTGCACCTTGAAGTTTTATTAAATATTAAACATAAGGAAATCCAAACCTTCCCATGAGGTATATTCAATGTGAATGGTTACTGACTTGCCTGAATCCAATAAGACAGAATTCTCACACTTGCAACTTTACCTAGGTTGGGAAGTAAGTTTGTTACCTACAGATGGCAGAAAGGGAAAATAGAATCCAGGATTAATCGCTTGCTGGTCCCTAAGGTTTAAGAAAGCTTCCTGAAGTTGTCTCTAGTCTTACCAATGCATACTTCTCTTGAAGGGGAACTGAGTGCCCTCAAAGAGCCTATCCTTGGATGTATACCCACCCCAGGGTTACACGAATCTCTGGGCAAAAGCATTAAAGGATAATCTGCTCCTGGGAAGGGGGCCAGAAACAGACCCCAAGTTTTTCTCACCCATTTCCGCTTACTGAGGATGGTGCATTCCCAGCACGTTCTATAGTTCTATAGTCATTCTTAAGAACTACAAACAAGAAAGGGGGTGAAACTGGGTTCATCAAAGGTCACATGAACTTCACATTTTGAAGTTGGCACACAAACATACATGTATTTTCTTTATAACCCACAAGGTAGAGTATACAATAGCTTTCAGGAAAGCCAGGATAGCAAGAATAGGTGGGAAAGGAGCAAATGCCTGAAAATTTATTAATGAGAGTTATTACCTAAGAGCCAGTTATGAGATACCATAAATTTTGCATCTGAGTTCTCCATAAGAAAACTGAAATTATCATCTTTATTTTTTATCTCTAATATTCCTTAGCCTAGAAACTGAAACATGCATATGCTAGAAGCCTCAGAAGAATTCCAAATTTTTCTCCTTTAGTCATCTTTCTTTATCCAAAAAAAAAAAAATCCAAGTATTTATTTTCTACTTACTTTGTGTGAATTTTAATATTTATTTTGTATAATCAAATGGATGCATCTCTCCCCAATCACTCCTATTTCACTTTCTGGAGCATCCACAATTTATTTCCCTAATATGTAGCAAGCTGCTCCTATTCCATACCACATAATCATTATTTCAGCTTTAGGACACTGATGCATTTGCTCAAATGTGTCAAACTTGTTACTGCCTTATGACATTCATATGTAGATAGATCTAAACTTATGCATAATCTATCCATGTTCAGAAAACTATTTACTAGCCAGGCGTGGTGGCTCACGCTTGTAATCCCAGCACTTTGGGAGGCTGAGACAGGAGAATCGCGAATTCAAAGCCAGCCTCAGCAACCGCAAGGCGCTAAGCAACTCAGTGAGACCCTGTCTCTACATAAAACACAAAAATAGGGCTGGGGATGTGGCTCAGTGGTTGAGTGCCCCTGAGTTCAATCCCAAATTGAAATTCATTTCTTCAGGAAAGAATTCTGCCCATTGTTGAACAGGTTAGAAACAATGTTATCCTTATACCTAATGTATTAGGGTTCTCTAGCAGAATAGAACCAACAGGAAGTAAAATTATAAAATGGGAATTTATTAGGTTGGCTTATACAATCAGAAGCTGGATAGTCCACAATGGCCATCTGCAGGCTGAAGAGCAGAGAAACTGGGAACTGCATAGTCCAAAATGCTGAAGTCTCAGAACAATAGGGATCAATGCAGCTACCCTAGTTCAAGACCAAAGCCTTCTGGAAACTCCCTGGAGAATCACAGGCAGAGTTTGCTTTGGAAGAGTGAAAGGGCAAGAGTCTGATATCTGAGGGCGATTGCAGTAGCAATCAAGAACCCTTTAAAGAAGAAATGATCCTGCATCTGCTACGACTTTCTTGTTCTTCCAACTTTTATTCCATCCAAGCCTCAACCTATTGGATGGTACTGCCCACTCTTAGGGAAGGTCTCTGCTTCCTAAAATGCCAATCACTCCTAGAAGCTCTCCACTATCCCAAATGCCAACTACTCCTAGACACAACCCTCATTGATACCCCCAGGATCCTCTTAATCTTCAGCATCTTTTAATCAAATTAAGTTGACAATTCAAATTAACCATTACACCCATCAAATGTGGAATATAAATGTCTTTAATAAAAATCATGCCAGTAAAATGAAGAAATCAGTGAATCTGTAAAGTTAAGTTGATATTCACTTGGTTTCAAAGAGAAAACAATGTCAAGGAAGCACAGACCTTTGGCTGGCTTCCTTCCTTCCTTCCTTCCTTCCTTCCTTCCTTCCTTCCTTCCTTCCTTCCTTCCTCCCTTCCTAATGAAGATGTACAAGAGTTAGGGGAAAATGAAAAGAATGAGGTTAACAAGAATTGAATATATGGCTCTAGTTCAGTTACTGGTGGTAAGAATTGTTTACCATCTTTGTAATAATTATTTTAACAATAACCCCCAGAATTACTGCATTTCCTTAGATCAAAGTGATGCCAAAGCAGCCCTCCAGTGTCGTGCATGGATTTCATTACTGCACAGATGTCTGTCTATTCACTGGTCTTTTTGCCCCCACCATGACTCATGTTTCCTCAACCAGAAGAGCAATAAATACATAACTACAGATTAAAGCAAAGTCTAAATTTTGTTATTTCTGACTCTCTGTATATGCACACATACTATCATTAAGAGAATTAAATATATATTGGTTGTACATAAATAATTAAAATAACCCTGCTATAGCAATAAAATTTCAAATATTGTTGTAGAATGTAAACAAATTTGCTTCAGGAAACAGAAAAAATGTTCTGTTCAGAAGTATTATTGCTAGCACTTTAAAAATAATTATTTAATTGAAAGTAATAAATAGAAATGATAATCTGACATTTTTAGTAAACATTTAACATTATTTTCACCATGTTCTTAAATAATATTGATTTCACTGTTTAAATATATCAAGGTGATTTTTTTAACTGAACAGCAATGAGTTATTTTCTCTAATTAATATCCATCTAGAACTAGGAATATAACTCAGTGGTGGAGTGTTTGCTTAGCATATGTAAGTTCCTGGTTTCTGTCCCCAGTACTTAAAAAAAACCCATTAAACACTTAATACGACTTATAGTTTGAGCCATATGACGATTTCATAAAGCACATAGAAAAATGGTTATATTTCTTTTATCATTTGGGTATACTCTAGAAGTTTACATACACAAAATATTTAAAACAGAATTTTCACACTTAACAAAAGTAAGTCATTGTAAAAGATCTCCCATACATATTGCTTATTACATTGTAATTATTAACATTATAACATTATAATTAATTAGTAGTATTAGTACCAGAGATTGAATGCTGGGGTGCTTTACCACCGAACTATATCCCCAGTCTTTTTATTTATTTATTTAGAGAGAGCATCCCACTACATTACTTACAGCTTCACTAAATTGCTGAGGCTGGCCTCAAATTTATAATCCTCCTGCCACAGCCTCCCAAGTCATTTGGATTACAGGTATGTGCAACTGCACCTGGTTATAGGACTATTTTCTTAGAAATAAAAGTAAGGGAAAATTGCAAAAATCCTCTCTATATTGTATTATAGAAAAATCTGAAGTTCTTTGTTCTGGTAATTACTTGTTCATTACTTTGGTTATTTCATCATTCTCAAAAAATGAAAGTAAAATCAAAAACATATTTAAGAAAAATATGGTTTAAAATTATGAAATAATGCTATTGAAAATTTGGATTACATAACATACTTACCTTGCATATATCAATTATATCCATTATTCATCATTTTCATTAGGAATTATGCCTAGTGTTTTATTTATATTGCAATGATGAAACAATAACCAATGTATTTGGCATTACCTTGGATCAAATTCCAGCTCTGTATGACCTTTTCCTGTTAATTATACACCATTAGGTCCTGGTTTTTGCTTCTATAAAATGCAAAAATTCTACCCATAGCTTGGTTAGGATACTAAGGATAATGATATATTATGGGTACCATTTACTTAGGATTATGTCTTTATCATTTGTTTACAGAAATATGGATACAATGAAAATTCATGTTTTTGAATCTATACGCTTTTCTCATATGTTTTCCCTATGTTTAACATTCTGCTAGTTATCTACAATAATTCAAAGAATTTAGATTTAAATAACAGGAGCACAAAGATGAACAATAGAATGAATAACTATAATTTGATAAAATAGAATTTATTAGTACATATGCAAGACTTCATCCTGGTATTCAGAGTTGAGACAGAAAGAATTATTGAATAATTTCTAATCAATACTTAGTCCTTGCTAACTGGATCACAAATCTTGTTTAGGGAGCAACTTACCTAATTCAAGTTTAGAAAATCCATTCTGTTTTTTAGTGTAGTAAGAATTAACAGGCATAAGAAAATACAAATGAGTTTTGAGGTGACCTCAGTGATCTCTATCTCTTGATGATAACAAACTTAAATAATCAATTTCCATTGAACATAGGCATGATTTATCATTTTCTTCTGATGATCAGAATATGGAAAACATGGTAAAATGCCATTCCTGAGATTATTCTACCATATCTCTG
Source organism: Xerus rutilus (assembly GCA_028644305.1). Classification (NCBI taxonomy): domain Eukaryota; kingdom Metazoa; phylum Chordata; class Mammalia; order Rodentia; family Sciuridae; genus Xerus; species Xerus rutilus. Next base: position 17,378,120 of record CM053405.1, on the reverse strand, counting down.
ATTTTACGCAATTGATTGATTTATTCTACAGACTCTCCTTGTGGACTTAAATGGCCATTTTGGTGGAGCCCACACGGAAAGGAACTGCAAGCTACTGTAAGTAATGTCACCTCTAGGATTAAGGGTGACCTCTAGACAATGACCCATTAAAAACAGAAATCCTCAGTCATTGTCACAAGAAAGTGAAGTCAGACAGAAACATAAAGGACCTTGAAGGGGATTCTTTCATAGACCAGTCTCCTCAAAAGAATGCAACCTTGATTGAAAGTTTCTGAATCCAATAATGCTGTACCAGAATCCAGATCCACAGAAATTAAAAAAAAA
>CM053405.1:17355699-17377296 GCA_028644305.1 Xerus rutilus | reverse complement strand
ATATATATATATATATATAAAATATTAAATACACATATTAGACTTTTGTCACTGTGACAAATATCTTAGAAAAATACTTTAAAAGTAGAAAGATTTGTTTTGGTTCATGATTTCAGGGTTTTCAACCTGTAAGTGAAGCCAGAATTAGATAAGCAGTTGGTGTAGATAGGTAAATCCAGTCAGGTTGATCAAGGAGGCCAATTTATATATGGGAAGTTGAAGAAGTATTGAAATGTTAATGCCTTCGAAGCCCTTCCTCTGCCCTTATCAAGATAACCTGCCCTGCTCTAACCTGTTGCTAAGGTAACCTGTTCAGGGATTGTTCCTCCCTACAGGGAGTTGTTAATTACATTCCCTTCCTGCCCAAATCACTCCAGCTTGTTCATCTGCTTTTCACATTTTGGCCATCCCACTGGAATATCTCATGGGCCTAGTCACATAAGCAAGAAGGAGAGAAATAAAGGGAAGAGAGCAGGAGAACAAAAAGAGGCAAAACATCTGTACTTTTTGGGATACTAGGATACAACCTATGGTCCCCTTATCCCTCTCAGGAGAAGTCCTTTACCCCTTTTTAAATAAACCCTACTTTTTTATGCTTGCCTTGGCATGCTTCTCTAATGTTTAAACTTTAACATGTGAAGAAACAGAACTCATAACCAGTAACTAGCAGTATTAATAGGCTGATTCCACTGCAATCACATCATAGTGTAAGGTGTGGTGGAGGAATGCTGTTCAATTCCGGGAAGCTGAGAAAACAAGAGAGGATGTGACCAAGGACCAGACAAAGCCTTCCAGAGCAATCCCCCAGTTACCCACTTGCTTGAATTAGGCACCACCTCCTACAGTTTTCACCACCTGCCATAGTCCATTCAGCTTTGATGGATGAATCATTTGATGAAATCAGTGCCTTCAAGATCCAATCACATCTCAAAACACCAGCCTCTTAATGCTGCTGCTTTGGGGGACCAAGATTTCAACACATAAGTCTTTGATCTTTGGAAAAGTTTTCCTACCCAAACCACACCAATTAATAATTACAAAGTTCTACAAGAAAACTCTCAGGTTAATATGGCTTCACTAGTGAATTTTACCCAATTTTTTAAGAAGAATTAATTATATCTCTTTAAAAATAGTCCAAAATATATGACAGATACTTGCTAGTTTATTTTATGAAGCCAAATGCAGATTTGGATTTTATTATCCTGCTATAAATGATGTTAATGTTTTCCTTGCAATTTTGTCTTATTTTATTTTTAATATAAAATAATTATTGATTATATTTGTGATTTATAATATGATGTATCAATATTTGTTTATGGCATGGAAAAATTAAAACATGTTAATATCTCTATCGTCTCAAATATTCATAATTCCTTCAAGGTGAGATCATTTAAAATAATCTCTTTCAGCAATTTGAAAAAGAACATTATTATTAACTATAGTAATCATGTTGTGCAATTTATCAACAGAGCTTGATCCTCCTAATTGGAGCTTTGTCCCCTTTGACCAATAAATGTATATTTCACTCTGAATACAGTAGAAGGTTTTATGTATTCTTTTTGTGCCTGTTTAGGTGAGTCTGTTTTTGTTTTTTTTTAACTTTTTTCAGGTTTAATTTAGCATTATTCCTAAAGTGTATTCTTTTAATTAATGCTACAATAGATTGTTGAAGTGTTCTTTCAAGTCATTCAAAACTGCTACAGCTCTGCTTTATGAGAAGTTTAGTTTTTATTGCAACTAATGCTCCTGTAGTCATTCCTACACTGGAACTCCGGAGCTGATTCTAAATGTGTACAATTTAATATTTAGCTAAATATTGATGAGCACCCTTTGCAGGTGTGTGGGCTCTTTGCCTGTCCATAGCTCTCCCTTCTGTTAATCTGTCCCTTAATTTCCAGCTGTGCCAGGGTTCTGATATCTATCTACTCAATTTAATGAGATTTTCTTCCTTGAGCAGTAACTGGGAAGTACCTCTGATTGTACTCAGATAGTTTTTTTTTTTCCTCAAATAGAAACAAATACAGACTCAATAAGAATATAAGCTAATATGGAAGAAATATGATGAAATCTGAAGGTCAATTAATGTATTATGGTTATATTTCTCAAGCTTTTCAGAGAAACAGAGCCAATGGATTTATTTTAAGATTTGGCTCAGATAGTTACAGAAGCTAGCAACTCTAAATATTCAGAGTTGCCTGGCAAGATGAGTCTAAAGAGAGCTGATGTTGCATTTTGAGTTTCAAGACCGCTTGTTGGCAGAGTTATATCCAAGCCTTCAATTGATTGGATGAGGCCCATTCATGTTCTGAAAGGTAATCGGCCTTATTCAAAATACACTGATTTGGATGTTAATTTCATCCAAAAACAGCTTCAAAGAAACATCCTAAGGAACTGAACAGACATTTCTTAGAAGATATACAATCGATTAACAAATATATGAAAAAATGTTTAACATCTCTAGCACTTAGAGAAATGAAAATTAAAACTACTCTAAGATTTTATGTCACTCCAGTCAGAGTGGCAGTATCAAGAATACAGGTAAGATTAAGTGTTGGTAAGGATGTGGAAAAAAAGGCACATTCATACATTTCTGGTGGAAATGCAAACTGATGCCACCAATCTGGAAATTAGTATGGAGAATCCTTAAAAATCTTGGAATAGAACCACCATTTGACCCAGCTATCCCACTCCTTGGTCTATACCCAAGAGACTTAAAAACAGCATACTACAGTGACCCAGACACTTCAATGGTTATAGCAGCACAATTCACAATACCCAAACTGTGGAACCAACCTAGATGCCCTTCAATGGATGAATGGATTAAGAAACTGTGGTACATATACACAATGGAATATTACTGAGCATTAAAAGAGAATAAAATTATGACATTTGTAGGTAAATGGATTGAGCTGGAGAATATCATGCTAAGTGAAGTAAGCCAATCCCCCAAATCCAAAGGCTGGATGTTTTCTCTAAGAAGTGGATGCTAATCCATAATGCAGGGGCAGAAGGTGAGTGGAGGAACTTTGGATTGGGGAAAGGGGAGAGAGGGGAGTGGAGGGAACATGGAGGTAGGAAAGATGGTGGAATGAGACAGACATCATTCCCTTAGGTACATGTATGATTGCAGGAATGGTGTGACCCTACTCTGCATACAACCAGATAAGTGAAAAATTGTGCTCCATTTGTGTACAATGAATCAAAGAGCATTCTGCTTTCATGTGTAACTGATTAGAACAAATTTTAAAAATTAAAAATAAAAAATAAATAAAAACAAAAATGTAACCTTATTAAAAAAGAAAGAAAGAAAGAAAAGAAACACCCAGTATTGTGAGCCATCCTTGGGCTGTGTGTGGACCCCCATGTATCTTAGCCATTTGAATAGGAGAATCTGGTGTCTGGAATGACCAGTGGACATTTTCTCTGGTTTATTGCCCTGACATTCTGAACCCTATCAAGCTCTGCCAAAGGTTCCACACAGCACAGGAGATGAGGTGACCTGCTATAGCCACATAGCCCCTCTGAGATGGGTGTGAACTGCCAGATGCCAATCAACTTGCTGATTGCAAGATGTCACAAAGCAAGATTCCACCCTTGAAACCTTATCCTTGCAATTGAAGTACCCCCTTAAATAAAACATGGGAGCTATTTTCTCTTGTCTAGCCCAGCTCCTCCATGGATAGCATATATCAGGGGCTCCAAACCTTTTGAAACTATAATTCTCACTGTGTCTTTTGTTCTTCACTAATTGTTCTAGACTTTAATTTCTCAGGTGGTTTACACCCTCCTTGGCAGGAAGCAGAACCCTCCAAAGGAGATGCTGGCAATGTGACTCACACAGCAGTATTGTGCAGAGAATCATTTGGGAGATTTTCTAAATAGCTAGAGCTTCAGACATATGCATTTAGTATTCCAGTTCATAAGCCTCTGATAATTAATACAAATTTACAATTTTATCAGTCTCAGGAGAAGGGAGGTTCAGATACAGGTGGTCATTCACCTTCCTTTGAGAAACACAACAGTGAATTTCCTCTGACACTCACTGTCTAATTAATGCTTTATGAAGTCATGGAGATTTTAAGTACCTGCAATTGTTCATCATGGTCATGTTTAACAGCCTGGAAATAACATGTCATGATCTATGATATTCGTTAGATCCATTAGTTTCTTTTGCTTTTTATCACTAATTTACTAGTCTCATTATGCTTGCATGTTTTACTGCTTTGATTAATAAGACTTGTGAAATGTGAACTCTAAATATCATTCCCTGTAGATATGCTGTTAGTTACCTTATTTATTCAGTGTTCACTTACAATTGTCAGTAAATTTGTTGAATGATGATACCAAGAGACACTAGCAAATTGCTCACTAGGACAAGTATGCTTGTTCTATAAAATATATTTGTAAAATTAACTATTCAATTAAAAGTTGAAACAAAACTGTGATATCTACATGAGATACCCATATCAAGCTGACAAAATAACTATAGGTTTAGATATTAAACTATTAAACAGGTAGTAAATTTTTATATTAAGTTAAAATATTTTAAGTAACAATATAGAAATTTCAGGAAAATAATGCACACTAATAAGTATAAGACATGATAATTAGTTGTCCATTATATTTTTAAATTTTTAAATATTTTCTATTGTGATTGGGTAAAAAGTATTGCATGACATAGTTATGACTATGTTCTGAATAAGATTTACTTTTGGCATATGGGACAATAGAGAAATATCTTCATATTTTGAGAAAAACTAATTGCTTTCAATTATGAAAACATGACCTAATTTCTTGTATCTCTGAATATAAAGGGATACACAAGATTTCTGCATACTCTAAAAAAATTAATAAAGAACAAATTCCATAACAAGAAACAGAAAAAATAATGTTTCATGACATCATGATTATAGTAATAATAAAATATACAATGACAAATCATGAATTATGATAAAGAAGAATATTCCATTTCATTTCATCTTTATATGTAGTTTATATGAATACCTGGTAAACTATTCTATTTTCATACTAAATAATACAGTATCTAAATCACTTAGTTGATGCCTCTTATTCTGCAGAGAGAAGAGTTTTTAAAATAGCAATCATCCTAACTAGGGAAACACTACACTGAGCCTCATCTCAGGCCTTCAGAGAGTTTGGGTAGTGGGATAGAGTGAGACATAGCTCCCCAGCACTAATCCTATGGAAGTGCAGCAGGATGTGTGAATGCCCCTTTGGCAGGGATAGAAGTGAAAAGGAGATGCCCAATGAGATATACTGGCGCATAATTTAGTACTCTGAAGTCATATAATCTAAACAGAAAATGGATGTGGAGTTTTCCTGAAGAACTACCTCAGGAGAAGTTGGTCAGCACTTTCCAGCATATTGTCACAGTGCTGCAATTTAGTTTTTTTAACCCATCTTGATAGGGGCCCTATTGTCTGAACTTACTGTGCCAGGAGTAAAAGGCCTCTGCATTTTCTTATTACTGAGTCCTCATGTAGTATCATTGCTTGGACTAAAATGAGCAGTGGCCTCTAGTGAATTTGGATCGGAGGAAAAACTCTGACAAAATTGTTGAGAGTTCCATGAAGAAGAAGAAGAAGACCAGATTGTGGAGTGTAGGATAATGGCAAGTGCTTCCCTTTGAAATCTTCCATTCAGCAGGCTAGCTGTTAGAGTCCTGGAAAGTGAATAGTCAGTCACATGTGATTACACAAACGGACCAGGGTTAGGAACAACAGAATTGTGTGTAGCATTCCACCAAAGCACAGATATTCCAGGCAATATACTTTCTCTGTACCCTCAGGAACATATAGGGCCTTCTCACAGAGCCAGTGTTACTTCTTCCCTCTGACTTCCAGAGAGCATTTTGGGTAGCTTGGTGTTTTGTTCTAGCTCATTGACAAGCTATGGCATCAGCATCTAGTCTACTCTCAGAGTTAACAGCCTAAATAAGTTCAGAAAGAATCCTTATCTGGGTAACTCATCATTCCAGTCTAGCTAGTTCCAGTGTGTAAAGAAACTGAAAGGCATTCCAATGGACTCTAGCCATAACTTAAGATGGAGAAAACCTTTTGACTGGCGTGGGTTGCTAAGGTCTACACCTGCCCACTCATTCTAGCACCTCAGTGGACTGAAGCTGTTATTTTTTTATACATACTTTTGTATGTTGTTACTATTTTATGTTTATTTATTCTCATTTCTTTTTTAACATTTTAATTTCTTTTTTCATCTTTTTTCTTTTCAGTTTTTAATTTTGTAGATATAGGGGAGATATGGGTCTCAATATAACAATAGTAGATTATTTTAAGAGCCTCCTCACCAATAAATAGATCATCCAGACATAAAAACCAACACAAAAACATTAAAGCTGAATTAAATTATAGATCAAGAGGATTTAGCAGATGACTACAGGATATTCTTTCTAATAGCAGCAGAATACTTACTATTTTCATTAATAAATTGGAATGTTTTCCACAATAGATCATAGGCTAGTTGATAAAACAATCTTTAAAAAAACAAAAACATAGGAAAAATGTTTGCATTGTATCAGATCACAAAGGTATAAAACTAGAAACCAATACCAAAATAAAATCTAGAAACTATGCAAACACATGGAGCTTAACAACCAAGGTTTGAACAACCAGTGGGTCTTTGAAGAAACTGAAGAACATTTAAAATTTCCTAGATATAAACGAAAATGTAAACAAAACATAAAACAACATTTGTGATACAGCAAAATAGTACTGAGAAAAAATTGTAGTAATGCATGCCTTTATTTAAAAAAAGAAAAATTTTTCATAAATAACCTAATGATATATCTCAAGGCATTAGTAATAAGTAAATGAATAAATAAGCCAAACTCCAAAATTGGTAGAAAGAAATAATGTTTCAGAGCCAAAAGAGATGAATCAGAGTCTAAAAGAGAAATACAAGACATCAATGAAACAAAGCACAGTTTCTGTGAAAGATGAACGTACACGTGCATACACACACACACACACACACACACACACACACTAAAATTGGAAATGAAAAAGGAGCTGGTAAAGAGATATCACTGAATTCAAAGGATAATTGGGAATTGTTTACAAAAACCTACATGACAAAACATGGGAAACTCTAGAAATGGAAACATTTCTGGACACATTTGACCTCATGAAATTAAGAGGATACAAATAAATATATAAAAAGCAATGAGTTACGGGCTGGGATTATGGCGCAGTGGTAGCGTGCTTGCCTAGCACGCATAAGGCACTGGGTTCGATCCTCAGCACCACATAAAAATAAAATAAAGATATTCTGTCACCTACAACTAAAAAATAAACATTTAAAAAAAAAAAAAGCAATGAGTTAGAAGCTGTAATAAATTCTCTCCAAACAGCAGATCCTGATGGATCCACAACTGAATTTTATCAAACTTTTAAGAAGCTAACACCAATGTTCCTCAAAGTATTCCATAAAATAAGAAAGGAACCTTGCCTAATTTATCTGACACAGGCAGTATTACTCTGTTACCAAAACCTGAAAAGGACAAAACTCAAAACAAAAAAGTATATACTAATATCCCTGATGAGCATAGATGCAAAAAATAAATAAAAATTATTTTCAGCAGCACATTAAGAAGATCATAAACCCTGATGATCATACTAGTTTCATTCCAGGCATTATAGGATGGTTTAATATAAACAAATTAATAAATGTGCATTAAAAAGTCTTAAATTTGAAGCGCACATGATCACTTCATTAGATAAAGTAATAAATCTTTGGTAAAATTCTACATCCTTTATTGAATAAAAGAATCAAAGTAAAGAAAGATCACATCCCAACGCCATGCAAACTGTATATGAAAGACCCATTGACAATATCATGCTGAATAAAGGAAAACTGAAAGCATTTCATCTAATTTCATGAACAAGAGTATACAATCTTATCGCTTTCATTCATCACAGTACTAGGAATTTTAGCCAGAGCAAGAAAAAACAAATAAAAGGGTACAAGTAAGGATGGAGTAAATCATAATATTCTTTTTTGAAAAATCTGTTTCCATAGTTAGAAAATTCTGAAGACTGAACCAAAAGACTCCTCAAATTGAGAAATTTAGCAAAGTAGCAATATATATAATGAACATATAAAATGAGTAACTTTTCTATATATCAAAAATTAACTCTCTGAAAAATATATCAGTAAATGATTCCCATTCATGATACCCTCAAAAAAACATTTAGGAATGAACTTCATGAATGATTTTTTTATAATGAAAGTTATGAAACATTGAAAAAAAATTGAAGAAGACACTAGAAGAAAGACTTCCCATGATCTGAGATCAAGAGTATTAATATTATTAAAATGACTATACTATTCAAGCAGCTTCCAGATTCAATGAAATTCTCATCAAAATATCAGTGGCATTCTCAGAAAACTAGAAAAATAAACTTTTGAAATTTTATTTATTTATTGATTTATGTATTTATACTATGCATTGAACCCACAGTTGCTTTACCATTGTGCTACATTCTAAGTTTATTTGTTTGTTTTGAGAGATAGGGTGACACTAAATTGCCTAAGTGGGACCAAAAATTGCCATTCTCAGGCTCTTAAGTGCCATCATGCTCAATTTAGAAAAAAAAATAATAATCATATGAAGTACAAAATACGTAGAATAGCCAAAGCAATCCTGTGCAAAAAGAGCAATGCTGGAGGCACCAAATAACTTATTTTGTAATATATTTTAGAACCAAAATAACAGAAACAGAATTGTATTGACATAAAAGCAGGCATTTAGACCAATGGAATAGCATAAAGGTCTCAGAAAAATTTCATGCACCTAGAGTCAAATGACTCTTGAAAAAGATGTCAAAGACATACATTGGAGAAAAGACAGCCTCTTTAACCAGTGATGCTGATAGAAATGGATATCAACCTATAGAAAACTAAAAATAGACCCCTATGTCTCAATGACTAAAAATCAACTGAAAATGGATCAAAGACCTTAATGTAAGCTGTGAGATAATAAAACAAGTAGAAGAAAGCAGATTGAAAGCGGGCTAAGCTATTGGAACTAGCAATGATTTCCTGAATGCAGTGGCTCAGAATCCAAAACAAGATTTAACAAATGGGAGTACATAAGAATAAAAAGTTTCAGCACAGCAAAGGAAAAATCAGCAGAGTGAAAAGACAACCTACAAAATTGTAGAAAGTATTTGCCAGCTATGGATCTGACAGAGAATTAATATTGAGAATATAAACATAACTCAAAAAGTTAACAAGGACAAAAAAAGTAATCCTATAAAAAAAGTAGGCACATGATGTAAGCAAATATTTCTCAAAAGAAGAATTATAAATGGTCAATAATTTTATGAAAAAGCGCTTAGCCATCCAGAAAGTGCAGATCAATACTGCACTGAGACTCCACCATCTCACCTCTTAGAATGGCATTATCAAAAAATAAAAAGTACTGGTGAGAGTATGAAGTAAATAAATCCTTATATGTGCTTGGCAAAAGTGTAAGTTAGTAAAAACTCTGTATTTTTGTCAGCTTTTTTGCTAGTGTCACTAAAGGGCCCAATCAGAATAATTTTAGAGGAGGAAAAGTTTATTTAGGGGCTCACGGTTTCAGAGGTCTCAGTCCATAGACAGCCAATTTCATTCCTTGGGGCAGGCAGAACATCATGGTAGAAGAGTATGTGGAAAGAAGCAGCTCACCTGATGAGCAGAAAGCAGAGAGAGAGAGAGAGAGAGAGAGAGAGAGAGAGAGAGAGAGAGAGAGAGAGAAAGAGACTCCACTTCCCAGGTACAAAATATGTACCCCAACAGCATGCCTCTAATGACCAACCTCTTCCAGCCATACCCTACCCACCTTTAGTGTCTACTTAGTTATTCCCATCACAGGATTAATTCACTGATTGGATTAAGGCTCTCATAATCCAATCATTTCTTCTCTAAACCTTCTTGCATTGTCTCACACATGAGCTTTTTGAGCACACTTCATCTCAATGTTGTAACACTCTATGAAAAACAGTGGGGAGGTTCTTTGAAATCTAAAATTACAAGTACCATATGATTTAGTTAAACTACTTACTCTTGGATAAATATACAAAGCAAATAAAATTAGCATACAAAAGTGATCCCTGTATACTATGTACATTATGGAACTATTCATGAATGAAGACAAAATCCAAACAAATAAATATTTAAAAATCCTCAAAAAAATCAAGTATTTTTAGGTGTCATTATGTACACATTAACAAGTGTCCACTCTTGCTGATCAGAGTGGAGATGACTATTAAAAATGAGTACACCAGTTGTAAAAGAGTGTAAACAGTCACTCTTCTTCATCACTGGTGGGAATATAAACTTGTATAACCTGCAAGGGGAAAGTTTGATAATATCTACCAGACTTAGACATGTACATCATTCTTGTGCCAGAGTGTTGTTATTTATATTACTGAAAAAGTATCACCTGAAGGGGATGATTAATGTATAAAGAATTGCATTGAAATAACAAAATCTGGAAAACAACCTGAATGCCCTTGAAGAAAAACAATTTTAATGAATTATGGTGCCTTCACATATTTGAATAGAATTATTATAAATTATGAGCCACTTTCATATTCAGTGATATGGAGATATAACAAGTTACAGAAAAGGCAAGTTTCCAATAAGACTATATTATATAATTCTTTTTATTTAAAAATGTATATTATCTATGTATATTGGCAAACACATAATATATCTATGGGACAACAACTTAATGAGGGCCTAAAGGAACTTAGAGAGAACCTGACTCTAAATAATTTTTTTAAGGGGCTAGGGACACATATATTTATATGGAAAAGTGAACAAAGAGGTCAAAGGACTTGCTAGTGAATGAAATATCTTCATTTCGAAGGCAAGGGTAATTTGGCATAATTCAGATTCTTGCTAAAGTTACAAGATTTACACATCAAGTGTGTCATGTTTCTCACTAATCTGAATTAGCAGAAATCTTTGCTAAATCTGCCCTTGGCAGGCCAAGACAGGGGATCAGGCCAAATTCATGGTTCCAGTTGAGAAGAGGACTCAAAGGAGTCTGCTAAAGTTTCATCAAGGAGCAAGTCTTTATTATATTGTATCTGTCTAGGTCTTACACATCAAATTCTGATCCTATTTATTGTGTCCACGTCAGCATCCTATGTTTGTGGCCTTGACTCTGGGAGCTTGACACTGACATCAATAATGCTGATTCCAGTTTTGAATGGCAAAGGTGTTTCCTGACTGCTTTTAAATCAGCAACCTGCCATTTACACTCAGTTTACATTCATTTACAAGTGATATCTCCCATATATTGTTAGATCAACAGAGCCTCAGAGTTCATCATAATCAGGGTCTATTTGTTTGGGGAAAGATGCGATCCTTGAGCTCCCTAATAATCATAATGTCATGATTCGATTTCATCTTTATTCACAATTTTCTGTATTTGTTAAATTCTCTTTACTGGTATTTATGAGCTTTTTACTTTTTAAATTTCTTATCCAATTTATCTCTGTATTGCTGATTTATATTTCTTCATTTTATCCTGACATTATCTGTTATATTTGTGATTTTTACTTAATCTATGAAGTTCTATATTTATTAAATCTATTTTTATCATTTTATGATTTATTTTATTTTTACATTGTACAGCTGTTTTTGTTTTCAACTATGTGTGTCCATATATATACATATATATATATGCACACAACCATATATATATATAAACATATATATATTTATACATATAAATGTTTATTATACTAAGTCCCAAATTTTCTTGGTTCATCACGAAATGCTAGTTTTTTAAATAAAATATTCAGTAGTAGCTTTTCATAAAAATATTCAGTAGTAGCTTTTCATGCATTTATTTGTTCAAACTATATTCTGTCTAATATGATCAACTTGTATGACCACTGTAGTAAATTTTCTTTGCTTCTTTGTGCATAAATGAAAGAATAGAAGTTAATTTTTCCACTGTAGCAAACTCGACTTTTTGTTGAGATAATCAGAAATAGTCATGCCAAAATATAGAAAACTGTATCTTTAGTAAGAAATATTTTGATAATGAAATTCAAAATAACCCAAATGTGCAAGTTTCATTAGATAAATAGTTTACATTCATTATATTAATGTACTTTTCAACTTAAAGTACAAAAGAGTGATTATGGAAATGCATTAGTAGATGTTGAAAAAAATCCAAAAGAAAAAAAAGAGGAATTAAAGGAGGAAGGGAAAGAGGGTGGAAGAACTAGAATCAAGGTCTTTGCTGCTCCCACTGGGTGGCTTTTTGATTTACATTTTTAAAAATATAAACCCAATGAATGAGTTTCATGACCAAAAGTTTCCAGAAGTTATCTCTCTACCACTCTCATTGGCAAGAGGACATTTTCTTACTCTATCTTGACCCACACATTTCAGTTTCGTTTCTTCTTCTCTATGCTTTCATTCTTTTTGCTGAAATTGAAAATACCCTTATGGCAAGTTGTGGCACCTGGTGTTCACATACTTAATAACCCTCTATATGAAATAGACATTTTTGTTCCTGTTACCCATTAGAAAATAAAAAATTATTAATTCTTGGGCAAATGTTTGGAAACTCCAGTTGAAAAAGCAGTCTGGACTCTCAACACAGCTACCTTTATTTTATAGATTTAGGATCTTGTTCTTGATAGTTGTGTTTCTCCTCCTAGCAATTACTATATCTTTGTTTTGCATCTACTATATATGTCAAAGGACATATATAGTTATAGTATGGATATGAGGTGTCACTCGATAAACTAATATGATAGACAATGCAGAAATGTTCAGAGGAGAAATGATTAGATGATGAACTCTGCCACCTGTGAGTGGATTAATCCAATGGTGGATTAATAATTTGAAAAGACCACTGTACAGGTAGCCACTGTAGGCAGATAGAGTACAGATGGAGGAAGTAGTTCTCTGGGAATGTGTCTTTGGGGATTACATCTTGTCCACTAGCTGCTCCCACTCTTTTTCTGCTTCCTATCACTATGAGGTGAGCAGCTATCCTCTGTCATGCACTTGTCATGATGCTCCTCCTTGGGCCCATGGTGATTGAGTTGGCTGATCATGAACTGAATCTCCAAAACTGTGAGCTCAAAATAAACTTCCAGCTCTAATTATTCTTGTCAGGTATTTTGATCTCAGTGATGAAAAATGGGTTAACATATGCGATCTGCATACCACAAAGGGCATAAAGGGAGATAGGACATACTACTTGTTAACAAAACATACTACTTGTTATTATGTAAAGCTGTCTTCATCTGTTTTTAGGTTCTCATCTGAGTTTGGAGGAGAAAAACTTGCTACCTGATATTATTACTATGAAGCAAACCAAAATACATTCAGAGAAAATATGAAAATATGATAAAGAATTATCATACATAAGTAGTATCATTCTAAGTTTGAAACATAGTTTTACGGATGAGACAATAAATATATAAGTGATCTAATTAAGTTTTTATTTTGAAATGAAGTTGCTTGAAGATAACAATAATTTCTCTGTGCATTCAGCTCATACTGTCATTTCTATCTTCCTGTTTTGAAGTTAATCAGCAGAATTAAATGACATAAGACTTTTTTCTACTATTGATATGTAATTACTTTTTGATAACAAATTTTTTTTAAAGTTTTATCTCAGAGAAGAGAAAATTTAAGATTTCTAATTTGGTGATGGAGGTCAAGATTTAAAGAGAAAGATGTGATGGTTAACTTTATGCGTTTTCTTGGCTATAGTCCAAATTGGTCAAATATCAGTTTTTTTGTCGCTGGGAAGGTACTTTTCAGAAAAGATTAGCATTTAAATAAATACACTTTGAATTAAGCAAATTACCCTCTATGAAGTCAAATCAGCAAAAGGCCTAATGAGAAAAACTGAGATCTTCTGAAGAGAAATAAATTTTTCCTACAAACTGTGCTCATTCAAACCGAAAAGAGCAACATCAGAGCCGGGCGCGGTGGCGCAAGCCTGTAATCCCAGCACTTAGAGAGACTGAGACAGGAGAATCGCAAGTTCGAAGCCATCCTCAGCAACGGCGAGGTGCTAAGCAACTCAGTGAGACCTTTCTCTATATAAAACACAAAATAGGGCTGGGGATGTGGCTCAGTGATAGAGTGCCCCTGAGTTCGATATCCAGTACCAAAAAAAAAAAAAAAAAAAGAGAGAGCAACATCAAGTTGCTGGATAAATTTCCAATCTGTAGGCCATTTTGCAAATTTCAAACTCACTCATAATCTCATGAGTGAATTAAAAAAAATTATTTTCTCCATCTTATCTCTATTTCTCTACTTAATGTTTATTTCTCTATCTAATAAAAATTTTGATACGGAGGCAGTGTTGTTCCAAAGTTGTAGACATTACTCATACTTCCTGAATTGACTTGTACTTTTCCATTGACTGTAATCACAGGAAGTGGTAGTAGTAAGAGATAACCTAAGAAAATTTCTATATTCCATATATACTCTTCTACTTACTATACCTCAATTCTGGTATAGTAAGTAGTTAAAATGACCTTTGGTAAACAGGATTAATAACCCCAGTCAATAAAATAACTGTTCTTTGTGTGTTTATTCAGAGATATAAGAAGCCCAATATAGCTAAGTAGAAGTCATATTTCCAGTTCAGTGGAATCAGTGTTGTACCTCTGGTGGAAACATTCTTTCCTTCAGAACAAAGTAATCTACAGAAGCAGAGAGTGCAGAAGACTAAATTTTTATGCTATATAGTAGAAGAGAATGGAAGTAAGTTCTAGACTTCATGGGAATATGAAGCGAAGTTTTGGATAGTGGTAATAGTGAGTGATGCCTCTTCCATTTTCATTCCCAGTTTTCTGGGCCTTTGAATCTTGGGTGTGGGAGAAACGGCACCATATACTGGAATATGAGTTGGAGCACCCACAACCTACTAGAAGATCTCGTTCCATATCTGCTATCTTTGAATTTTTTTGTGAACTTCACGATAAAAATATTACTCAATTTCAGTGTAAGTTCCATTTTATACCAATTTGCTTTATATGCTAATAATGTATAAATTTTGTTAGCATAGAATATATTCTTGACTAAGAAATATATGTTGTCATTTTCCAGTAGGTTTTTCCTAATCCTGATATCCTATCACTTTTTGGTATGTATAGCACAACTTTGAGAGTTTGTTTTCAGAATCCAGGTCAGTTTCTGTTTTCTCCTTAAACTTCTGTATGCTCTTAGTATTAGATTTTCAAGGACCCATAATACCAAGCGCTGTCATTACAGATATTGCAACATATGAGAATTAAAGATGACAAATTATTTATGATATATATAATTTTAAGAAAAAATGGAAGCTTTGAAAGTATGATCCATATATATTGTGTAGCACTCACTTTAATAGGGGGCATAAATATATATATATATAAGTAAATATAAATTCTAAAATTACCACACCTACCATATCTCTTGGATTTCCTTCTTATTTCTGATTATTACTACTGTTTATCTCCAATTATAAAAACATAACTATAAAACATTTATTAAAAACTGCATACAGTAAAGGACACATTCTTTAAATTTCTACAGGAAGTTTGGTTAGAATTGTGCATTGAAATTCCACCTGGGTACATAGTTGTGAACCAAAATAAGACTAAATGACATACAACATAAAACAACAGAGTTTAGAAAATATAATTTGTCAGTTGTAGGAAAAGGGTTGACTTTAATGTGACTTTAGAAATTCAATTGGTTCTGTTGGGACAGATTACATTTTGAAGCAGGGAATAAAATATGATTTTGGATTGAATGCAGTCAGATTCACTCCAGTCATGCTATATTGACATCATAAAACTGTTTCAGGTAGATTAAGGATTTCACATGTCATGAAGAAATCAAGTCTTCGAATTACAAGTGTGATCTTTTGTTGACAGTTATAAATAAAACATCATCTTTGCTTTTAATATATCAATTTATAATACTCAAAAATGATGATTTTAAAGTGAAAACCAGTAAAAGTAGTGATATTGATAAAGGTTTAAAATTACAATTTAATTGCTTTATCTGAAATATTTATCTTTTAGTTTAAAAAGAGTCAATGCTTTTATGCATTTGCTAGCGCAAATGTAAAACAATCTATTTTAACTTATTTTACTTGATTATTCAAGATGCCTGGCATATATTGCATCAGATAAAAATTATTTGTAGGCTATTATTAAAATGTATGTTTCATGGAAGAATTAGAATGGATGTTGATACTGTAGAAATACATGCCTACTCTAACATTTTTTCAGTGTTTATATTCTCACTTATGATTTTGTTCTATGGGGAACAATAACCAATGTTTTCAATTTTTTTATAACTGTGTTTGAGAATGTCTACAGATAGTGTGACAACTTTTATTAGTTTCAATCATTCATTTTATCAAAAATAACAAAATTTTAACAATTTATTGTTAAATAAATTGTTTAACAATATTGTTATATAAAGTTTCTCAGTTTTTGAAGTATGGAATCATTGGTGAATATTTAAATCTATTAATAAATGGATTTTCTCATAGTTACTATTTAATAAAGACACTTAACATTCTTTCTTTTTGCATTTTTCAAGAATGCAACATATTATTAACTAGTAACCATGCATTACAAAAAAACTCATGTGTTAAGCCCATAAAACTAAATGTATTTATCCTTTGACAAACATATCCTAAAATTCCTTTGCACACCATCTCCATTGTCTCTAGCAATCACCTTTCTACTCACTACTTTTGTCAAATCAAATATTTTCATTACACATTTTGAGTGAGATCTTGTAATATTTGTCTTTCTATGCCAGTGTCTTTCATTTAACATAATATTCTTCAGGTTCATTCATGTTGTTGCAAATGAAAGGATTCCATTGTTAATAACTGAATAATATTTCATTGTGTTCATTCATACTGTACTTCCTCTATGCATTCTTCTATTTATAGATACTTATGTGGATTACATATATTGGCTACTGTGAGTAGGGCTGCAATCAATATGGGAGTGAAGTTATCTTTTCAACATAGTGATTTTATTTCCATTGTGTTTATTCAGTGTTGAGATTACTCAATCAAATGGGACTTTAATTTTATTTTCTAAGGAACCTCCACATTGTTTTCCATATTGGCTTTATTAATTAAATACCTACAAATAATGTGCAAGTATAGGAGCTCTTCAATGCCTTCAATGCCTCCCCTCCCCTTTCCTTTGCCCTATGCTGATTGGTTACTTTGAATGTTTCCCCTCCTCTTTACCCCATGCTGATTGGCTGCCTTCAGTGCCTCTCCTTTTCTCATCCCATGCTGATTGGCTGCCTTCAGTGGCTCTCCTTTTCTCATCCCATGCTGATTGGCTGCGCGCCTGACATGGATCAATACCCTATTGGCTGTAACCTAACCTCAGGGCCATGATTGGTCTGAGGACCCTATATAATCTGTTGCACTAACTGAAATAAACGGGTCTGCTTCTCGCTCTGGCAGAGCAGTTTTACCTACCCCCGGGGTGTGGGTGAGTGACTCCGTGACCGTCCACCCCATAAACCCTCGTCCTCCGGGACCCCAGCCCTCGTCCTTCGGGACCCCAGCCCTCATCCTTCGGGACCCCAGACCTCGTCCTTCGGGACCCCAGACCTCGTCCTGTGGGACCCCATTGTCCTTCATCCTCCGGGACCCCAGAGCTCGTCCCATGGGACCCCATTCCTCGGTCCCCTCGTCCTGCGGGACCCCAACTCGTTGAGCGAACCCACACGAGGCACGAAATAAACGACATGCAAGGAATCCATTTTCTCTGAATCCTCCTGATATTTATCATTCTCTGATCTTTTTGATACTACCCAGTCTAACATTAGTGAAGTGATATCTCAAAGCATTTTATTAATTCAAATTAATTTTAACTCATTTATACTCATGCACACTAACATAAAAATTAAACATTTTAATATTAATATATGATATTTGGATAAAATTATATTTTGTGTGATGTTTAAATTAGATTCTCTCTCTCTAACACTTACTACTTTATGTTGAAAACTTTCCAAATGCTTCCTTCTAGCTTTTGGAAATGAAACATATGTTATTGCTATATATAGTTTCCTAACTATTCAATAAAACACACCCTCCAATAATTTCCAGGGTTTTCAATTCATAATTTTGGATTTTAGGTTGAATTTTTCAATATAGTCCTATGTTGTATTTTTGTATACCTTGCCAAGGTTATTATTTTTATGTTAACAACTTTAATTAGATATTCAAATTATAACAATTTGAAGTAAACATGATTAATACACCATGAACATATTATTAATAGTATGATGATTAACATACCATTAACATGCCATTATCTATTTTTACAACCATCACCCTTGGATTGTGTAGAATAAGTAGATTACTCCTATCTTCCAGATCCTAATCCTCATTAGGCCATGCAAGCAGACCAATTGCCTCCTCAAAACACACATAACTTACCATCTCTAATAAGTCTCTTTATTCCCTGATTCATTTATTGTTTTATTATTTTTCAAACCAATTTTTACCTTCTGAATGTGATATATTTACTTATGAATAAAAAAGGAATTAATCTATATGTGTATATATATTTATTTTCATTTTTAAATACAGGGTCTAGAACAGTCTTTGGATAATTTGAATGAATTAGCGGGTGGTCAGTATGTGTCCAAAAATTGATCAATTCTTTTTCTTACAGTAACATTACTTACAAATTATTTGAGAAGGAATATACAATAAAGTAATCTCTACTTACCCTCCAAAAACATGTAATTGATCATACCAAAAATCACCAGTTGCCATGGTAGGTTTACCCCATCCCCACTTCCTCAGTATGTTTCTCTTTCTCGCTGTTTTTTTTTCCCTTGATTTGTTTGGCTATAGTTTATTAATAAAATTATATTACACAAGAAATAAATTTCAGGTCTATTGTTTTTCTGTTCTCCACATCATTACCTTATATTTTGATCTTTGCTATTTTCTTTCTTCTTACTTGCTTTATGCTATGTACAATCTTTTTTGTAGTTTTCAAAAGGGAAGTAGAGTTCATTAATTGGAAATAATTGTCCAATATAGGCTTTAAATTTCATTTAATGTCCAGCTTTATCTGTATCTTTCGATCTAGATATATTTTGCTATTTTTTCATTGTTTTAAAATATATTCTTACCTTCTTTTGACTCCTTTCTTTGATTCATCAATTATATTGAAAAATCTTATGTACATTAAAACTTATATTTGAATTTCTGATTTCTAATTCAATGCCACTATAGTCTAAGCATGTTTATTTATATTTATTTGATTGACTGTATGTTTTATAAATACTTAGTTTAGGGCCCAGAGTATGGACTAATTTGATAAATGCTCCTTTGCATTTGAAAAGAATGTATATTTATCCATTGTTGGAATGAAGGGCTCAATAAATGTCAAGGAGGTCAAGTTTATTGAGAGTGCTGTTGAGATCATCTATATCTTTGCTGATTTTGTATCTTCTATAATAGTTACACTAGGAATGATTTTGAAATTTGAAATTTTTACTATAATTGAAAATTTATCAGTTTCTTTGGATCTTTTAATTAGTTTTTGCCTCAGTATTTTCAAGCTGTTTTATAAAATGCATAAACTTAGAGAATTGTTATCTCCTGTTGATAAATAGGATCTTTACTAATTATGAAAATACCTATCATTTCTTTTTAATGTAGAAGTAGTAATAGCAATGATAATGTGATTCAGAGGATTTAGAAAACAAATACAAAAGATGTCAAAGTAAATATATTTAAATTACCTTGTCATTTTCTACTTTTATCTACTTTTAATAGGACTTCTTTAAATAGGTGTTTAGCTTAAGTGTTGCATTTAAATTGGGCTTATTTTTATTATTGAGTCACTTTCTTTGGCTGAATTGCTTTCACTCAAAGAAATACACAACTTTTATGAGAGGAAATATAAAAATTGATTAGGGAGAACACAATTTGGAGATAAACACATCTCTTTCTATAATTACATAAAAAAATTAAAGACAGGCTAAATTTAAAAAATATGGCACAAGAAAGATTACATGGAAAATTACAAAATTAAAAGAAAATATTCTTTCATGTTTAAATCATGTGTGACAGAAGTCTAAGAGAATGCTGTTGCTTTCATGATAGATTTTAGGATTCTGTAAATAGATTTTATTCTTTATACATGAAATATTTGATTCTTAAATAATATTCTAAGTACAAATTTAGAGGATGTAGGAAAAGCTTTGATTTCATTTTTAAATTAAATAGTAATTAATTATTTTATTTTGAAAAACTAGAATTTTCGTCTGTACAATATTTCTTTCTTAGGATATCTGCTCTAAGAAGCTCCTGATTTGAACATTTATAATTATCAGTAAAGAAATATTATTACAAACCAGGTTTATGCCTTGTGCACTAAAAAGTAATTATTCAATGAGCAACCACACAGAATATATTACTAGTTAACTAAAACTTAGCATGAAAGACATTTCTATTTCTGATGAGTTGCTAAATTTTTAAAGTAGTAATGATTTACTATCTTTTCATATTTTTTCATAGTATTATAAAAATGAAAAATGTAGAATCTGGATGGAATGAAATATTTTTAATTCACCTCAAATATTTTTATCTCACCTATTGCCAGTTTAATCCTCTTAAGTTTGTATTCATGTCTATAATGTCTCAAAAAATTTAAGATTTGATGAATAAATTTTGGTTTTTTTAAAAATTCTTTCTTAGAATTCTCATATTATAAATTTATATTGAAACACTTAAATTAATACATTTCCTTCACAAAAATTTTGGAAGAACTATGGTTTTAGAAGATACTTTCAAGTATAAAACAGTTTTATTTGTTCTCCATCATTATGAGAGTTATGCAAAACTTTGCTTCATATACTAGATAAAAAGGGAGTATTCACTTTTTAAATTAGTTGATTTTTATATAATTATCATGCAATTGTAATATAAAAAATCCCATTTTTACCCACATATAAATCACATATAAATCAATAATATTTACATTTTAATGAGCTATTTTACACTTTGTAATAGTCCAACTCTTAACTCTCAGTGACTTTTAGCAATATTTGTTTCTGGGCTCCCATGTGTGAAGGACAGCTATTGTTCTCTCAGACTACAGTAGGATTATCTGGCTTAGCTGTTAAGCTGCTGAATAGATTTGGATCTTCTTTAATAATTCTCAGTTTTGTGTAAATCAGTGACTGCTACTCAAGTCACTTTCTCCTGAATGGCAGACCACAAAAGGAAAAAAAAGGGCAATCCTCTATACCATATTGAAAACTTTGCTTATGCCTCACCTCTTACCCCTCTTTTGACCAAAGAAAGCTAATCAATCTCAAATTCATAAAAGAAAGAAGTGAATGTTTGTTGATAAATATTGCATAATTTTCATGCATATTATCTTTCCCAGATCTGTTTCTCAATTTTAATATGTACACGAGTGCACATGTGTGGATTATCATTCCATTTTTAAAACTTGCACCAACATTTGAATTTTTAGTTGTTTTCACAAAGTAATTCAATTTTTGAGGTACATTTTTGTG
>CM053405.1:17337431-17355199 GCA_028644305.1 Xerus rutilus | reverse complement strand
CACACACACACACACACACACACACACACACACACGAAATTAAGAATGTTAGTGTGTAGCATGAAGCGTGGATGGGTGAAAATCTGAAGGATGAAATCCAGAGACAGAAGGATAAGAGCAAAGTAACAGGATTTATTAGAGTAAGAGAAAGAAAGCAGAGCTACCTAACAGGGAAGGGTCCCTAGAGAGGGCTAGCAATGGGTGTTTGATGTTTAGAGGATTTTATGGGCTTAATCTGTTCCTAGAAGAGATTGCTGGAGTACAGGATTCAGAAAGGGACCAATCCTATTTTGTCTTCTTGAAAAAATATGAGGTGAGAAGGTTTTAAGCCTTAGAAAAGATTTTGTGGTACTCTATTGCTAGGGGTAAGGGTACGGGTGATCATGGAAGAGCCATTGCATTTGAAGATGTCAAGGGCATCTGTAGAATGTTCTCCAGGCTAGGATGGCATAGTCTCCTCCTGCTTTTCATCTTTGAGACCCTTTTCCTCATTGCCTAGGAGTGGTCTATGTTTTTGCCTTAATAACAGATATTTCATGCAAAATTATTTTCTACTTGTCAGAAGATAAAATATAATATGTAAATAATGCCTCTTTTACTCTCGTCTGCACTTCAAATATGTATAACAGTCTGGCATATATTTGGTACTCAATATACCAATAGTAAATGCATGAATATAGGATGGGAGCTTTGTGTAGGTTTTAAGTGATCATATAAATTATACATGCATATATTTCAATGATGTAAATATGCAGTAACATACCAATCATTCTCTTCAAAACAGACATTTAAGTTGTTTTGTTTTGGTGATATTGTTTTGATATTTTGTTACAACAGGTAACATAGCATACTGTAAATATATTGGAACATAAATCCTTACACAGGGGAATTTTTTTAATAGAATATACTCCTTTGTTTGGGATTTATATCATTTTTACAGCCATGTATGTCCAGATTATCTTCCCCATCCTGAGAACTGATAGTTCCAATAACATTTATTGAATGGATGTCAATTTCCTCAATTCATTGGTTGGAGGAAATAGTTCTTGAATTTTTAATAAAACATGGCATTTTTATGGCTGAAAAGCATATCTGCTATCTATTTTTCTTCAGAATATTATAGTCAATATTACCATGCTATCTTTTCTTATCTATGTTGTACTATTGCTTTTACTATAATTACAGTATCTTAGCAATTATATAGCTACCATTGTTATAGATTCTAGATCTATAATTTTCATTTTCATGGTTAAAATAAAAAATAAATTAAACAGCAACCAGAACAAGTAGTGCAAAAATAGAGCCAATCTTATTAATTTTCCCTCCTACTTTTATATTACACAAATGTAATATTTTATGATGCTTAAAATTAATTTTATGTCAAAGAGAGGTATGATTATTTAGGAATATAGATTTTATTTAGTTAAATTTTTATTTTATTTATTTTTTACAATGTCTTTCAAGATACAAATATAGTGATCTAGTGGGATTTTTAAAGAAGTTATTAATCTTGAAAAGCAACATGGGCTTTAAAGAATGAATTCACATGATCATATTTGTTGCTTACATATAACACTATTTAGGGATGTGTGAACAGTGCAGTGAGGGGAAACTTAGAAAACTTAAAGGTTTAATTTTATGTGGTTAAATAACACAAAATAATAAAGATTAAGAACTTACAATAAAAATGAAAAATTTAATACATATATAACATATATGAACTGTCAATCATAAAAGGAGATATCAATAAAACTGTTGATGATCTTCAGATTGTGGAAAATATTTTCTTAAGAAATCACAGATTAATAAAAGGAAATGATACAATTTAGTATTTTTCAAACAAATTTATGTCATATTTTACATGAAGTTCAAAAAAACTAAAAAGAGGATCCACAAAGAGTTTCATATACATACTGTCAATTGAAATTTTTTAATGGTGCCAATTTAATTTAATGAAGAAAAGGTGGTCATTTCAACTCCTGATACTGAATCAAAATGTTAACATAAAAAAAAAACAGAAAATTCCAATTCATACTTTACTTTTACTCGGGGAATATTATTTCCATAAAGTATTATGTTTAAAATGTGCTAAACATAATGGCTAACTACAAAATTTCCAGAATAAATTATATGATTTTATTACAATGAATATGCCAAAATTTCTCTGAAGAGCTTATTTAAAAACTTAATAAACTATCAAGGTTAAAAACTTTCACTTTTCAAAAGTTATCATTGTTAAGCTGAAAAAGCTAGCCACATGCTATAGGAAAAGAAAGGAAAGAAAATGAATAAACTTAAAAAATGAAAAGACAAAAATAAATAAAAAGAAGAACAAAAACTTGAACAAGCACTTTACAGATTATGGACTTGAAGCCAAAAGTACAGAGATTTTCTACAAATTTAATCATTAGGGAAATGCAAATGAGACCTCATGACACACTCCAACATTTTCATTTTCATGGTTAAAATAAAAAATAAATTAAACAGCAACCAGAACAAGTAGTGCAAAAATAGAGCCAATCTGCAGGTGTGGATGAAGAAGAGGAGGAAAGAGGAAACCTGCCGTCCCTCAGTGATGGACAGAATACTCCAAGGCAAGATGCCTCTGAAAGGAGTGGCCATAACTTGAGAGCATCAACTTAGGACTCCAGGACCCATTTCTAGAAATTCACCCCAAGAAAACTTAACCACATGTCCATAAAAGACATGAATACAAATAGTGAGAGCAGTTTATATACAATAATAACTAACTGGAACCAATTCAAAAGCTTATCAACTTAAAAATGGACAAAAAGTTGCTATGGATAGATAACTTCTATAGGATTAAAACACATTTGTACAAAAAATAGAGTTTATTAGGTAAACACAAAACAGTAGTTTGTATGAAAGTATCCAGAAACAAAAGGAAAGACTCGGTATCACTTTATTTGTGCACCATTCTAAAAGAAGCAAGTCTTTAAAAATTATAACAACTGAGACAGATGAGGTTACCAGGAGTTAAGGTCAGGGACTACAGCTTAAAAAAGAAAAAGTTTTGGGAAGTAATTGAAATGATCTCTATCTCGATTTGATGATAATTCTATAGATGTATATGTTTGTGAAAATTCATCAAATCGACTCTTATAGGATGGTACATTTAAAACTTTATACATTAAAAAATATAGTTTAATTTAAAATATCCTATGCAATAGTGAGGAGGCAATGTTCAGTGATTAAAGTAATTCTAGTATTATGTGGCCTACCTCATCTTTCAAACAATTGAAACACTTATTGACATTGACCTTTCTCGTAGCATAGGAATCAGGGAGAGGACCTGTACTTCACTTGTTTAATTGATTCAGAATGTTCAATTATTTATAGTTTGTACAGCTTGTCTTAATTTAAGTAAAAATCTCTTTACACAACATATCTTAGACTGGATAAAACTCAACAAAGTTTTTGAATTTCCACCTTTAAATTATTTTCAGACAAAATAATTGTGGCAAGAACTCCAGATCTATGGCTTCGGTTGTATCTCATTTGAAGATACAACTGGGGGCTGGTGGGTACAACTCAGTGGTAGAGTGAGTACTTCACATGTGCAAGGCCCTGTGTTTAACCTCCAGCAAACACACATGCATACACACACAATTCTATCACTCTATGGTCTATTGACTGGTATTAGTTTTGAATCAAGTATGTGCCAGTAAGCATAAAAATAACTCAAAAATTAAATTACTTTCCTAATACAACTAACAATTCAAATGTTGATGCAAGTTTTAAAAATGGAGTGATAATCAAATACGTGCGCTCATGTGCACATTAACATTAGGAAAAAGATCCAGGAAAGATAATGTGCATGGAAAGGATCAAACGTTTATCAATAAACATTCACTCCCTTTTTCTGTGAATTTGAGATTAACTTTCTTTGATCAAAAGAGGGAAGAGGTGAGCATAAACAAAACTTTAAATGTGATATATAGGATTGCCCTTTGTAACCTTTTGTGATCTGCCATCCAGAAGAAAATGACTTGAGTAGCAATCACTTACTTACCCGAAAGGGAATTGTTGGAGAAGATCTGAGTCTACTCAGCAGCTTGACACCAAGGCCAGATAATCCTACTGTAGTCTGGCAGATCAATAGCTGTCCTTCACACATGGGGGCCCAGAAACAAATATTGGTAAAAGCCACTGAGAGTTAAGAGTTTGTCTTTTACACATACTTCACATACACATTGTGAAATAGCTCATTAAAATGTAAAAATGTATTGATTTATATGAAATTTTATTAATGGGTAAACATGGAGGTTGAAGAAAAGGGGAGAGAGTCATCAAATGATACAAACGTTGAGTTATAAGATGAATGAACTACTGGAGACCAAACATACAGCATGGAGCCTTCCTTAAAAAGTAAAGTATTCTATACTTGCAATTTGACAGGAGGATAGGTATCAATTGTTCCTGCCATACATAAGAAAATGGTCACTATGTGAGGTGATGGATAGATTAAAAAATGTTTTGATTTGCACACAGTATACATATGGACTTAAACAGAAGACTAATATATACCTTTCAGAATAATTGAAACTATCAATAATACAGTCAAAAAATAGATCAATATCCATACACAAGTAAAAACATTATCTTCACTAGCATTTAGAAATAATTTTTAACAAATAGTTACCCATTGCATACACAAGAAGAGCATTCCAATGTGTTCATGTTCTTATAAAAAATGTGTTTTATATGTAAAAATTTCTTTTTCTTTTTTTTTTTTTTGCAAAATTCTCACCATCACAGAAAACTGTGCAGGGGGAATGATCATTTGATGAATAGATACTCTTAAATAAGTAGAAATGGACTATCTATTGAAAATACATAAATATTGGTAGAATATTGATAACATACATATAAATACATATAAATATGTATTCTCTGAATGTATATTGACATGGTCAAATAAACTTGTAGTACAAAAATTCATATTTTCTATTTAAATTCTAAGTAATTTTTAAACATGTAGTTACACCATGAACAGTATAACAAGGGCATGTGTGTGTGTTAGTGTTTAAATAATATATTCTTGAAATATACAAGCAGAATTGCATAAAGCAGATAGATATTAAAATAATCTTGCAATCTTTATACTCACTCAGTCTTTTCTGTTAAAGACAGAATTATCATAGGCCTGGGATTTGTGAGAATGGAAGAGTGGGCATGATGAGATCTCAGGTTCCGACATAGTATTATAAAAACCATAAACATCTAGTTGTTCTTGTTTATTGAGATAAGAATATTAAGTAGTAATAAGTAGTGATTTATTTCCGCTAGGTGATCACCAGTTACATCCAGGAATCTTGTCATTATTAGCATTTACAATCAACTATCAAGATTTTTTTTTTTTTTTTTTTTTGGTACTGGAGATTGAACTCAGGGGCACTTGACCACTGAGCCACATCCCCAGCCCTATTTTGTGTTTTATGTAGAGACAGGGTCTCACTGAGTTGCTTAGCACCTCGCCATTGCTGAGGCTGGCTTTTGAACTCGCAATTCTCCTGTCTCAGCCTCCCTAAGTGCTGGGATTACAGGCTTGCGCCACTGCACCCGGGTAACTATCAAGATTTTTGCACAAGTTTGGAAGATGTGGAAGATGTACTAAGGCCATTCCTCACTTCCTGGTTGCTCCTGCCCTCTACTCCAGACATTCTCAGGACCAGCCAAGCTCTGGAATCAACAAAGGAGCTAGTTGTATTCACTTTATCTATCTATATTTGCCTATTTCATGTATCTCATGTAATTTTAAGTCTTCGAAAATGATCTCTCTTCAGAGAGTCTTCACATTTGCAATTGCAAAAGACTGTAGCACCTCCGCTTGCCTAAATACAATCGAGATTGACAGGATGCAAGTTCAGCCTCATTCTCTGCTAAAATGTGTATTTTTAGTTGAGATGTATGAGTTACAACCCAAAATTGAGAATTTAGAAATACTATATTTATTTTAAGTTAAATGATTTCCAAGTTTCCAAGATTACCTCTGAGTTTCTCCAGTATTCTTCTCACGTTATCCTTTCCCCCACTTCATTGACAAAGGTTGCAGAAAATTCTGGTGTAGCTTCTAGACTTCCTTCCTGCAGCAGACCTAGGTTCTTTATTATTTTTTAATTTTTATTAATGCCCTATCATAGAGTTTTAATTATTTTATGTGTTCAATTATTAATTGCTTGAAAAAGATGCCTTCATAAACTGTTAACACTCAAATAGCCATTTCAGTTTGTATCTGAATTTCAAAAGCTGTCAGTTTTGTTTTCCATCATTGTAAAAGAAGGTAGAAGTCAAATTCATACATGGTTTACCTTGTTAGATCATGATGTCTGAAACCTTGTTGAATACTTATGTTTGGGAAAAATGGGTGATGAGTGTGATTTTAACCAGGCAGTATACCTGATAAGCATTGATTATTCAATGTCTTCTAACAGAATTTACCCTGAGCAATAGAAGGCCAACAGTCATGAGTGGACACCTAATTCACACGCAAATAATTATATTTTCCTTCTATTTTTTTTCACTGAGAACAGGAAGGATCCCTCATGAAACAGAAACAAACTTTAAGTTTCTGTCGACTCAAATAAAACAGTATACTGTTAAGTAAAGGAATAATACCTAGAGACAGATTAGATAAAGATTTGAGAGAGAAGTAGAATGAAGAAGAAAAATAAAACAGTGATCATAAAATCATAAGAATCCCAAGTTAGCAGTAACTGCCTGTTACCTCTTTATCTCTGAGTATTGTACCTGGAATTCCTACAATTTTGTACAATAAGATTACCATATAGGCTTAGATAAACAAATCTGTGCTTATACATACTTAAGTATTTATTTTTCAAGAATGTAAGCCTATATAAATCATTGCCCATCCTGTTTAAAGAATGACTTTTATTTAAATATAACATTCTAGAAAGAAAATTAGTTGTGTATATAAATATTTTTTTCCATTTCTATATATGAAAGTTAGCATAGACTTTTATAAGATTTTCCCCTGAAGTATGAGTATCTTAATACCTAGAAAGGCAACTATGAAATTTAAGTTCCAATCCAAATCCATGTAGTAGAAAAAGCCCTGTGAATGATGTTTACAGTTATAATCTCAATTTCTTCACCTTGAGCAATTTATTAACTGTGTCTCCAGTGTTTACATGCTGATCAAATGAGAATGGTTTAGACAAATCAGTGCTTTTGAAGCCAGTGACACAGTCTTTTCAGGTACACAAGCCCAGGGAACCAAAGAACTTCACTAGGGAAAGGATCTTTAGATAATTTCAAAATTGTATATGTATTAATGTATCCATTTATTATATTATTTTATATGATAAAATTTCCCTTGAGAGTTTTGTGTACATTGCAGTGTTAGAGAATCAGAGTACATAGAGTATAAGTCACTCTCAATCTTTCAAACAGAGTAACGTTTTCTATGAAATTCTTATGCGTTGTTATGCATGAATGTAGTATTTCACAATCAGTGAAAATGTATCTAAGATTTACGAAATATGGCCATCAAATCAATGCAAAAAGAGACAACAAACTTTACTACAGTACAATTTTGTTACTGTTTCAGCAACCCAGTATCTCAGCCATTTTCCTACATTGGAACA
Source organism: Xerus rutilus (assembly GCA_028644305.1). NCBI lineage: Eukaryota > Metazoa > Chordata > Mammalia > Rodentia > Sciuridae > Xerus > Xerus rutilus. The sequence goes on along the minus strand of CM053405.1, from coordinate 17,347,571 downwards.
TCATCACTAGATGATGTAGGAGATCATCTACTATAGATTCAGTAGCAGGTTATAAATACATTTTTCCAAATAAATAAACAAACAAATAAATAAATAAAGATGAGATATACATCTTTCTCTACTCCCTCCCCTTTTTCAAAATGTAAGAATGTATAATCATGAAGAATAAGTTTCTCTCTCCTGAGAGTTAGCATTTGGGAGAGTCACCCATAGTTATGGGATTGGCAAGATTATTCCCAGAACTGATTGACCAGATGCTTCTAGGTGTACAGATCTGGCATACGCATAGCCATTTAGTGAATATTTCCAGAGATAAGGTTAGAGCATCTGTGGCGATTTTACCTGTGGCATTGCTCTAAGCATGTCTTTACATTGCTTGGAGTTCAACTGTGCCATTATTTGGCTTTCTTTTTAAGTTCAATTTTTCATCTATCCCATGAATTCTACAAGCTACCAATTAAGTTACAATTTTTTTAAAAATCCTTCTTCTAAATTAATTGGAATTGGCTTCTAATGCTTGATTTGGGAAACTCTGATTTAGTTCTTTCTTTATATGTCCTTCTCCTTAAAAGCCTGTTCATTATTTCCTGAAAATATTTGGCAAAAACAATCACAGAAAGTACCCCTTTGATACCTCTTCCTCCCTTTATGTTGAGACTACAATGAAAGAATCATGTCACTACTTTCACTCATGAAAGACATTAAAATAAAAAGAAAAGAAAAATGTGCAATGTGTATAAACCATCATCAGGGGTCCTATTTAATGAATATAACACAAGCTAGTAAGATAAGAGTTTTTATAATTAAAATGGCAAATACTCTCATGTCCTCAGTTTTTAAGATTTTTTTTCATTTTTGTTTCTGAAAATGTGCCTTAGGATATGTCTCTAGAGTAAATATGTGCTAAGTTTGGGAACATGACTAGTCAACGTGACAGTATTCTCTGTAATTAGATATTCCCTATTTGTATTTGTATTTTGTTTCTAAGATGATGTTAAAGAAAACTAAGGGTCTACTTTGGTGAAATGACTTAGGTTCAAGAAATAAATTAAACTGGGGCTGGGATTGTGGCTCAGCGGTAGAGCGCTTGCCTCGCATGCGTGAGGCCCTGGGTTCGATCCTCAGCACCACATAACAAGCAATAAAATAAAGACATTGTGTCCATCTACAACTAAGAAAAAATTTTTTAAAAAAATAAAATAATAAATAAATTAAACTAAAAATTAGCCATTTAATAATTGTACATAGTGCACATATCATATAAGTTGACAAAAATGTTATGAAAATTTAAATAAAATATAAACTGATTTAAAAAACTCTGAATATCATCACTTGTTACTCAGAACCTCCTATGAAATCTTTCATATCTTAGCCCTTCTCACTGTCAACTTATATTTTCTGTGCATAATTTTATTTTTTATTTTTATAATGCTTTAATAGTAACAATACTCAATAGATCACTTAAAAATGATTTTCAGGTACTAACTTAGTGCCTATAATAGATATATTTAAAATATATATATATATTAAAGATATATTTTGCTAGCATTATGCATTTGCACAGTGTGACATTTTTGTTAACTTTCATTCTAGTTTCGGACCATGGTTATGAGGATCGATATTCTTGTTTTAACTAATGAAAAAATATAAAGTAAAAAAAAGCTAGGTGTGGTGGTGCATGCCTGTAATCTCAGCACTTTGGGAAGCTGAGACAGGAGAATTGCGAGTTCAAAGACAGACTTAGCAACTGCGAGGTGCTAAGCAACTGAGATCCTGTCTCTACATAAAACAGAAAATAGGGCTCGAGATGTGGCTCAGTAGTCGAATACCTCTGAGTTCAATCCTGAGTACCAAAAATAAAATTAAATTAAAATAATAAAATAAAAGAAAATAATAAAATAAAAATGTCAAAAAATAAGCTTTTGACAATATTAAGATAATATTAATTTTTAGGAGGGTACCGGGGATTGAACAGGGACACTCAACCACTCAGCCACATCCCTAACCCTATTTTGTATTTAGAGACAGGGTCTCACTGAGTTGCTTAGCATGTTGCTTTTGAACTTGTGAGGCTGAGGCTGGCTTAGAACTCATGGTCCTCTTGTCTCGAACCCCCCGTCCCCATCAAGCCACTGGGATTATAGGTGTGAGCCACAGCACCTAATGACAATACTAATTTTTAACTTTTGTGAAGTATAACTATTTTAATAAATGACAAATCTCTTGTGAACATCAGGATTTTAGTCCATTTAAACAAACTGACTAACCTGAACATATTTCCAGAAAAATATAAAGAAATTTAAATTAAAAGCATTTAGGTCAGTAAAAGCATTTCTTGTAATACTTGAAATGTCTATTTTAGGCACCCATAAACTAAATGAAAAACAAAATTCAGAAAGATAAATGATTGATATCAAATCAAAGTGATATCAGCATAGTTACTTCAATGGATACTGAGCCGGGCGCGGTGGATCATGCTTGTATTCCCAGCACTTTGGGAGGCTGAGACAGGAGAATCGCGAGTTCAAAGCCAGCCTCAGCAATGGCGAGGCGCTAAGCAACTCAATGAGACCCTGTCTCTACATAAAACACAAAATAGGGCTGGAGATGTGGCTCAGTGGTCGAGTGCCCCTGAGTTCAATCCCCAGTACCAAAAAAAAAAAAAAAAAAAGGATACTGCTTATTAACAATGCCATTATATTTATGGTACTTCAGTGCATAATTAATGAATACAACATAGTTTTATCAGATTGTCAGAGTGGATTATATGAAATATATAAACTATATTATTAGTTATGATATTTATTTCAAATTAAGAATAGATGAACTGTATTGATTATTAAAATACATTGGTTTTAGTGTAAATAAACTGATAATGTTCTAATGAAATTTCATTTATGCATTTTTTTATTGATGCATAATAATTACACAGAATAGTGCATTTCATTGTGGCATATTCACACCTGCACAGAGCATTAATTTCATTTCCTAGTACTTCCCCTTCTCTCTCCCTATAATCCCCTTCTTTTACTCTACTTGTCTCCCATCTATTTCATTAGATTCCTTCATTTTCCTTTTTCTCTCTACCTTGCAAATATGAGAGAGTCCATATGACCCTTCATTTGCTGACTCTGACTAATTTTGCTAACTAACTCCTTCTCTTTTTCAGCAAATAGGTATTTTTGTAGAAATCTTAAAACTGCATATCAAACACTATTATATTTGATGAATAGGACATATGTTTTCAGTTTGGAGTAAATCTTTGGTTTGTTGATCATGAAAATTAATATAAGTATATAAAATGCCTGATTTTTTGTATAGTATGTTCCCGAAAATATATGACATAAAAACTGTTTATACACTCATATTTTCCACTTAATTTTCTTTATTTAACATTATTTATTTCTAAATGATGTTAATATTCAGAATTTTCCATGATAAAGTATAGGAGTGTGCAAAAGCAAAATCACAAAATGCTCTTTCACACAAAGTATTTATTTGTATGTATGCTGACATGCAAAATTTAGGACATCATAAAATTATTTTATTTAATTTTCTTTTTTTTTTTCTTAAGGAACTTATCCAAATATTCAATCAGGCTATAAAAGTATACTTTATTTATAATAGTATGTAATAAAAATGAACAGAGACCTGATCAAAATGTTTTTCATATTTGGTGCTTGAATTACTTGAGAAATCATAGTGTTCTTTCTTTCTAAGTACATACATTGATTTGATAGTTCCCATTTCTTTGATTCTTTTCCACTTTGTCTTAAAATATCTTCAGACATAAGTATTCGCATCTAGTATTAGGATGATTTGGTTCATTTTGTTTAATAGTATCTTTTTTCCTTCAAGCCTAAAATAGGTTTGTTTATAAAAAAATGTAAGAAAAATATACTCAGATATGAATTGAATAGAGTATGTTACAATACAATTGAAGTTACTTCTTCCTATGTATTTTGAAAATAATTTTGGAATTTCTTTAGTTAACTGAAGTTTGCTCCATAACCCTCAAGATTGTCTCAGATTTTTAAGAATTTCTGTCTGTTTTGTATGAGACTCCCAAAGTGGCAAAAATGAGAGTAGTTGCAAATTATTCATTGCATTTGTTTGTACTAGACAGATTTTAAACTTCTATTAGATAACTTTATATGCATACACACACACACACATATATGTATGTACACACACACACACACATATTTGTACTGGGAATTTAACCACAGGACACTATACCACTGAGTCACATCCCAGGTCATTTTTGTTTTGTTTTGTTTTGAGATAGTCTCTCAGTAAGGTGCCAAGGGCCTTGCTAAGTAGCTGAGACTGACCTCCAACTTTCAATCCTCCTGTCTCAGCCTCCTGATTACCTGGGATTACAGGTGTGCATCACTGTGCATGTGAAATATTATTTCAATTGCAAGACAATACCATTATATTCACACACAATTCATCAAAATTTTTGTAGTATAATTTTCTAGTTTGCATGTCAAGAGTTTGGAATTGGTTACAAAACTTTTTTCATTGCTCTGGCAAGGTTGCTAAATTCCTTTATGCCAAAATTATCTTATAAAGTGGAGGAACTATTATTTCTTTACCAATGTCTCTTACAAGGAAGTTATTCAATTTATTAAATATTATCATAGAACATCTTTTACTTTAATATTTTCATTCTAGTATTTTAGAAGATTTTATACAACAGTTCATTTCAAATCCAAGTGGATGAATAATGAGAACTATTTAGTTATATCTAATCCTTATTTAAAAACCATATTAAATTCAGAGTAAGTTACTGTATGGGTAGGACACAAGAGCAAAGATATATTTATTATCTAATAATAAAATTTACTTTAGAAGGACTGTCTTCCGTAGATATGACCTTAATTTACCTGACATTTTATTAAGATCAAATTAGCATCCATCATTTAAATGTTTGTAATTATCTATTATCTGTCTCTGAAATTTAACATTTGTTAAACTGCTCCTATGAAATGGCACTTTGAAAAAAGGCAAGCAATAAATGCAACCCTGAAAATAGCAGGTTTATAAATGCATACTGACAGGGTTTATTAATCACTGCAATGAAATTAACAGTGCATAGTTAAGATGAAATCATTCAGTTCATGGCTAGAAGAATATCACAGAGACCTTTAAATGTATTAATGTGATCCAATATAAATCCAGTTTTAAACTTTAAAAATAATTATGAGGTTCAGTAAATTTCACCCCAAGTCAAAAGCATATTTGAAATATGGAGTTTATTTCTTTTTCTAAAAAATCTACATAATGGCTTTGAAGAACTTCAGAATGAAATATAAAAAACATCCAAGGATATCAAAAACAAACAAATGAAAATAAGGAATATACATGAAAATAGCAGATTGTGATTGCCTGAAAATCTTGGTTATTTTTCAGATGTCTTTGAAACAAATATCTAAGAGGAAGGGTTAATTGCAGAAACACACAAAAGTATAAATTTTATTTAAGCAAGATATCATAACAGATTCAATTTTCAGGGACTTAGTAACAATTTCTTGCTATTTTACTTATGTCTTTACTCCATAGTTACTAATTAGTAAAGTAGTCTTCAAATTGACTTTATCTCTTCTAGCATGCATGCAAGTGCACTTAAAACTTTTAGAACTTATATGGTTAACATTTACAAGTTCACAATATTTTGTTTCTGAAATCTCAAGTAAGATATTATACTTACTACTAATACTTATATTATAACTTATGTTACTTTTCATAAAAATAGAGTCCTATGTTCTGTATTTTGTCTTAATTCCTACCAGTTGGGGATAATTTTAACTTGATTTTACTCTATTTGTAATATAATTATTAAAATGAATTTATTCTGGGAGAAATATTTGTTTTTTAAGTCATTCCATGCATGCCCTTTCAACCTTCTCTCCCTAGTTCCCTAAATTTATCTATAAATGGTTAAAAAATCAAGATAGAAAATGAAGTTAGAATTATTTTGAGCAGATGTCAATTGTTTTAATTTCACCAGCATCACTTTCGTATTTTTAAGATTTATTACTTACAGCAGCATCCTACATTTGAAAGTTAATATTTATATCTTTTTACAAGATTATCAGATTTAACTTAATTTTTTTTTATTTTGAAGTAATTTTGGATTATAAGAAAAGTTTCAAGAATAATACAAGATGTTCTTATGTGCCTGTGTCCCAGTGTCCCATACTGATTTCTTACATTATCATGATACATTTGTGAAAACTAAATTTTTAGTACTCTTACAATCCTATTAACTGAAAAACAACTTATTCAGATTTCAGAATGTCTCCATTAATGGCTTATTTGTTCATGTAATTCATTAGTTGAAGATTTGAATTCAAGGTATCACATTACCTGCAGATATCATGTTTTAGCTTCCTCTCTGACAATTTCTTTATCTCTCTGGTTTGATTAGGATTCTTATAATTTGGCTGTGGATTATATTTTCTTAGTCATGAGGTTTTACAATTGGGGGAGGATATCATCCAAATCAAGTATCTTCTCAAACCATGATAATGTGTTCATGATGTCCTGACACTGGTGGGGACATTAATATCTATTACTTGGTTGTGGATATGAGCCAAATTTCTACACAATGAATTGTAATTTTTCTCTGTCCATACTTTATTAAGTAGAAGCAAGTGAAGGCAAGCTATACTCAGGGAAGACAAATTAAAATTCACCTTTTGTTGCGTAGAATATGAAATATTTTGTGGTCATTTGTTAAAACCAATAGATTATGTAGTAAGTGTTTTTGGAGATAAAATTGATGCTCTTCAATAATACCTTTTTCTGTAAATATGACCATTTTTCTTCACATTCTTCAGTGAATTTGCCTACAGCAATTATTGTGTTGTCTTAAAGATTATTTTTCCTTTTTTTTTTTTTTTGGTACTGGGGATTGACACCAGGGGTCTTTAACCACACTGAGCCACATCCCCCGCCTTTTAACTTTATTTAGACACAGGGTCTTGCTAAGTTGCTTAGAGCCTGGCTAAATTGGTGAGACTGACTTCGAACTTGGAATTTTCCTGCTGCGGCCTCCCAAGCCACTGGGATTACAGGCATGCACCACTGCCCCTTGCTATTTTACCATATTTTTAATACATTTATTATTTGGAGTTGTTACTTATGAAAGTTTTATCACTTACTCAGCTTTTATTCAATAATTTATTCATATCAATATAAATTTCTGAATATTTTGTCATGTTACAATTTGTTAATATTATTATTTATTCTGCTGTTGAAAATTTTTTTATCTTTGATCATTGGAAGTCATGCTGGCTCTGGTGTGCTTCTGAAAATCCACCACTTTCTTTCACTACTTGATGCTCAAAATATAATTTTCATTTTCCTGCTCTATAGTAGGTTTAGCCATTTATCAAAAGTGTTCAGAACTTTTTATTTCAAGATAACATTTAGAAAGTAAGTTTTGGGTGCCTGCAATGGGGAAATTGCAGGTTCTAGGTCCTCTCAGGAGACAGAACTAGGAAATAGACACTAATTATCTTCAAATAGAGTCAAATGTTCTAAAGTTTTATATATACTCATATTCATTTTTATGACTATTGCACATGACACAAATTTTTGTATTTCTGTTCATATTTACAATCTGCACATATGTTCAAATACGTAAGAATTGCTTCTGACATATCCCACTAGAATTTGTATCAGAAGTTCGCTATAGTCATGGTTATTTCTAACTTCTTTTTCTAGCATTAAAGAACATGACTGCAATCATGTATAATTCATTTAAAAATCTATTACACAGATTGGGAAACTGGGCACCATGTTTATTGATGATTATATTTCAAAGGGATGGCTCTCATATCAGTGAAAACAATTCCTAGATTTTACAAGATTAAAACAACTCAAAGGAAACAGAACTTTGCAAATAGATTGCCCAATTCAATGCTCTAAAAGCAGGAAGGTCAGGGAGCATGTAGTCATGTAGTCTTCCTAAAATTTAGTCCAGCTTAGCGGACGACAAGAACTATCTTGGTCAGAGTTCAAAGCTTTCTGGACAAAAAGACAGCAGGAAGGAGCATGCATATGTCTGTTGGATCCTGAGACTTTCATCACCTTAGTTCTTACTTGGCCTTTAACAATTCATTGAAATTTCTGGCTTAATCCTATAAACATACATAGTGCCTGACTTATATAACATTCTGCTTCTGGTCTAGTTTTGTCTTAAATGTTTAAGTGTTTATCATATTATATAAGAATAGGTTCAAGAAATGTCTTAAAACTGAAGTTGTTCAGCTTGTTTTCCTGTTTGTAAGGGCAGGGAAAATACTCATTCCAGCTCTCTAAATCTCTGAACTGAAACAAGAAGTACAATTGTTTACACCTCAAATTACATCCTTTGAATAAATGTACCAAGTTGAAATTATTTTCTCTTTACTATAGAAGGCGACCACACAGCATGAATGTTTAGGTATATTTCTTGAATTGATTCATTTATATACCTGAACATCTGTTGTAACATTTATTACCAAACTAAGAGTACACACTCTTCATCATATAAATGTGTTTACTGAGGCAAAGAGGATGTAAGTGCCTTCTTAAGCATCATGAGTCTAATTTATGACTAAGGCTTTTTACTTTAAGGCTCTTTATGTAATGCAGTCATGTATAATAATAATGCTATTTTTTCAAAATATGTTTCTATATCCTACTTAACTATTTTGAGGTTTGCATTCATTTAATAAAGAGATGAAGTAGAACACTGATATCCAATGTATACAGATAAATATCTATATGATTGGAAATATCATTTAATATGAAAATAATATTTTACTATATTATCTTTAAGGAATTTTGAGTTTTTATTTTTGTACCTCTGTAGAGTCAAATAATTCCTGCTTTTCTTTTGACTTTCCTCATCAAATTATGGGTCAAAAATTAGTTGGCATGTAATTAGTACAACTATTGTGGAAAATAGTATGGAAGTTTCTCCAAAATTTAAAAATAGAAGTACCTTACGATCCTGCAATCTAATTCTTTGGTATATATCCTACTTACTATTTTGAGGTGACTAAAGTACTACACATTTCAAATAAATGAAGTTAATATGTTAAAGATGTATCTGGACTCCCATGTTCATTGTCACACTATTCTCAATAGTGCAGAAATAGGAACAATATATGTGTCAATTAACTGACAAATGGATAAAAATTAGTATACGTATTTTGTGCCATATCAAAGCACAAAATCTTGACATTCTCAGCAACCTGCATGCAAATGGAGATCGTTATAATAAGTGAAATCAGTCAAACACAGAAAGACAAGTACTACATGATCTCACTCATATGTAGAATCTAGAAAATTTACCTTATGTGCATCGAGATTAGAATGGAAGTTACCTGAGGCAGAGCAGAACGGCAAAGGGGAGGAAAAGGATAAGCTCATCAGTGTGTAGTATGTTACAGTTAGGAGCAAGAAATTCTGATGCACTGTTGCACAGAAAGTGACTAATGTACTACACATTTCAGAAAGATAAGAAATAATGTTGAAAGTTTGCCAAAGACAAGTGTGTGAAGAGTTCTGTTCAACTTGATTTAGACATGTAATGTACTCGTGTACTGAAACAACCTGGTGCCATATTTGTACAATTTCATATTTTTATGTATCATTTAAAAATAAATTTGTCTAAATCTTATGAATATTCACATAGTAATGAAGATAAGAAATATCTGGTAGCATTGTTACAAGAATCCATCCAAATATTTGATTGTTTTGCATCTTTTCCCTAGTAAGTTGTGAAAGTACATTGAAAATGGCAGGAATTAATTTCTAAACAATAATTAATAATTTCAGAATTTAGAAACTACTAATCATTAACATGAAATAAAAGATTGATATGGGGATTTTTATGCTGATACTTTGATATAAACATGATATGTTTAAAATTACAACTAGGGCTGGGGATGTGGCTCAGTGATAGAATGCTTGTCTAGCATGTGTGAAGCACGTGTTTTGATCCTCAGCACCAATAAAAATAAGTGACATAAAATAATTTTTAAAAAATACAAATAATTAAAAAATAAAATTACAAATAATTTCTGAAATGAAAAAATGGTCAAAATGAAGAAATGAATTATGATAAAGTTTATAATA
>CM053405.1:17319077-17336931 GCA_028644305.1 Xerus rutilus | reverse complement strand
TTTGGATATATAACAAGGCATAGGTGGGTCACATGTGGTTGCATTCCTAGTATTTTGAGGAATCTACATACTGCTTTTCAGGGTGGTTGCACCAATTTCCAGTCCTATCAGCAATATATGAGTGTACCTTTTCCCCCACATCCTAGCCACCATTTATTATTACATGTATTCTTGATAGATGAAATTTCAGTGTAGTTTTAATTTGCATTTCTGAAATTGCTAGAATTATTGAATCTGTTTTCATATACTTGCTAGCTATTTGTATTTCTTCTTCTGTGAAGTGTCTGTTCAGATCCTTAGTCCATTTATTGAATGGGTTATTTGTTTTCTTGATGTCAAGTTTTTTGAGTTTTTATATATCCTGGAAGTTAACACCCTATCTGAGGTGCAGGTGTAGATTTTCTCCAATTCCGTAGGCTCTCTCTTCAAGCTTTTGATTGTTTCCTTTGCTGTGAAGAAACATTTTACTTCGATGGCTTTCCATTTGTTGATTATTGATTTTCTTTCTTGCACTGTAGGAGTCTTGTTAAGGAAGTCAGTTCCTGAGCCAATATGTTGGAGTGTTCAGCCTACATTTTCTTCTAGTATGTGCAGGGTTTCTGGTTTAATTTCTAGGTCTTTGACTACTTTTAGTTTTGTGTAGGGTGAGAGATAGGGGTTAAATTTAAATTCTACTACATATGGATTTCCAGTTTTCCCAGCACAGTGAATTCAATTCAAATCAAACACTCTCTTAATATTGCTCACAGAGCAGATAGATTGCTTGAAAACTTGCTCAATTAATCAGTAGCCAAAGTACAAAATCAGACAAGATACTGAAGAAAAATGGATAAACATAACATAAAAATTCTGAAAATAAGGAAGAGATCTGATACAAATAATAAAGCAGGAAGAGATCTGATACAAATAATACAAATAACAGATTAAATCAGATCCATTTATGCACATCTCAATATAACTGTGTGCTTTCTTGTTCACCTATGTTTCTTTTGCTCCTCTGTGATGACATGCATGAATCAATGAAGCTTTCTTTTATTTACACAAACTATTTATATTATTCTAACAAAAGATGTTAGTGTATATTCTCCACATTGAAGCTCATATTTGAAGAAGAGAATTTTACAAAATTTGTAGAGGATTTTTTGGTTACTTTCTACACTGTAATTCATCTTCACTCAGTCTGGCAGACAATTCTCATTCAGTTTGTCATATAAGTTGGGTCGTTTTTCATTCATATTTATTTCTACTGTTGCCGTTAGTAGATTCTTGAAAAATATGGAATAAAAAGAAACTTTACTAAGCATTCATAAATTTGGTCATGTTTGTATATTCTCAAAAACTGCATTGAATACTATTAATGCTTCAAATATCAAAGTTATTTTAGTTTTTTTTTTTTTGTCTCTGTGTATGTTATGGAACCAAGGGGCACTTAACCACTGAGCCACATTCCCAGAAACTTTTTTTTTTTAAATACTTTATGTTTAGATAGGTTCTTGTAAGTTGTTTAGGGCCCTCTAAGTTGTTGAGTCTGGTTTTGAACTCTCCATCCTCCTGCCTCAGCCTCTCAAGCCACTGGAAACACAAGTGTGCATCAGCTACTTTAGTTCTTTATTGATCTTTGTACAAAAATGAAACACAAAACTCTACATAAAATACATAAAAATACATAAATAAATAAACAATGTACAGAACTAAGGAAGGCCAGTAGGTACAAATGGAACCTGTTTGCTTATACAGGCTTGTGGTCAGTTGAAAAGAAAAGAAAAAAAGACTTTTTTCTTCATTTTCTGCCTTTAAATACAACTAGTTGCAATTCTATTGTTCAAATTTCCTTTTTATTGTATACCTTGATAGTATTGTTTTTTAATAGATTTGTATGATTAACATTTATTAACTAGATTATTTATACGTTTTTGTCATTTTTTTTCTGACTACAAGACCACCATCTTTTAATATATACAGAAAATGTTTATTTTTTCAGGTGCCAGTGCAAGTAGTATATCTATTTCAATAAAGATGCTTTATAAGCTAGGCATGGTGGCACATTGCATGCCTGTAATTCCAGTGGCTCCAGAGGTTGAGGTAAGAGATCAAAAGTTCAAAGCCAGCCTCAGAAATTTAGCAAGGCCTTAAGCAACTCAGCTGGGCCCTGTCTCTAAATAAAATATTTAAAAAGGGTTGGGGATTTGGCTTGGTGGTTAAATGCCTCTAAGTTTGATCCCCAGTACCAAAATAAAAAACAAAGCAAACAAACCAACAAACAAAAAAACACCTCATAAAAGAGTATTTAAAATACTAACAGATAATTTTTTATGTAAGCACTCTAAAAGCAAATTACTTTTCATTTTCCAAGTCATTTATGGTCTCCCTCATGAAAACTTTTGAAGGATGCTGTCAAGAGGGGAATGTAGTAGTTAGTTAAGAGGGGAAATGTTGTTATTCAATGTATATTGTTTTAGTTAGCTTTTTCGCTGTTCTAACTAAAAAGATCTAACCAGAACAATTATACAGGAAGAAAAGTTTATTTGAGGGCTCACGGTTTCAGAGGTCTCAATCCTTAGAAGGCTAGCTCCATTCCTCAGTGCTCTAGGTGAGGCTGAACATCACTGCGAGAGAGGGTGACAAAGGGAAGAAGCTCACTTCATGGTGATCAAGAAGCAGAGGGAGAGACTCTACTCTCCAGATACAAAATATATACACCATAGCCACGCCCTCAATTAAACACTTCCTTAAGCCACACCCCACCTGCCTCTAGTTACCACTCAGTTAATCTCATCAGAGATTAACTCACTAATTGGGTTAAGACTCCCACAATCCAATCATTTCTCCTCTGAAACTTCTTTCATTGTCTCACACATGAGCTTTTGGGGGATACCTCATGTCCAAACCATAACACATATTGAACATAGTTTCTGTAAGCTTATGTTCTTTAGTTTGCTTTTATTACAGTTTTGTGTGCATTAAATCCTAGATTAAAATTTATCTAAAGCAAATTTTAGAAAGATACTTTCTCAACTTTTAGTTTATATTTTATCTGTTTTGTGCCATTAGGGCTATACCAGTGCGGAAGTGGTTTTTAAAATGCTTATTCAGCCTAGACCTCCTTTACCTCAATGGTTGATACATGCTGACTCTCTGTCAATGAAGATGATATATGTTTTGCTTATAATTCCTAATGAGTTTTTAAAATATGTGCATTTTTCAACCTCTGCTGCATATAATTACAAACATGTTAGCTTTTATGGACTTAAGTTATTTTATTTAATTTTTCAATTATTAATCTTTAATGTCCTTGTCAATCAGTACAAAATTCCCAGGGTCTTCACATTCCATTGTGGTTTTCTAAGTGCAGAGAATTCTTGGGTCCAATCCTAATATTCCTGACTTGTTATTTGCCTTAAATTCCAGCCTGTGGCCACAAGTATGGAATTTAAAATTTCCACATCACTCCCTTGGTTCATGGGCTCCTGTCTCTGGATTTAATTGTCTTTTCCACCAAGCAAGTTTGAAATGCATTTAATTGTTATTTTAAATGGAATTGTTATTTTAAATGAAATTTAAATATGTATGAAATACATGTGAAAAATATTTTCTTATGTTCACAATGGGCATCTACTTTAGATCAGGCTCTATATTTTCAGAAATTGAAGCTACTGCTAGAATTCATATTCTAAAATTGCAAACAGTTTTTTTTAAGTCTGAAATCATTTAAAATTGCCGTGTATCATACATATTACTCCTTTTAATTTCTGTTTTTCTATTCATTGTCATGAAGTGAATCAGAATTTTTTTTTCTTTGTTAAAAGTGTTCAATATTTCCTACACAGTCTGGTTAATAGGTTTTTCAATCTTTGCTTTTAATTGAGTTTGTATTCTTAGAACCTGAATATTATGTTTAAATGACAAAAAATGACTGATTACTCAATTACTTATTAGACTATAAAAATTTGGTCAAACCTTCCAGGATTGATCATGTGTAAAGGTAACATTAAATATTACATATATATCTTCACTAATAACAAAAATTAATATAACAGAGGACATCTTCAGATGATAATCATAGAAAACTGGAATGTGCGTTCCACAATTTTAGCTCTTGAAAAGCTATTATTTGAATTAAAGAAAACTCAGGGAAAGAGCTAATTTGGGAATCGCTGATAATTTTAGTTACATTTGTAAATGTGAGGTTAAGATAAGTCTATTCTTATCAATAAACTTCTTATCAATCTAGAGAGAACATGTAAGAATTATTAAGTGAAGCTTGAAACACTCAAAGGGCTACCTCAGCAGCTCTGTTTTTAGAGTGTATACTATTCCTCTTGCAGTTTTTTTTTTTTTTTTTTTTTTTGACAAAAAACGCAACGGAGTTGTTTTGCTCTTTTCAACAGTATTACTCCATCTTCACTCGCAGCACAGCACATTAGCTTGTCAGGAAAAATCATCACCTAGCAGATCCGAATATGTTTATAACATTTTTATGGTCTCCTTCTAATGGATGCATGTCATCAAGAAAAACCATTTTGATATAATTTTTATGCTACACAATGATGTTGCTTAGTCTATATGAGATTTTCCATTTACAAGGGTTACAGAAATTTACATATAAAGTGTGGTAGTCCAAAAAGTGCCACATCATTAAGTAAGAGCATAGCACACCATACCCATTAGTTTAAGGTTCTGTTGCATTTCTTTAGTTAAGCAATTTTTGCATGCTATCATATTTGAGCAGATAAGCATAGAAAAGCAAGAAGCCATAAAACTGATTATTTGAGATACACTAGTTTGTTTTCTAAGGTATTGTTTTCCTTTCACTAATGTTCTTAGAGCTTTTATTGGGGAGCCCTAAAAGCTTCACTGCTCTAAATAGCTTCATAGTACCAGGTTAGTAATGAAGATAGTACCTTTTTGGGACATATGGTCCTCTGAGAAAGATATATCCTTCTCAGAGGAGTCAATTTCTTGAATCTTCACTCTTGAGTTTTGTGATCTCTTTGTCAAGATATAATGTTCTTAATATCATAATTGACTTGGAGACAACACTGAATTCAGTATTCTTATTGCTGTAGCACAATAACCTGGATAATAGGGAACCCACTTATCATCTTGTATGATTCTCAAATATTATTCTTTTAAAATCTATTTAAAAATTTTTAACTGACATATACAAACATAAAAATTGTACATTTTAATGGTACACCATGTAATGTTTCTATACAGGTATGCATTATATAATGTTTAAATAAGGTTAAAGCTATGTATCTCCTCCAACATCATTTCTTCATAGTGAAAAATTTCAGAATGGTTTTCTCTAGCTTTCTGAAATGCCAGTACATTATTGTTGCCTATAGTTACTCTCCAGTTTAATAACACACCAGAACTTCTTGCTCTTATCTAACTATAACTGAATACCCATTGACTAACCTTTCCCTCGTCTACCCCATCTCTTCCCCGCCTCTAGTGACCACCATTCTCCTTTAACTTCTACAAGATCAATGATTTTTACATTCACATGAGTGAGATCATGTGGTACTTGTCATTCTGTTTTGGGAATTTTTCACTTAAAATAATGATCTCCATCTCCAAATATTATTTTCTTGAACTGACCAGTTTGCATAATTATACACAAACAGATTTTCATGTCACAAGTCCTATAAAAACCCAACTGGATTCTACTAAAAATATGGCATATTTGTATTAAACAGTTTTAAAATTAGAATCTTCAGATTTGTTTCTGGAGTTGCCATTCTTTGTACATATGATCAATTTGATGTTCTACATTACTCCTGGTTTCTTCAAATAAAAAAATTACTGAATAAAATATTTTCTGTGCCTGTGGTCTTTTATTTTCTTTGTTCACTTAAATTATTTACATGCCATAATTGTTATACCCAGTCAATTTCTCAGTTTGACAACTTTCTGTTTAAATGCTAGATAAAGAACATAACCTCAGAAACACTTAAAAAACTGAGATTCCTGAATAATTTATTTACTGTAATTACTGTATCACTGTATAGTACATTTGTTTATATGTAACAGAAACCCTGATTAACAGTATCTTAAATGGAAAAAAATATTCATTTACTTTTTAAATGGAATATTCTGTGATTAATATTCATCTCTCTGTTCTAATTTAATTTGCAAGTAAGTTTTATCACTTAATTTTAGTTAGATACTGCAACTCCAAACATCACATACATTTAGGGGCCAGAGAGAATTGGAGAAAAGAACTACAAAAGAGGAAGCACAAAGTGGTACCTGTATCAGGAAAGAAAACATGGTCCAGACAGCTCTAGTATAATCTGGCTTGTGTTTTATTGTCCAGAGTTATGTTATATGGTCACTGTGGCTGTTATGAATGAGACATTAAAATGTGACTCTCTAGAAAATACTCAGTGATTATTGGTAAGATGAGTGAATAAGTAAATTGCACTGTTGGCCATTGGACTGCCTCATTAATACAGTCTATTGATCATGGCAGGGACGTGATAAATACTGTTTTTATAAATAAAATATAAAATTGATCATTATTCTTGTGTTAAATGACCTCATCACACATGTTCCTTCTGCAGATTCACTCAGAATATGTGAGGTATTTACCATGAAATTGATTTTTCCTCATTTTCTAAATTTAAATTTTTTTTATTCATTCTGCCAAAAAAAAAAAAAAAGATTGGCAAATATAAGAAAACTCAGTGAAGGGTTTTTGAATATGTGAGTGAATTAAGGAAAGGATGGGTAAGAGAATGAGTTCCTGAATAATGAAACTGTGGGATCTACCTACTTTGATGCATTTAAAATTTACATCAAATCAATTAAAAATATGGTGCCTCCATCATAATGGAAACCAATGAAAGGCAACCTACTAAGTGATTGTTGCATTTAATAAGGCAGAACAATTTCCTTCTAAGATTCTGTGATTCTATGAGCATGGAGAGACAAAAATTATAAACTCAGTGCCATTTTTCCTACTCTTTTCAGCAGTCCCTCTCATTCCACTGATGTTGACAAAAAATTAAGCAAGGAATATTCTACTCTGATGTCTATATGCTGCAGTCTTTGTCCTTCCTAAGTCAGTCTTTTGTCTTTGTATTGTTATTTCAATTTGTGCCTGAGGAATTTCAGCTTAAGTGTATTCAAAATACCTAAAAATTTGCATAACAGAGGTTCAAACTGTAAGTGTCGCTGGGAACCGGACACAACATGCTACATATAGTGAAGGGATCTTTATTCATGGAGGTCAGTGCAGGAGAATGCTGGGGTGGGGAGAGGCGGTGCAGAGCATGGGATTTATAGGGCCTGCAGTACACGCATCATGGTCTATGGATTGGTCATTTCAAGTCAATGTGCCAGGTGAGGATTGGTGGTCTTAATTGTGAGCACCCCTGAGGTAGTTGAACATTAACTTGGGAGGTTGGGCTTTGTTCGCTTGGGTGGGAAACTCAGGCAAGAAGCTCCCTGGGGCAGGGACTGCATAGGCTTTAGAGAAGGGGAGTGCTGAAACTTACACAAACCATCCTGTCTACCTTCATTGCTAAGAAATATTACCTCTTTGTTGGCTCCTTGTTACTTCTATTGATTAATATTTCTAAAAAACAGTAGAAAATACACATTTTCATCTAAGAAGGAAAATGAGAGTTGATGAAACATAATCATAAACAATCAGCATGCGGATGAGTGGGGATATCATTTTAACAGAGTATATTGAGAGAGAATATACTGTACACAGAGAAGCAAGAAGGTCAAGGACAAAACTCTTGGAAATCCTAACACTCAAAAAGCAGGAAGATGAAGATGAAGACATACTTAATTGAGATACAAAGTAGCAGAAAAGAAAGGGAGCACTGTTTTGAAATATAAGTTATAATAATATTTTAAGATTAACACTCAAAACCAAAATTGCTCAGTACCTAATATAAGCCTGGAAACAAGACAAATTCTAAGGAAATGGAGTGAACAAGGGAAAAACTCACAGCCTCTACCTTTAAAAAGCTTTATAGTCCAACAGATGGCATATGCAATTGCACATGCATATTATCACGTTACAAAAACTTACTACAATGAGCAATGTAAGCTAAAAGCACATAGAAGAGGAATATACTAGCACCATGAATAATAAACATATGTATACATAAGTTCTAAACATATTATACCATGTTCTGCATGGCCATTTATTCAGGTCCTGAGACTGGGTGGTGAGAGGATGGAGAAAAGACAAACAGACACACACATAGAGAAAAAGCTGGGTCTTGTTGATTGACTACAACTCTGGTAGGGAGGTAGTGACACACAAGAAGCTCAGAAAATTTATTATATAGGCATAAACATCAAAAGAATTTATTGTGAAAGAAATTCAAAGTAAGAAAAATCAAGGTCATGAGTCTGAGCAGCCCGATTATGATTATCAGCCTGCAGCCATAAATTTGTAGCTGGTAGCAGCTGATATCTGAACCTCAAAGTCAAGAAGTGAATAGTTCCATGGCTGGCACAAAACCTTCTATTGAATAGGGTATCACCCTAGCAAATGGGCAGTCTCAAATCCAGGCGTTCACACTGAAAGTTCCTAAGAGTGGCATCACCTCTATTACCAGACAGTTCAAGACACGTAATATAGTTGCCACTCCCGGCAATATTCTATATATTTATTTCAGTATTGTGCATAATCAGATACATACTTATGGAAGGAATAATAATGATAATAGCTGTATTGAAACTTAAAGTATATAAAAAATTCAATCAGTTGCAATTATTAGAATAAAACATACCCTAACCCTTAGTGTTGTTAATCTAGGAAGAATTATCTGCATTCACATCTATTTATCTATATATTTATATCTATATCTATGTGGGTGTGTGTTTGTGTTTGTGTGTGTACACAGATGCATAGGCACAAAAAGGAAGCACATTCTAGAAATGGAGAAAGACCAATAACTTTATCGGGATTGCTCATAGAAGATGTATATGAGTTGAAATATGAGACAAGATCAGATCAAGACTATAAGTGAAGGAAGAAACACCAATTTTCAACTTGTTTCATTAAACAAGGATATCAATATAAGTGAAGGGATTGGTTAAGGATTATGTTCTACATAAACAAATGCCAGAAGAAAAAAAAAGTGTGACAAATTTTACCTTTACATTAAGTAAAAATTGTTAGTATATGGAAACATTTAAGAAAGTTCCTTGAGTTGTTATTAGGATAGAAATCCAAAAAATAAGCTTTGTGGGGCCTGACAATATGCTATACACTTATAATTCCAGTGACTCAGGAGGCTGAGGTAGGAGGATCACAAGTTCAGAGCCAGATTCAGAAACTTAGAGAAGCCCTAAGCAATTTAGTGAGACCCTGTTTCAAAATTAAAAATTAAAAAAAAAAGGATGAGATGGGTCTCAGGGTTTAAAAGTGTCCCTGGATTCAATCCACAGTAACCCCCCAAAAATGTTTAGTAGAGAAAAATTACTAAATTATTAACTAAAATTTATGAGTGTTATTTTGACATTTCTGTTGGATATACAAGTTGAAACATTAACTGGTCAGCAAAATTTGGGTGCTTGCAGGATTTGAGATAGACTAGAACATGAGATAATGTTTTGGATATAGATGAGTCAAAGATCAGACTACTTTAGAAAATGTATCAAAGGATAAAAATATATAATTAAAATTCAAGGGTGAGAAGGCCTGAATTTGCTCCCCAGAAAAAAAAAGAAAAACAATGATTTTTAAGAGTAAACATAAGATATAAGACAAAATAATACTTATGTGTGATGAAATTATAGAGAATGTTACTTTGCCTAATTTTTAAATATATTTTCCTATTATCTACATTGAACATTTTTGTCTTCTTGGATAAAAAAGAAAAAAAAAGTACCAAGACCATGTGGATAGCATAATTGACAATATAAAACTATTTGCCTCTTTGGTACATCCCAAATGTTACTACATATAAATAGTAGTAAAATATTAAATGTATGAACAATGATAATTAACATAATAAAACAACAAAACACCTTCACATATAGAACTTTTCATTAATGGTTAGTGCTGCCTTATCAAAGAGCTGAATGAAATTCCATGCCAATTCCAGCATGTTGGAGGTTTCGCTGGGCACATCTGACTCACTTTTATTCTGTACTGGATGCTCCACATCATATGCTGAGATATAGATGATTTAGCATTCCTCATGAGACCACTTCTTCTTTTCTGAAAACATGATTGAGAATTATACTAGAGAATTTAATTCTCCAAAAGAGATAAATAGAAATTTTAGAATGAAAAAAGAATTTAAGATTGCATTATGTCATTTTAAAATCATAGCATACACAACAGAAGATGAGATTATAGCCCTAAATGCAAAGCAATAAAGGAAACAGATGGTTAATGTAGAGAAAGAAACAAAGAATAAGAAACATGCAAAATAGAAAAAAAACATTTAAGCATATATATAATTTAATTGAAACTATTTGAACCACCACTTTCTAAAATTTTTCCAAAATTGGTGGTGATAACCCTCACATTCTAGAAGCTCAATAAATCTTAATAAGAATTGATGAAAAGAAAATCACACATTATAATAAAGTTGCTGAAATTCAAAGATATCAACAAAAATGTTGTGCAAAAGAAACATTTATTAGGACAAATAAAATGTGAGAATAAGAAGATATTACTTATATAATCATACAAATGCTTCCATTGTTGCTTTTGAAATTTGTAGCAGTTTTCTATAGGAAACCCTGTCTCATTCTTAGATGAGTCATCATACATAAAACTAATGTAAAATTATTTTTTGAAGAACATTCATCTTGGTACTTTCAACTGATATTAAAAAAACAGTATAATAAACGTAATTTAAGGTCTAAAATACATAGAAGTTTAAAAGAACTATTTTGTTAATGTTTTTCTTCCTCTTGTGTATCTGGTTGAAGTGATGCTAATATGAAAATTACATTTTCTTTCAAGGATCCTGAACTAGGACTTGACCTTGTCAACATGTGTTTCCAATGATGTAGTAACAGGAATGTGGATCCAGTTGTAAAACATCCACTGTAAATTCCATGCTATTCATGGCAATGCTGTACATTTCCTTGTCTCTGTCCCTGATCTTATACTCTGGAGTCCTTTTCTTATGTCTCTAGCCATCCACTCTGTGTACTTTTAAAGTATAATGTTCATCTTTTTTTTTTTTTTCATTTTCTTTAGACATTCATGCATTCATGTCAGTTGTCAGGACTTAGCTATTAAAGATTTTTTTATATGTCATTATATTTGAAACTATTTTGAGTTCACGACAAAATAAGATATTGAAATGCACATGTTGCTCACAAATGCCCATTCTTCATGTATATCTTACCCTGTTATCATCATCTACCACCAAAGGAACACATTTGATGTAACTGATGAACCAACATTGATCTATCATTATCATTTTCATCCTTAGTTTATATTAGGATTCAGCCCATGTAATACAAACTTGAGATTTTTTTATCCTTCACATCTCAGCATTTCTTAGTATTTTCTTGTGAACATTTTATTTTTTCATATACATTTAAAAATTTTAATTTCCAGGTCTGTTGCAAAATTTGATGTTTAAATTTCTAGGATGTTTAAATTGCCAGGATATATAAAGAACTCAAAAAACTTAACATCAAAAACACAAACAACCCAATCAATAAATGGGCTAAGTAGCTGAACATACACTTCTCAGAAGAAGATACAAAATTGATCAACAAATATATGAAAAAAATGTTTGACTTCTCTAGCAATTAGAGAAATGCAAATCAAAACTAAGATTTCATCTCATGCCAGTTGGAATGGCAATAATCAAGAATACAAACAACAATGAGTGTTTTTGAGGTTGTGGGGGAAAAGGCACATTCATACATTGCTGGTGGGAATGCAAATTGGTACATTCAATCTGGAAAGCAGTATGGAGATTCCTTAGAAAACTTGGAATGGAGCCACCATTTGACCCAGCTATCCCACTCCTTGGTCTATACCCAAAGGACTTAAAAACAACATACTACAGTGATGCAGCCATTTCAATATTTATAGCAGCTCAATTGACAATAGCTAAACTGTGGAACCAACCTAGATGCCCTTCGATAGATGACTGGATAAAGGAACTGTGGTATATATACACAATGGAATATTACTCAGCAATAAAAGAGAATAAAATTATGGCATTTGCAGGTAAATGGATGGAGTTGGAGAATATCATGCTAAGCGAGGTAAGCCAATCTCAAAAAACTAAATGCCTAATGTTCTCTCTGATAAGTGAATGCTGATCCATAATGGAGGAGAGGACATGAGAAGAATGGAAGAACTTTGGTCAAAGAGGAGGGAGAGGGGAGGGGGCATGGGGACTGTAAAGATGGTGGAATAAGATGGACATCATAGCCCTAGCTCCATGTATGACTGCATATATGATGTGATTCTACAACATGTACAACCAGAGAAATGAAAAGTTGTGCTCCATCTGTGTACAATGAATCAAAATGCATTCTGCTATCTTGTATACCTAAGTTCAATAAATAAATTAAAAAATTATTTAAAGTTTTCAACTTAATTTCAAAATCAAATCAATCATAATTGGAGTATAAGTAATTACATTATAATTATTTTAGTTATGCATTTTCCTAGATAGAGAAATAATACTACAATTGTAAAAAAAATCCATAAAGTTGAAAACATTTTGAAGTTTAAACAATTTAATATTATGGAAAATGCTAATTTCTTTTTTTTTTTTTTTTTTTTTTTAAATATTTATTTTTTAGTTGTAGGCAGACAGAATATCTTTATTTTATTTTTACATGGTGCTGAGGATCGAACCCAGTGCCTCACGCATGCTAGGCGAGCACGCTACCACTGCGCCACAACCCCAGCCCCGCTAATTTCTGATCTGTATGTATTAGTCACCAGGTCCACAAGTTGATCATCAAGATTTGAGGAAATCCTTAGTTTTTGTCCCCCTCCTCACTTTCTGTCTATAAGTTTTCATGCTTAATTATTGAAGAAAAGTAACTTATTCTCCATCTGTATGAATTTATACAAAACTTAATCTCAATTCCCATAGCACTTAATAAAATGTATGTTAACATCTCTGGTGGTTAATTTTTATTTGAACAATTAATGCATATTTAACAACTATATAAGAACTCTTCTTTGTGTATTTATATTTGAAATAATTATTTTAAAATTTATATCTTTAATACTTTTGCTTTATCAGTTTAACTCAATTTCAGTAACTCATGATTTGATTGAAATAAATAATTAACTTTAAAACAGTTTAACATAATTTTCATTTTGATTTGGCTTGAATTTAGCATCCATTATCTTATTAACTGTTTAAAATATACAAATCAAGAAGTAAAAAGGAATATCTCCTATAATTTCACCACACAGGCAAACATCTATACCAGGAAATTTTCTTCATATTCCCTTCCCACCCTAGATGGTTGAAATTTTGCATTGTACATTTTTATCATTTTCTGATATGATGTTGAACAATTATCAAAGAGTTGATTTTAAGTTGGTTAAAATATTTTACTCATTTTTAAATAAAGCGTATCAATTAGTTTTAACTTTTTGCCCAGTTCTTTTTATTTTGAAATATCTTTTTACATGATATTTTAAAATGATTACTTATTAATGTTTTTTAGTTTTAAAGTAAGTTGATGGGTGCATAAATTTTTGAAATATTTTGTTAATCAACTGCAAACTTGCTACATAAAGACAAATGATCTTAGCTGCTTAGCTGAATTATTTAAAAATAATTAAGAATAATTATGAATATGAAATAGTAAAATGTAATGATAGAAAAATAAACAAAATTCCCTTACAGAGAAATATATATATTGTTCATACTTTGCTGTGACCTGCATGACCATTAATTTATGTACGAGATGAGATGATGAAGGAATGAAAGAAAGACAAACAGACACACAGAGAAAAAGCTGAGTCCTGTTGGTTGTCTGTCCTGTGATAAGGAATGGACAACCCAGAGCCAGCTCAGTAAATTTATTATATAGGTTTTAACATTGAAGGGATTTTCTGTGAGAAACCTTTAAAGCAATTTTGTGAAGGACAAAATTTCGTTCTACCCAGTTATAATTATCAGCTTGCACCTATAATTCTGTACCCATAAGCAATTAACATCTGAACTTGAGGCAAAGAACTGATAAATCCATGGCTGGTATGTAATCTCCTATTGAACAGGGCATCATTAGTTTTAACTTTTTGCCCAGTTTGCAACTGGGCAAACTTTAATCAGCATCTTCACACTGAAATTTGCCAGGAGAAGTGTCACTTCTGTCACAAGAACTCAAGGACCCTAATTCAGTCACTGCTCCCAACACATGTGCCTGTGGGAAACTGGGAAGGGAGGAAAATGGAAGATGAGATGGGATTATTGTAATAAAAGGCACCAGAACTATAAAGCTTATAGAGAAGCGGAAGAGCTGTGGTTTTTTCTCTTAGAGGAAGCTTTCAAAAAATAAATAAATAGTAACAAAAAATGTGTTTATCATTTTTATGTAGGCACTTTGTGAGTTTTCAAATGTCTTGTGAATTAAAATTTAAATTCTACTGATTTGTTGGTGCATAATATTGCTTTAGATCATTTAATATATTTTTTTAGAAATCTCTATATGTTTATTAGAAGTTTTGGTTTATAATGTTAAGCAAATTATATCTGAAAACCAGGACAATGGTGACAGTAACAATAAATCAGGTGAAATTGCTAAAAAATGGAGTACATTAAAGGCATGTGGATATTCTACAGATGTTTTGTGAAGAACTTGATAATTTGCCCTTCCGTGTTCTTGTGACTATATAGTGCAATCAAAATAGTTTAATTTTTAATATTATTTTTCCTCAAAAGTAGAAAACACATTATTATTAATACCATGATAATGTCTGTGGAATAACAGAAGATAATATGTAAGTCATGATTATTTTCCTCTTTTCTGGCACAAAGGTCTATCCTCTTTTCAATGATTTTTCTGAGATTATTTCCCATCTCTCAAATAGGATTTTTTTATTGTTATATCAGTCCCTATTTTATGGCCACACTTATTTTCTGTTTCTCAATGAAGAACTATTAATTTTCACCAGTACAATTGTAACTCTCTTACTTATTCATCTCCACACCCTATTTACATCTATGCACAGCCTGGGATTACTTTGTATATCCTGATTTCAAAACCAGCAAAGGAAAATCATAATTAAAGAAACTAAATTGCTTACCCCACCAGCTGGGTTGAGTTGTGAGAGCAGCCTTCAAACACACATCTCTTTGTATTTCATATTAGTAATTACAGCATTAGTAGTCTTTCTGATCATTAATTTTACTATTTGGTCTGATAATTTCTAAATACTTCATAATTATTTCAGTGACTACATTATCATACTTCATCATAAGTGCCTAAATCTCTTATCAAATGCTGATTTGAAAAACAAAGAAATATCAGTAGGCACATTTGCAAAAAGAAATATTTTTTAGTAATGTTGTTCACTCAAAGTAGAAAAACATGCAATGTCAATACAGAAAGGCTGAAATAAAAAAGCATATAAATAGATAAATACATTTTCCTAATAACAAAGTTATATGCTATGCTATTTATATTTCTAATGATTTTACTAAATTTTATTAAGTAGCAGGAAGAGGACTAAGGATTAGAAAAAATGTCAGTAAATTGCTTAATAAACTTTGGTATGATTTAGAATAATTAGTTTTTCAACATGTATTAGTATAAATTTAATAGTTAATAATAAGATATACAGGAACAACAACAATAATAAATTACAATAAACTCATCAGTATTTGGTAGGAAATTAACTATTGAATGTCTCTTTTACTTAAATGCTCAGCTAAATTTTTTATCTATTTTATAGGTGAAAAGTCTTAAATACAGAGACAAGCAATTTGTTCAAGTAGCTCAACTAAAAAAGGACAGAATGTTTTATTAAATCCTTGTTTCACTGAATTCATTTTGACTTTTTCCTCTTATATTATTTCCTTTCATAAAAACACAAAAAGAGAAAAATATAAATAATACTGTCATTATAAAATAATTTAAATTAAAATTTCTCTTAGTTATTACTGTATCATTATGCTGCATGTACTTCATTATCAAAATACACTCATTAAAAGATACAGAATATACTGTTCTCACCACTTACCTTAATTTCCTAATTTGCAAAATGCTAAAATGTCAATGTAATTTTTTCTGTTGTGGAAAAAAAATTTGCTGTGACACATTGTACATATCTAAATGTTTGACAAAACTCAGAGAATAGTTAAAATAGAAATAAACTAAATAAAATAGAAAAAAAACCTGAAAATAGTATTATGAATGATAATATTTTATTAAAATAATTGAGTTACAGTGAATATTGTTTTCATACATAACATTAATTTATTGTTTAAAATTTAATATTTATATTTAAACTTATATTGACTCATTCATTTTCCCCCTGAATATGTATCTATATATCTGTTTATCTATTATATATATACACACATACATGTATATATGGTTAGACTGATTGTTTTGTTAGTATTGTTATAAGTAGAAAATAAAGACAAATCAAACAAATTTAAACATTAAATTTTCAACAAGTAAATACACAAGAGGGAATTTTTTAAAGTAAAAATCACATTAAATATATGCACAACATATATTTAATGTATATAAAATTTAAAATGTACAGTTATACACAATTCTAATCTTTCATATGTAAACATAATACATTATTTCATGATTGCAATTTTTCCCATCATTACTGCAGGGGAAGATCGAAGAAGAAGTAGAGAATCAGATGAGGAAAGGAGAAAGAAAATCGACAGAAGAGAAGGAATAAAGAAAGGTAGAGAGTTAGGGATACAAGGAGGAAAGATGGGTCAAAAAAGGAAGAGAGAAAAAGAAAAAGTACAACTTTGTGTGGATGAAACAAATTTTTAAACATAACAAAAGATGTAGAGAGAGATAAATTACAATATTCATTATCTGCTACAATAATGCTTTGGAAAAGATAGGGAACAGATTGTTAGTTGTTTCTTTGTCTTTTTTGTTTTGTTTTGTTTTGTTTTTTTGGTTTTTTTTTTTTGGTACGGGGGATTGAACTCAGGGTCACTCGACCACTGAGCCACATCCCTAGTCCTATTTTGTGTTTTATGTAGAGACAGGGTCTCACTGAGTTGCTTAGCACCTCGCCATTGCTGAGGCTTGCTTTGAACTCGCGATTCTCCTGTCTCAGGAGAATCCCTAAGTGCTGGGATTACAGGCTTGAGCCATTGCGCCCGGCTATTTCTTTGTCTTTTTGTGAATTTATTTTGTCAGTATTTTAAAAAATCCATACTCAACATTTTATTTATCTTTAATCAGGTAGTATTATAATATAATACTATATTATACTTTAATATATCATATGACAATTTAGTGTTAGTTTATTTAATGCATATGTAATTTGGACTTGTATGTTTTTATAATTTTATTTTAATCATTTATATATATATAAAATTTCACTCATAATATATTTAATTTTTTCTTAAATTTCACTTTATATAATATTAATATTTATTTAAATTTTCCCCTCATTTCATATCTTTCTGATTCAAGTTTTCTGCCTCTTTTTTGGAGAACAGTTTTAGATATAGAAACTTATACCCCAAATTAGACACTTAAAGGTGATATCAGTAAAATGCCTTTAAAATATTTTATCATATGTCATCAGTAATGAGAACGCCCTCTTATTTCACCTAGTATATAAAGAGCAAAAATGCTGATAATTCAAGTGTAAGAAAACAATTTATTATTATGACATTTTGAAATTTTTTCTTATATAGGATTAATTTCTGTG
>CM053405.1:17291289-17318577 GCA_028644305.1 Xerus rutilus | reverse complement strand
TAAATGTAAATAAGAATGTAGCAAATTTGAGTACTTTATACACTGTTGGTGAGAATGTAGAATGATAGTCACCATGAAAATAAGTGTTAGAATTTCTTTTTAAAATCTAAATAAGCTTAACATGCACAATGACCAAGAATTTCATTGTCAACTTGACTGTGTCACAGAGTGTCCACATGTGCTATAAAACACTGTTCTAGGTGTGCCCTGTGAGGGTGTCCTGAGGTGAGATTTGCATTTGAATTGTTAGTCTGAATAAAACAGACTGCTTTTCCTAATATGGTTGGGACTCATTTCACACATCGTAAGCCTGAAGGGAACAAAAACCTGAGTAAGAAAAATTCATTTTCTTTGTCTGACATTCTTCAAGCTAAGCATTAATCTTCTCTTGCCTTTGGACTTGAACTTATGCTGGAACTATAAGTTGGACTCTCCTAGTTCTCTAGTGTTTGGATTCACTGGAAATATAGCATTGAATTTAATGGGTCTTTAACTTGTCAAATGAAGCAAGTTGGGATTTTTCTAACTCAATAATTATGTGAGCCAATTCCTTTTATTAAATAGGTGTGCACACACGCCCACACACCCTACTGAAATTTTTTTCTTAAAAACTCCAACTAATCTATACATTTACCACATGGTTTAGCCTTTCCATTTAGACAATTGGGCATTTATCACCCCAAAGCCAAACTATACAAAACCCTATATGTATGTAATTAACCATAGCAACTTTACTTGTAATAGTCAAACCTGAAAACAACCCAAATGTCCTGTAATATGTTAAGAGATAAAGAAACTCTGCTATGGAGTACTACTCAGCCACAGAGGTAGAAACTACTCATATAGTTGAGAAATTGGATGAGTTGAAAGAGTGTTGTACTAAGTCGAGAAAGAATTCTCAAAAGATTATACACTGTATATAAGTTGTTTCTGAAACAATTTATGAAGATGAAAGAGATTGGTGGTTATCAAGATTTAGGGATGGTGGAGGATGAATGTGATTTTAAAGGAGTAGGAATAGAACAGTTTTTATAGTGATGAAATAGGAATAGTTCTGAATCTTGAGTGTAATTTGGTTCCACAATATATACATGTGACATAGTACAATATAACTGTAAAGATTAGACGACCAGGGAGGAGATGAATTAGGCCGCTTGGCAAGACTTTATTGGAATACACACTCTCGGGCTGAATCCACCCATCCATCAGAGCGTGTCCGGGAGATATGGCGCTGGAGCTTCTGTGCACAGAAAATTTCAAGAAAGCCCGGTCAGGAAGGGGAGGACTTGAGGGCAGGAAGAGAAGGCCAGAGTCCTTCCTGGATAGGTCAGGAAAACCTGCTGATTGACAGGAGGCGTGTCCACTGGTGGTGTCAGCGTCTGGCTTGCCACTCCATTCTGCAGCTACTGACTGTCCCTCTAATTGAACGTCCTGGACCCTGGCCTGACCTAACAATAACTATATATAAACCATTATATTTTTATTTTGATATTACATATAATGTGTAATCACATGTAAATAGTTATATAAAATGTAACCATGAGAGAAACTCATTGAATCCTTTACAATTCCTCACTATATGATAACTCTATAACTTACTCCAAATATACAATTATTAAAAGTAAAATTAAAAACATGAATTTAGTAATTTAAAATGTATTAATTTGTTTCACCTGTCTAGACAGATAAACTATACCCATCTTGTTTATATTTTCCAATACAGAAGATTTTCCAGTAATATGTGCTAAATAAATATTTGTATTATAATCTTCCAAAGAAACAGAACAGAATCTTTATATAAAAGGAGATTGATTTTAAGAAATTGGCTCATACAATCATGGAGACTGAAAAGTTCCACAATCTGTCATCTGTAGACAAGAGACCCAGGCAATCCCATTCCTATGCAGAAAACCTATGTACCAAGGGAACTAATGTCAATCCTCATGCTGGGTAGAAGAAAATGACCTGACATGTTTCAGCTCAACCAGTAAGGCAAGAAGGGGGAAAAAAAGTGAGTTTACACTTTCTTTGCATTTTGTTGTATTTGAAAGTTCAATGATTTGGCTGATGGCTGCCCAAGTAGGAAAAGAAGGATCTTTTTTATGCAGTCTGTTGATTTGACATTTTTTTTTCGTTTAGAAAAATCCTCATGAGCACACTCAGAAAAAATGTTTTCCTAGCTGCCTGAGCATAGCATTGCTCATACAATTTCACACATAAAATCAACCATCACAGTAATGATTATACAAATAAAAAAAAAGTTGAAGTAATAGTTACTATGTAGGTAAAGTTAGATATTAGACCTACAGGTAAGAATGAGGAGAATACTTAGATATTGGAGATAAATACAGACAAATTTGTCAAAGACAATTTCAACAGCAGAAAGTTTAGAATAAAAAAACAAAACAAAACAAAACAAAGAATCTAAGAGATGGGACTTCTTGAAAGCTGTCATTGTAGTTTTGTGGAGAAGGTGTCCTAAGGAAAACACTTTCACAGTGATGGCTGTGTGGTAGGATCAAAGTTTTATTAGGAAAATGAATCAGGATTATGGAAAGCTTAGAGTGTTTGATTTCAAAACAAAAGTGAAAAAAATGGAATAAAAACAATGAAAGGAGGGAAAGGGAGGAAAAAGAGAAAAGAGAGGGAATATTTAAACTGAAAGAGAATAAATATTGATTATTTGATTATAATTAATAGAAAAAGATATAAAAACAATGCTTCTGCAAGACTAATTTTACTTTGGGTTTAACAGCACTACAATCAATGAGAATGCTATTGACATAAGGAATGAAGGAGGTGAACATGTATCTAATAGGTGGGGGAAATGATAATGTTAAAAATTGCCCCCAAGCAAGTAATTGAAAAGGATTAGTAATGAATTAGAGATTTAAGAGGATTACATAAATATGACTGACACATGTTTGGTGTGAATTTTGGAATTGAGACCATATTTAATCAAAAATGTAATTTTGTCACAATTGTTAACTTTGAATGCATATAATAGATAGTACACAAGATCACAGTTTAGTTGGTAAGAAATTGAAGACAGTACCTACACAGTGTTTGGTGAAAAGAAATGGTTAAATGTGGTAATGCTCATGTTCAGCACAAATAATAAATACATAGTATATAAGCTGTACAAATATATTAAACTATAAATCGAGGAACAAAGTAAATAATAGTGTTCAGAAGAGATTTAAGAATCCATGCTGAGTAAATTTTTTCTACACATAAACTGAGTGATTAGAGCACATTAACAGATATGGACAAAAGATGTTGAAAATCTCATATGAACAGATTATTCTTCCTATAGTACTATTCTTCAGTCCTTACTGGGTATAGGCCTTAATATTCTTTTACTTGGAGCATCTGTAAATCTTGTCATTGTAAATTATCTGCATTCTTTTGAAATGTATATAAGGTTTCTTGGAGCTCCTTGTCAGTTTTACAACACATCATGCTCATGGATCAGGCAAACTTCTTTCTAAAAGACTCACATTGAAGGACATCTCTCCCAGTGTTTTCCTAGCTGCCTGAGCATAGCATTGCTCATACAATTTCACACATAAAGTCAACCATTACAGTAATGATTATACAAATAATATAAAATATTATTATAAAATAATATATTATAAAATATTATAAAATATGTTCAGATGGCCTAACTATACAGAAAAGCATTTTCAAGCTCGAGAATTACTTATTTTGTCCAGACATATCTCATGACCAACTTTTCTTTTAATGTTCTACAGGACTTCTTCACTAGTTCAGCCCAGCACTGGATATCCCTCATGTCTTCTGTTTTGTTGGAGTTGAGGTTAGTTACTATCCTCACTGCAATTGCCTTGAATAAAGTCTCATTGTTTAATTTTTCCTAGAAAATGTTTGCTTTCAGAGGAAGATTTCAAATTTTATCAGAGAGAGTAGAGTTACTACTACCAAAAACTTTATTCAAAATCCCAGAAACTATACTTACACTGAATATCTTAATGAACTTAAAGTTGATTAGGTAGAATTAACAGATTCCTTACAGAAAAGAAGAGACTGAAACAAACATCCTGGAAGGCGACCTGAGAAAGAGAATGCAATTGATCATAAAATCAATCAAATTATATGGTTTTTAAAAACATCTGGTCAGTGCCATATGGTGGAAGCCATATGAAGAAACTTAAAATTATTTTGCTTGTGTTTTCCTTCAATCATTTGACCTTTATGTTTCTGAGATCTTAAGCATTTTATTTCATGGAAATCAAGTTAATTTTAAAACAAAAGTAGGAATATGAATGGAAATCTGAGATCAGCAGTTTTATTAATAAATTGAATGTGGGTACTATTCAGGTTAATAAGCAGAGAATAGAAAACAGTAAAACGCCAGAATATTTTTAATGTTTGTTTTAGAAATCTGGATGGGGAAAAACCAAAATTTCATTAAATAATGATACATTCTTAAAAATACATAGAAAATTTCCATTGCAAATATTATTTTCAATAAGAAATCTGGCAAGAAATATAGTTGTGTATTGATTATCGTTCTCTGAAATTCAGCATAGGCATATATAATAAGGCATGTATGCAGAGAGCACGATGACTTAAAATTGTGTAAGGGACACTTTCACTTTTAGTGTAAGAATTGAGGTAGAGTTAATATCAAATATCATTACATGATTTTAAAAAAAGCATATTTTTGTACACAGTTTTGTGAGATTCCTTTTTTTATATTAAAAAAACTCAAAATATATTAGAACCATGCACCAAAATTTCATAAGAATATACTAAATGCAATTAGAGTGCAATTTATAGAATTGATAAAAATATATGTATGTGTTCTGTGTATACATTTATATGTATGTTTATACATATATATATGTATACACACACACACAAAATGTGCAATTGTTTGAGCAATGATTCTCAGTTTTCTAAATGCATGCCAATAACTATGAACATATCCATTTCCAAGAAGTAATTCTACCATACTCCCCTTGTAACACAGGCACATGATTCCAAGAATTATGTGCCTGTGTTACAAGGCACATTCCAAGAATTGAATACTGCTCTTAAAAATATAACAATCAATTTTTGGCCTTAGATCAAAAATTACCAAAAAGCAACAATCTTCTACAATTCTTTTGTATTGTAAGAAGTGTGCCAAAGTTTATTCTAGGACATGTTATGTTTGTTCCTTCACTCAAAAATTCCTATATATGATGCAATATGTTTCATTATTTTGTAAATATTATAATGAGTTATAGTTTTATTATGAAAAAAATAAAATCACTAAATCATTGAAACTGAACAAAAAATCATTGAAAATGCATAGAGCATCAATTAATGAAGGACATGATAGACAAGACTGTTGTCAAGCAGAAATACTGGAAGTCTACCAACAGTTGCACATTAGTTTTGTCAATTTTATTAACACTATGCAATATGTTAAATTCATTTTTAATCTATTTTCTATTTATTCAAATGAAATGTTAAGAAAATATTGATCAATATGTTACTTAACTACTTCAAATTTTAAGCCAAATATAAAGTTGCTTAGATTTTTAAAATTTCCCTTAAGTTGATGCTTTGAAAATATTAACATTGTTTAGTTTCACTCACATTTTTTGGATCTTTTTAAACATAGTATCCTACATTATAGAATGTATTATAATGTAAGTGGGTAGTATGCATGTATAGACCAGTATGTTATAAAATTTAAATCCATGAGTAGATTAATAATTTTAACTTTATGTATGATATTCTAAAGGGCATTAATAAATTATCTAATTTTACCTAGTTCTCTAACAACTTAATGAAGTTTCATATGGCTAGAAATTTATTTCTTTCTTGAAAAGATCATCTCCGTAAAACTTAAATTAGCATTAAAAATGATGTTAGTTATTCTCCATTTTAATTAAAATTATTGATCAAGTATCTTTATATGGCAATGGTATTAACTTTAAGAGGAAATGATATTCATTTTCTTTTTTCTTGCATGTAACAGTGATATTAAAAATTCAATATAATATTTTCAGTTTATGAGGCTTCTAAAATCCAGTTAATAGGAGCATTTATTTGAGGAAATCATTTAATAGAATTGGTTACATTTATAATGCCATCAGCTATATTGTTTAATTTCTAAACATTTTTTATGTTTGAATTCCTAGGAAATTAAAAAACAAAACTATAAAATAACACATAATAAAGGCAGTTTTTTCAAGGCTGGCAATTTTCAGAAAATGATTAAACACTTCAACTGGGCATTAAATAACATTAAAAGAGCTCATATTTCTTCTACCTGATTCCTTCTGCTGGAATTTGCATGTAAAAGCACTTTTCTGGGAAATTACATGATACAGCATAAACTTATATATAAAAGAAAAATATTGTGTTTTGGAAAGTTTTCAAATAAGTTACATTTTTCACTTATTTAAGCTATGAATTCTTCCAGAAACATAGTCAACTCTTTCATTGTTTTAGAACATTTACATTTTATAGGTAATATTTGATTTGCAAGAGAGTTGAAAGGGCAATGAAATTATATTTTTAAAAAAGATATCATTTTTGTTGAATTTATAAAGCTCCCCTAACTTAAAAAAAGACCTTCATGTTTCTGTAACTTCATGAATGATATCAGCACTGACTTTGGAAATCACCTTTGTTAAGTTTTCATTGATCCATAAAGATTTAATTGCTCCATATGTTGCAAATTCACTGCTAACTGAAGTGTAATCAGTAGTTTGCATTTTTCTGATTACCATTTTTCTTTGAGAATATTTCATTAATGTTTTAAAATAATTGAAAACTTTTTTTAATTGATAATGGTTCCCTTCATCCTTTATTTCATGGTCAGCATCCCCTACTGTGCCA
This sequence comes from Xerus rutilus, assembly GCA_028644305.1. NCBI lineage: Eukaryota > Metazoa > Chordata > Mammalia > Rodentia > Sciuridae > Xerus > Xerus rutilus. Next base: position 17,311,716 of record CM053405.1, on the reverse strand, counting down.
CTCCATATTATGATTATGGACCTCAGAGAACACTTAAATTGAATGATTCTCTAAAATCTTTATTTGCCCAAGTCAAGTGAATTCCACTTTAATATGTTTTCATTAAGCTAAAACAACATAAATATTTTGTAAAAGAATATCATTTCACTGACTTGTATTTTCTCCATATTTAATAAGAAAATTAGCATGATACTAATTTTAAGTTAAATATGATTTCCACCATGTTTGTATTACCCAATTAGGCTTATGTTTCTATGTTCATTAAGTACAGAGCACCATATTATAAAAATGTTCTGACAGTGATTTTGTTACCTCTATGCCAACTCCATGGAGAGTACACATAAAGGATTTCTTTGCATAACTAAAAGTCATAAATATGCATTTGATTTTGCACATCTCATTTTATTGGTGTTTATTATTGTGAAACACATACTTTAAAATATCTAACTTGAAAAAACACTGGAAATTAAAGGGAAAAATAAAAATTTACCTATAATGTTACCATTTAATATTAAATTCTTTTTAAAAAAATTTGTTGTATCTCTCTCTTGACAAAATTATGCCTCCACAACCCAATGTGCAAAGTGCAAGAGTGAGCTGTAAGCTCCTCTTTCACCATTCTTCACGCTACTAATGGCAAGATTGAAAAGGAGGTCTCAGCTGGCTAAGATGTTGGAGAACTTCCTTCAGAAAGTATATACTACCCTTGGTTGCGGATAAACACAACTATCTAGTGGTTTGTTCAGGAAATAATAACCTCTCTTCCCTTTTCCCTGAATCCGCCAAAAAATAAAATAAAACACAACAAAAAGTAAGGATATTAATACTGCTAAGAAAAACACATATTGTGAAAGTCTTTTGAGATCTGGAGGCATTATATTTTACACTTTGAATATAGCCTCTACACATTTACTGAATAAGTAAAGCTACCAGGTTTGAGTAGGGTCCAGTGAAAGAATTAATTCCGAATCAAGTATAGACTGGGATGTAGGTAATTCTATCCTTTGAACTGTGTGAGTGAGTCAAGTATCACAGTCCTAAAATATCTATGGTGAAGAAAAAATCCATGAGAATAAGTGGATTATGTGCTAAACTGCACACAACCTCCTCCCCTCACACACACTTAAGAAAGTTCTGTGAAAAGGTCTTGTTTCTGCCAAAGAGAATAATAAAGTATTTGAAAAATAACCTCTAATGTGTCCCTGCACCTAATTATCATGGCACATTTGGAGATGAAAGGGCCAGGTATTCAGATCTGGGATTTGTCAGACCTGCACTCTCACAGACTCAGTAGAATCAGCAGAAATCAATCAAAATACAGGATTTATTATCATAGATTGAACATAAACCATGTATTATAAAATAGCCAGAGAATGGTAGTAGTCTGTTCTGTTCATCTATTGTGTAATTACTGACCTCACAACTTCATAGCATAAAGCAGACACTACCTGGGGTCATCTATACTGCAGAGCAGGAATTTGGAGAGATAATAGTGGGAGTGTCTTACTTTGCCCCCATTGGGTCAGGATTCTCAAAAAGAATACTTTCACTTTCAGTGTGGAATCATTTGAAAGACTGTTCACTTACACATCTTGGGTTGGCTGCTGCCTACAGCTGGCATCCTCAAGTCTTCTCTACGTGAACGTCTCCATATGATGTCTACACGTGAGCCAATTAGTGATTTCTCACTACATTAGCATTTTCTTACTGCATAGCAACTAATTTTCCCAGAGCCGTGAGCCTCTTTAAATAGAAAAGTCCAATATTGAAACTCATAGTTTCTACCATGTTCTCCTAAGTGAAACTTTCATAAGCCTGCCAGGTTTAACAGGCTGAGAAGTGAACTCTAATTCTTACTGCAAATTAGCATATTTCAAGAAAGAACATGTGTTATTGGATACATAACTATGAGAATTTTTTTTTAAATAAAATCTTTATCACCATCCTGGGGATTTTAGACATGTAATTGAGAATAATCATTAGCAACGTTACAGTGACTATTATACAATAGGAACAGAGAAAAGTATTTCTTTTATCAGGTGATCTTTCGATGTGTTGGTTCGAAACTCCTTACATGTTCCTGTAATATGTGGACAAATGCTGAGGCAAGCTCTGGGAAGTTAAGTGATCAGAGATCTCCTAACATGAAGTGTGGAGCTGGCCCCATCTACTAAGCCATTGAGATCAGCAGATGTGCTATCAGGTATGAGGAGAATCTGGAATGATTGTTAACAAAGGAATATGATGAATATCAATGGAAAATCGTACTGTTTTGTCCTCTTCCCTTATTCATGTCAGTTTTCCCTGGGAAAGAAAGGAAAACTTAAGGGAGTTATGTACCTCAGCACTTCATATGGTGCAAAGTGGGTGGTTCTGAGCTGAGCAAAGGATGGAATGTGGTACATGGCAGTGGATTTGGCAGGGGATTGTTTAAATTTCCTAAAATGGCTGAGATACTCCACCAGACTTGAATCTCTTCCTAGTAATGACTTTCAAATAAAAGGAATGTTTTCACAAGGGCCCCCAGAACTGCCCTGTGGCAATAGCTGAATACTGTTTGAGGTATGTCTGAGTCAGCTTAATGGTGCTGGTCCTACCATTCAACTTTTCTCAATCCTCAGCCCTAATTCCGTGACTTGTTGTAAATTTGTTGTAGCTCTGCATCATATTTCTGCACTTAAATTTCAGAGTCTGTTTTCCATGAAAGCTAATTTTGGTGTGAAACACCATGTTAAATAATAAGACGACATTTGATAACATTCCAGAAGATAGTTCTATGAAAATAGTATTTAAATTTAATAAGTGTTAAGGAAAATGGCCTTCCAAAAGCAAGTAAGCAGTAGGAATACAATAAAATAAAATATGAAGAAGTTTGTTGGGGTGTATGCATGACATAAACATGGGAAATTATAGCAGAATATATATTGAACTCATGATAAGATTATATATCAGTCATCTAGGAAGATAGTGAGCCCAGGTCAGAAGGGAACTTTAAAATATTACAAGTACTCAGACTTTGTGATTTATTTGACTTTTAAAATTTGATCATGCATTCTTAATATTTCCAATTAAGAAAAACAGTACAAAAAGCTACCCCTTTTGAAGACGCAAACTGTCCTCAGTCAATTAAATACTTTCAGGCTTCTTTAATTTGAATGTGCAACATGCAACAGTGCTTACTAATATGTACTGAGACGACAAAGTAGAAATCCAGATCATATGCTTCCTCATGGAGAACAGAGTTAATTAAATCTTCTCTAGAATGTCATTTAAAAATACTAATGTAAACATAGTGATTTAAATAAAACAGCTCATTGTTATAAAAGTCATTTATTAGATGTAAACCTTTAATTTTTAACAATAAACCATAAATCACACCAAGATTTTCTACTTCCTCACTCAAGAATAGTGAAAAATGCAAATTTTCATAGCAAATACAAAAATGTTCCTTTAGAATGAGAATCACAGCTTCAAGTTATTAAGAAATGAAGGTAGGGAGCTGGGATTGTAGCTCAGCGGTAGAGCGCTTGCTTTGCATGCGTGAGGCCCTGGGTTCGATCCTCAGCACCACGTACAAAGCAATAAAATTAAAAAAAAACATTGTGTCCATCTACAACTAAAAAAAATTAAAAAAAAAAAAAAAAAGAAATTAAGGTAGAATTAACAAGTCTTGTTTCTCAAACCTTTTGTAATACAGTTCTACAATTCAAAGGCTAATTTCACACCACACACACACACACACACACACATACACACATGCATACACAAATGCTCATATATATATATATATATATATATATACATACATACATACTTATATACCTTCATTTTCTATTTTTGGTCTTTGCATAATCTTGTAGAATTACCAATAAATGAGAGTTGATTGTGCATGTGCTAATAGGATTCCTGTTAATGTAAAACGTTCAGTGTTTGTAATAGCCACCTTCCCTGCAAAAATGTGCAGTACACTAATTTTACAGTCTGTGTCACAGAAAAATGACAGGTGGTATCGTGATTTGTGCTGCACTTGAATAACTAATATACTTAAGCACAGTAAGAAAACTCATTACACAGTAACATATGTGGACACATCATTTCAGGGAGCCATATGCTTCTAAGATACATATGAAATAATTATCACAGCTACCCCCAGACTGTGTCAGGGGTGTTTCCCTGGGCTTTAGCTAGGAGGCTTGATTATGCCATAATCACTCTATTCCATTTATATCCCTTCCCTCTCAAGTCATCATGTTCTCATTGTCTCTGGTAGTTTTGTTTTCCTACCAATAGGCTTTTCTCCTTGTCCCTGGCTCTAGAAGAATGAAGTAAGGTGTTAGTTACTTATCCTTTAACCATAACTTTAATTTATTTCTCTCTTGGAAATCTTTATCTTCTGTAGAATGTTTTTTAAAGATATTAATTTTTTTCTTAATTTCCCAAATAACTCCTCTTTTAATATTTTTATGACTCTAATTTGCTTTGTCTTAAATCTAAACTTATGACAGCATTCAAGTACTATTTGAATCCTGATTTTGCCAAAAAAAATCCCCTGTAAAATGCACATTCACACAACCTAAAAGACCTGTTATCTAAAAATTTGCAAATACATAAGTCCAAGAGGAATTTATACTTGCACACTAACTCTCTGGCAATTCATCAAAAGCTCCAAGCACGGTTCACTACTGGATTCACAGGAATTTTAGCACTTCCATTAGTTTATAACCTATGACTCTATAGGTCACGGGATCCTGAAATTACTCTCTGCATATTTCTATTAGGCTTAGTACCCAACTTGATCATGCTATATCATACTCTTATCCTCAGATGTAAAATCTTCCAGAACCTAACTGAAAAAGCATGTGTCTGTGAAAAATAATCCTTCTTCTTCAGATCTATTGATGTCTAATCTTTTGTTTTCAGTAATGTAAGAATATTTAAGTTCATATTCAGTTAAATGGACATTAAGGATAATTAATAATAATTCACTATTGAATTCTAGCACACAATTGGGAAATTTTCAAATAATTGAATGTCACTGCTTAAGAGAATCCTTTTTGTTTCCAATTATTGGCTTAACTCTTAGTGCAAAAATATTAGCAGAAACATTGTAACCAAATAAAGTTAAATTTCTTGACTTGATTTAAGAGGAGAGAAAATGCCCATGCATTTTATCTTATCTCAAGAAATAAGAGTTAGTTGTTTGTGAAGTGTTCAGGAAAAGAGGGTTAATTATATTGGTGGTGATAGAAGGGACTGGTCACAGTCTATAAACTAAGGAGATAATACTAAAGCTATGTTGTCTTGGTCTACCTGGAGTTGATGTTTGTTTTGGTATTATCTTGGAATATATAGGTAAGGGAGAATGAGTGTTAAAAGAGTTCAAGCACATCATGGTTAGTGAAAAACTAATTACTTTTTATGTCTAATTGAGCAATCTGCTTAGACAGGTCTGGTTTCAAAATCCAATTTTGCCTCACAGGTTAAATTTGAATATTTTATTTTTTTCAGTATATTAGCACCTTTCCCCTTCAAGTCACTTTTCCCCTAAAGAGAAGCATTATACCATTTTCTTTTGAGGACATGGATAATCTGGAGTGGTATCATTCCACTATTACAGTGTTGTTCAGGGGCTAGAGTTGTAGCTCAGTGCTAGAACCTTTTCCTAGCATGTCATATCTCCTGGTTTCAATTCCCTCTACTGCTAAGAAAAAGGAAAAGAGAGAGAGAGAGAGAAAGAGAGAGAGAGAGAGAGAGAGGGAGAGAGAAGTCTTGTTCAGAGAATCTTGCCCACAGTTGAACAAAACAGTTCTCAGGATTTTTGTTGTTATAGGTGTATGCAAAAAAAAAAAAAAAAAAAGTCTGGGCAGCATCATTTAAAACACTGATAACCACACACTAGCCAAATTTTACAATAACAAAAACATTAGGATTGGTTGTGTAGTTCGGTGGTAGTGGCAGAGGATTTACCTAACAAATGTGAGCCCCTGCATTCAATACCTCGTACTAAAAAAGAAGAGAAAAGAAAGAAAATAAGAGAAAGAGAGAGAGAGAGAGAGAGAGAGAAAGAAACAAAGAAAAGAGAGAAAGAAAGAATCATTTTTCTTTGTTTTACCCTATAATCTATTTGTATATTCCTATAAAACAAAGTGACCCAGCCCCTTAACTTGGATACAAAACTTTGCATTATTTGAATAACTTGTCTATCTTGGTGATATTCATGGATAAGAGAATGTCACAGCAATATCTTGTTGAAGGACAAGCATAACTGCTGCCAGTGTCCACCTCATCCTAGCAGAGAGGGAAGAAAATAACCAAGAAGATAAAGAAAAAAGCTGGTGTGTTGGTGCATTGCTGTCATCCCAGTAGCTCAGGAGGCTGAGGCAGGAGGATTGCAAGTTCAATGCCAGCCTTAGCAACTTGGTAAAGCCCTAAGCAACTTAATGAGACTCTGTTTCTAAAGAAAATATGAAAAAGGGTTGGGTATGTGGCTCAGTGGTTGAGTGCCCCTGGGTTTAATCCCGGGTATAAAACAAACAAACAAACAAACAACAACAACAAAACATGCCAAAAAGAGTGTCAACCTGTGGAATGCGTGTGCTTGTGCTCTTACTCCCATGGTCCTATTCTCTCAGGCAGAAACAGTCACATATCTGAGCACATAACAATATGCTTCTCATTGAATATATTGTGAAATTACTTTGTAAACCATCAAACTTGCAAATTCACCAGTATTAATAACATTTGCTTATACCATTCTATAATCCAGTTAAACACTACTTCACTATTATAAGTGGGATATTATTAATATTTCATACTTACAAAAATCACCTATTTGCCCCTCATTAGTTTCTATGAATCTCAAAAGTAAAATCTCTTAGAATCAAAAGAACACATATTTTAAGACTTTAAATAAATACTTTAAAAAGTGATATCTAGAAGTGTTATTTCAATTCACACTCCCACTAGGAATATTTATACAAACCATCACACTTCCAAGAACCATTAATTAATGCTTATCTTTGAGTTTACTGAAATTATTTCTGGTTTTATTTTACTTTCAATATAGTTAATTTTTGTGAGAATAAATTTTTTAAAAATCATTCTATACCAGCAGTGTATAGTTTTAGAATATGGTTTCTTTCCTATCTATTTTTATTATGAGGATTTTAGTGTCTTTATTTTTAAGATATGTACAATGTTAATGTCAATGAAATTGATTCTTGCAGAATAATTTTCTGTATGTTCATGTTAATATTTTTGTTTGCTTATCTATTGTGGGTGAGTGTTTCTTTTCATTCTAGTTTGGGAAATTTTCTAAGTTGTCAAATTTTTTTTTTAATTTTTTTGTAGATGGACACCATGTCTTTATTTTATTGCTCTGTATGTGGTGCTGAGGATCGAACCCAGGGCCTCACGCATGGGCGGCAAGCGCTCTACTGCTGAGCTACAATCCCAGCCCCTAAGTTGTCAAATTTATTGATGTTTTCTTTAAAAATATCTGACTGCAGGTTACTTCTAGAAAAATTTCTTATTTTTAAAAATTTATAGATATTCACTTTTTGATGATGTAGTGTAATATGTAGTTATATTATAAAACATGCATATATTCTATTAAAAATGTGACGACTAAGCACTAAAGGAGAGGTACAAGGGAATTAATTTTATGAAATTTTGTTATGTGCATGTATGAATATGAAACAATAAATCACAATATTATCCATATTTACAATGCACCAACAAAAAAGCATTGTGTGATCAGATATATGTTATGTATATAATAGAAAGAAAAGTGAAAATAATGGAAGTATAAAGAAACTAACAGTAGATGTCTCAGGCTTTGAGCATTAATACTTTTTAGTGTTTATGCCTTTATATGGAATCCATTTTTATGAAATGTTATTTTGGTAAATATAAATAATAAACTGTAATAATTTTTGAAATATGATAGCAAATTTGACAATATATGAAGTTCCTTTTCTTCAGGTACTAAAAATGTGGTGACCTTAAGTGATATGTTTCTTTGATAAAAATATGTATTTACTTTGTAGAGGAAAAGCAGTTAGCAAATACAGAACAAAGTATCAGAAACGTGTTGTGGGAATGAAACATAGTTATGTTAGAAATCAGATTAAGGACAACTTTTTCCTATTATATCTTCTAGGCAACATTTTGAAAACTGATGTTTACATCTAGATTTTAATAAAATAATGATCCCTTCATGGAAGTTTTGGGGGAAGACTTCTTGCAGCTTTGTTTAAACACAATCTAATACAATCCAGAGCAAGCCTGAAATAGAACGCAACACAGTACTATGCACTGCTTTTCCTATGCATACATAAACAAATTTCATGTTTTTCTTCTTAACTAAGAACTCATCACGCATTGTACCAATACCTTTGCAATTTCTGGAGCAACAGCAAAACTAGCCCAATTTTTTTTTCTTTCTTCATGATTTCACAGATAAAAAAATACACCTTAGCAAATTAAACACACAATTTTTTCTTTTCTTAGTTAATTCAAGAAATTACACCTTTTCACTTAATGAAGTGTTTTACAACTTTTCTTTGGTATATACAAATTGCCAGCATGACTATTTTGTGCTTTAGGACTATTATTTAAAAAAAAATAAGGGTGACTTGAACACATGCTCTGCAACCAACCCCATGACAATCAATACGATAACTGAGATATCTACTAAGTGATTGTCAGATAGGGTATTTACTGAGGATGCAATGGAAAAAGCACATCTTTGGAGGAAGTAATGAGACAGTGTGAGAGAGAATCTGTCTATTCGGCATGGCATGTAATTGAAAACTTAACAAATGTTTATTGCTGGGATAATCAGTTTAGTGTTTTTAGATTGAGGTTGACTTTGAAAAATAAAACCACAGATAGTGAATTTTCAGATTTTAGGGACTACTATATCACAGGTGTAATAAATAATAACATATTAAGCAGCAATCTCCTATTGTCCTTTCCCTGAGTCCATGGAAACCATTATTACAACTTTCTTCTTCTATAAATCTATTTTAGATTCTTTGTACAAATGGAATCCTGCTTTGTTTGTTCTTCTGTGATGACTCATTTCATCCAGTATAATATCTTTCCAAGTTTATCCATGTTGTTGCAAATGGTAGGACATATTCACTTTTCCAGCTTGAATAATATTCCATTGTATGCATATGCCACATTTTCTTTATTCATTTCTCTGTTGATGGATTAAAAAATTCTAGAGATCTGCTTTACATCATAGAGAGTACCTATAATTAACCGTATGGCATTGTTTACTTTAAAAATCAATGTCATTTAAAGTGTTCTTACCACTAAAAATAAAACAAAACTAAAATGCAAAGGACAAAAGAATTTAGATGTGATGCATGTTTATTGTCTTGACTGTGATCATGATATGATTTTTGTGTGCTTATGTTGAAACTCATCAAATCATGCACATTAAATTTTTATTTTTATTAATTTCACCTCAATAATGTTAACAAATTGATGAAATACTTTGATTTGTTCCATTTCTCTTATTTTAAAAATTAAAGTTTTGAATCCCACATATATAAAGCTATCTTTTAATAATATACCTTTTATAAAATAGCAAATGAATTTATTGTATTACTAATAATTTCAGAAAGCAAAAATTAATTTTTCATAATTCTGTAATGGATTGAATTGTATCCCTTTAAAATATATATGTTGTAGCTCTAACTACCAATATGATTATGGAAAAATGAAGTTCAAGGGTAGGGCCTAATTCAGTTGGCCAGATGTTCTTACAAGAAGAGGAAGAGTGGGACTTCATACACACAGTGAGAAGGGGGTCATTTCCCATGAGTAAGCCAAGGAGAGAGTCCTCAAAGGAAACTAACCCTGCCAGAACATTGATCTTGGGCTTCCATACTTCAGATAGTTATAAAGTAAATTTCTGTCTTTTTGTATAACAAATTTGTTAACAGATTAATGACTCTTATATTAACAAGAATTGTATGATAATTACTAATTTCAGTAGTTCCTCATTTTAATTTTCATCAATACTAATTTCTAAAGAGACCAATGAAATGGTTTTCTTATGTAGATACTATTCTCTAAATACTTATCATTTCAATTTAATTTAGCTTTAAGCATGTTTAGGAAGAACTGCATAAACTATCTTCTCATCTTATGGGAGAGAAGAAAAATAAAGAAATCTCTTTCTGGTATCTCAAAAATTAGCATAAAAATTCTAAAACAGTAATTAAAAGCACTGAATAGTTCTATTATTATGTATTTATAGTCATACTATATGAACAACATCTAGTCTATGTTTTAAATTCTTGCAAACTTGCTTCTTAGTCCTGAGTACTATAGCCTATGCAAATATATATGCCATTTACATCAGTAGGAAATGGGTGTTTTATGGCCTTGAATACAGTATTTCCTATATGTTAACTAGGGTAAATTCACCAAATATTTTATATATTTTATAATAAATTTGTTGGCATTTTCTTCAGCTATTACTACATTCACATTGTGATTTTGGCATAGCATAGCCTATTGCTTTTTGTATTTCCAATAAATTTTCTCCAGGTTTTTAAAATTGTACTATTAAAAGTGTGCATATTTATAGTTGTTACGTTATTATATGGCTACATGCCTTATCACTTTAAAATATCCATTTTCATTTCTAAGATATCTGAAGTGCTTTAATTTGAATTTTGATATTATCATAGTGATAATTGCTTGTTTACATTTGTATTCTCTAATAAATGCTTTCATGTCCTTTTAATTTCAACTTTCCATATTCTAGTAATGCGTGTCTTTTTCAAGCTAAATAAATTTGACTTTTTATCAAGTCCATTCTTTATTTTTTCTTTTTTATACATTTGCATTATAAAAATTAAAGACATATTAGATCAAATATAATGGTATTAAAAAATCTTTTGTAAAATGATCTGGAATCAATAATTTTAAACTCATTGCCAGTTTTATTTTATATATTACTCTCATGTTGAGAAATATTTGTATTGCTTCCATATTATGACTTTATGAATAAAAATATTTGGATATCATAAGTTCTTGGTGGATAAATAAAATTTGAGTGTATATATTCTTAGAATCCAATCAATTAATGATCTGAAGAAGTCTGGATGTGCTGTTTCAGTTTCATTAAATTTCTAGGACATCCCTAATCCCCTAAGGTGACTTCCTGTTCTTTTAAATGGCAGCCATAATATTAAGGCAAATGCCATAACACCCTCCTTGCACACACACACTTAAATTGTGTAACTCAGTGATTTTTTTTTTGCATATTCACAGAGAAGTATTACCAGTACCAATGCCAAATTCAGAACTGTTTCGTTACCTCAAAAGGAGCATAGTAGGGCTGGGATTGTAGCTCAGTGGTAGAGCGCTTGCCTCGCATGCGTGGGGCCCTGGGTTCTATCCTCAGCACCACATACAATGCAATAAAATAAAGACATTGTGTCCATCTGCAATTTAAAAAAAAAAAAAAGGAGCATAGTAGTGGTGCTTATTTCCCATTATTCACTATACTTTGTACTTAACAGTCACTACATTACAAGTATCTGACTTTATGTATTATGTCAAAATGGCAATTTATACAAGTCAGCAAGTCTCCCTTTCCCCCACAGTCACTATATTACAAATTTCTGACTTTTTGTATTTGCTCAATATGGCTATTTAATACAAATGAAATTGCATAGCGTATTGTACTCCATGACTAATTTCTGCCCCTTAGTTTACTGTTTTCACAGTTTATCTATGGTGTAACATCTAACAGCATCTCATTCATTTTATTGCTAAATATCCCATTTTTTGTATATACTACATTTTTAATTACTCATCAGTTGATGGACATTTGGATTGTTGCCACTTTGGGTCTGTTATGGATAATATCTATGCACACAATTTTGTGTGGATGTGTTTTAATTTCCCTTTGGTGTGTATCTAGGTATAGACTCAATGACCCATACGTATAATCATGTAAAGAACTTACAGATTGTTTTTCAAAGCTACTGTTCTAGTTTACATTCCTATAGGCAATGTAAAATTTCCACATTGTTATACTTGCTATTTGTCTTTCATATTGCATTTATTTTTGGTTAAAGCGGTTTTATCCATGATTGTAGTTTTTATCTGCATCTTCCTAATGACTAATGGTGTTAAAAACTTTTCATGTGTTTATTGGCTTTTTGCATAACTCTTTGATGAGATGTATTTTAAAATAATTTGCACATGTTTATGTGTTGCTTTTAGAGCATAGATATTGTTTCTGTCAAATTTGTGATCTGTATTTGAGTGCATGTAGAATGGATTTATGTATACCCAAAACAGCACAGAAGCATGGTGCAGAAGATGGGAGAATTTAATAGGGAATGTTCACATTCACGTATATAAATCAGAGAAGAATTTTAAAAAGATCAGCACAATGTTTGAAAACTTGTGCAGTTGCATGTATTCTCTGAAGAGAGGCATTCCCAAAAAGGTTAAGAAAGCAGCTATTCATGCAATGAAAGGTTTGAAAATATAGTTAATAATAGTGGAAGTTGAACAGGTCCTGTGGATTGTATCCATGCAATTGCTTATGTTCTATCCACTTAATACACATTTGTTTGTTAAAAGTTTTAATCCAATATCTCCCTGTTATTTTAAATTATCAGAATTTTATAACATTTGCTATGCTGTATATTAGTTTCCATGTCATTTTCTATCCTGAGGTTTAATTGGTAAAAAGAATTTTAGAGAGTCCTAATTTATTTTATGAACAATTTGCAAATTTGACTCCACATAAGGGTATTATCACAGCATTAGCTCTTTACAATCATTGTGCGTGTATGCAGAAACAAGGAAACTTCCCTCATAATTTAAGAAATGTCCTTTTTGTACAACTGCATATATAACATATAGTTTCTGGACATCTTGAATCTTTGGGTGACTGCATATGTGGTGGTAACCAATCACAGACTTTAATCTTATAATAGACTTCAGTTGTTAAGCACAGTATTTCAGATGACATCGGTTGTAAATTCAAATACAAACAATTACCAACCATAGGCATGTTTGAACATTTCACTTTTTTATCTCTATCTTTATGAATACATTTCACCTATTCATATCCATTGCACCTATTTGACTATTTTAAGTATATCTGAATGTTTATGCTGACAAAATGTTATTTTACCTATTTTATTATATAACATAGTTTACGAAGTGTTCTGTCATGCTTTCGTGTTTCTCAAATAAATCTTCTTTTCAAATTTCTTTAAAAGTATTTTATAGAAATTCATTTAAATGTTTTTAAGTGGATTGTCTTTACATTGTTAAAATGTAAACTACATATTCTAGATCCTCAAGGGATTCTGATCGGGAGTCTGACAGGTATCCTTCAGTTTTGAGTTCAGATTTTTGGTAAGTTTGTGTCAGCGCCTAAGGGTTGGAGATTTTACTCTAAATGTCTGACTTAGCTCAGGTCCCAGATTTTGAATCCTGGCTATAAAATAACTATCTTACATTCTGCAATTCTTCCATGTTTTCTTCTGTTCTTTTGTAGTTTCATTTTTTTTTGTAAATAAACTATATTTTTATAACTTTATTTTTCTACATGTACATATCTAATCGTGTTGGTCCCCCGCAACTTCTTTAATATTTATCCACAGCTGTTATGTGTGGTGTGGTGATATTTTCATTTTAATCAAATGATGATCATGCTTTTCTATCCATGACTTTACCATAGTTTATTAGCTGTATGATTGCTCTTTGTGTGTAGGTGTATTGACTTGTTTTATTTTAGCTTTCACCAACTACTGAAAGTCTCCAAAGTCTTTTCCCAATTTTGTGTTTACTATTCTTGTCCAGGTGTTATTCAGAAGTGAGAAAAAATAGAGAGAAGGGAGATGAATATATTTCTACTTCACAGTGAATGCACATGTGTATGTGTGTGCTCCTGCTCAAAATAGAGATGAGTAGAAGCAAAAGGAATGATTTATTTGTTGATATCTCAGTGACCAACCTGCTAGGTTTCTTTCTAAATCTCTGTAACCTTTCTGTTAGTCCTGTGGCATTGCTGCTGAATCTACCCGCCACGTGCTGTTCACAGATAGTGTGCCAAGACATCTCTGTAACTAAGAATCGCTTTAATGACATTATCCATGGGTTATGTTTTACACTACCAGTTGTTTTGCCTGGTTGTAGGAGATGACCATAAAGAATAAAATATCACTGTGAATTATTATTCTCTTCCTACATAAAACGTTGCTACTAAAACAATGGCTAAAAAGAAAAAAAAAACACTCATTTATTTCCTCATTTCACAGGAATACTGAGTTTTAAGCACATATTAAGGTTAACAATAGGCTTCAATGCTAATGCCAGGAACAGAGAAAATCCTGCTCCATTTCTATTATAAGTATCTATATAAAATCAACCTTAATGACTTGTAAATTAGTTATGATATACGCATATTATTTGAAAGGAAGATAAACCCCAAAATTCTAGACATGAACATTGCCTGTGTACCTTCAATAGTTTTCAGATTTCCTCAGCTTTCTTAATCATAAAACTTAAAATAAAAAATACTGCTCATAAATTCAATTTGCATTGTGATTAGGCAACATACATTTTAGTCTTCAGCTTTAATTATTTGATTCCTCGGTCATGTTACTACTGGAGATAATGGTTTCTTTCGATGCAGTCATAGATTTCTGGTCTCCAGTAGGGACTGTGACCAGAGAATTTTCTAGGTCCTGAAAATTTTCTTGTTTATATTTGTTTAGCATACTTAAATACAACTCTCCTTCTACTTACTTTTCTTCCTTATTTTCAGTATTTTATTAAGTAAGAAATCATAGAAATTTTAGAACTTTACTTTCATAATGTCCTTAATACTGGTGTCTAAGGTTGATAATTTAAGTAATTATTATTTTTTATTATATGCCATCTACTTTCTATGTCCATTTTACTGCCTAAATAGGGACATCATGGGTTTAAATCTAATCAAATAACAATACCAAAGAGAGAATCTTTTTCATAATTTTCAGTTGTTTCTGGAATTTTTCTGGTATCAAAAGCTGTTTTATTTAGTGTTGAATCCCAGAAGTAGAAAGAATTTGCTTCTGTCAAATAATGTAATTGATGATCCATTAAATAAGCATTTAAGAGAAAAAAACTAGGCATAGAATAGGGACAACAACCAACAGGAACCTACAGAAACAAATTTGTCATCTACTACCATGCAAGGAAGCAAAGGCACCTTAAAACCAACAGCACCTTAAAATTTTTCTCTTGGTTCATCAGATCACAGTGACATTTAAAAATGTCAGTATGTTTGCTTTTAGAAATAGTTAAGTAGACATCAGCGTTTAAAAACTTCAAGGTTGTTATAGACATTTATTAGTTCATTCATCAGGAATTAATTGAATGCTTAAAATGGAACAACCAGGGTGCTAGTTGCATCAAAAGATAAAAAGCCTATTCATGGGAAGACAGCAGCCATAAGTACTGTAAAAATGCTGCTCCACATCTTCCTTCCAATTTTCACGAACCTTTTTTCACTTTTTATTTAACTGTAAATGAGAAATATGTACAGAATAGAATTCCTGGAAATAGTAATTTCAATTTATCCAATTTGACATAGCATATAATTGAAAGCTGAACAAAAAGTTCATAACAAATTTTAAATACTTATAATAATTACATAAAATATTAGTGAATTAATGTTTTTGCTATACTATAAGGGTTTCTTGCCTTGACTCTTGTGTTGCATGCATATTTATATTATTAATGCCACTAGAAGTACCATTGTTCACTTTGAGGTTGGTGATGAATAGGAAAGTAGGACTTACAACTGGAGATCAGATTTAATGAGGAGACTTAATAGGAAAATACGTATGAGTAAAAAAATCTTTTTTTCAATACAATGAGTTTAACTGCAGGCATAGGCAGAAATTGTAGTTAAGAATATTCACCTAATAAAAGGAAGCAAAAAACTAAATTGAGGTTTAGTCTAGTAAATCTAATCTGTTTGCTTTTACAAGAAATGCTGACATCTAATCAGAAACTTGGAGGATTATTATATTTTGCAAAAATATGCTTACATAATGTATAATCTTCTTTCCTTTTTTAGAGCAAGATTGTTGCTTGAAACATATCTTTGTATAGTTAATCTTTTGATGGAATCATAAAATGACTTTCCCAGCAAGAAATTATATCAAAGTCACTTTTCATTTTGCATTAGTTGAAGAATGAATATAAAGATTTAAATATTTCTGGGAACACAAAGTTTTCTGTTTTCATGTTGATCTGTCTCAGGGTTATTCACCAGGGATATCATGACAGTGGAGATAGTTTTAAAATTTTTAGGCAAATAAAGAAAAATGTCATCAATTGCCAATTTTTTAGAGTGAATAGATTTGCTTTGTCTTTCAAATAACTTTTACAAAAACATATACCTTATAAGAAGTAAATATTTTTAAAGTGGCCACCTAATTACAAAACCTGCACATTTACCCTGGACTAGAAAAAAATTTTTGTCCAACTATTCTCACTTTACAATATCTGTTGTTGAAAAAAGCTTTTGACTTTTTGAAAAATTCCATGGTCATTATTATACCCATTCTCTTTTTTAGTACCAGTTAGAGTTTCATGGATATAGGTCTTCTAGATTATACATAATATTCTCTGGATTTAGTCAAGTGAGATTAAAACAGCCTTGTATTTTTGCAAATGATGTCCATTCTCAAAGAAATCTAAATTAACCATTTCAGTATTGATGGCTTCTGCCTCTCCATGATTTGGCTTTTTATCTTCTACACAACTAGCAGCCTGGTCAGCTCATTTTAATCATTCAATTAATGAATTAATGATGAATGAACTAATATATATCTATAGCATACTGAATGCTTTTAAATTCTGAAACCTATATATCTATTTCTAAACAGAAAGAGCCTTATAAAATACTTAGTTTAAAATTAAAGCCAGTGGACCTCTGTTATTTTTTTATTCCTAATTAGGAATAAATCCTGTATCACTAATTGTCTTTTGAATCTGGAAATTATTTTTTGCATGGATTTATAAGTTATAATTAAGCAACATATCTGTGAAATAGGTAAGAACTATAAAAATGCCAACTATGACAAATTAATTTTTCTTGACCTTTTGTTGTAGTAATGCCAAGCTTGAAAAAGAATTTCAAATCACCCAACCCAATCTTATTATATTTGTGTGAAATCTGTGATCTGAATCATTGAATAATTCCAGTTCTCCATTTCTTTCCTCTATTTAGAAATGCATCCAGTGACCAATGCTCAGATGAGATAGACACTGGTTAATAAACTAACAATGACATAGCAGCTTTAATACTTTGGAGTATAACCATATGTATGAAGCTTTGATTAATTTGGAATGATGCATGGACTTTACATTCTACCTGTGATAACAATATTTTGGTATACTCCCCAAAGAAATATATGGAAGATTAAAATTTTTACACATGGAGATAAGCAGAAAATAATTTTTGCCATAATTTATTAAGTAAAGTAATAAGAATGATTGCTTTCTCCTTATATCAAAAAAGTTGCACATCATTTCAAAGTTTCGAATTTCTGTACCTCATAAAATATCACTTGACATACCTTTCATTACTATAGTATAGTACATAAACTTTCATTTGCATTGTCTGTATAACTCCATATTTTAAAATGAGAACTAATTAAACTTTCACCTGTATTCATGCCACAACTGGCAGTTCTGTGATATAGAATAGCTCTTTCTTTTGTTAAAAAAATCTAGATTTTTTTACATGCTTCAAAATAACTCAAGGCTTTTCAATTATTCATTCAATTTCTTAGTCAAATTTAATTTCATAAAAATCAACATAGGATTACTACTTGTGATTTATCAAATTTTCCATTATACTTTTTATAATAATATGATTTTTACTTTAGTGTTATCCTTTCTAATCTTTCTCAGATTAGAGGGGCCTGATATTTTTTTTTTGTTTTTCTTTTCTTTCTATTTTTGTTTTTTCCTTTTTCTTCTCCTTTCTTCTGTTTTTCTTTTCTTTTTTTAAGCCAGAGACTAATACATGTTAGGCAAACACGCTTACACTGATCTACACCCTTAACCCTTTACTTTTGGAAAGAGTATATAAAACCAATTTTGATTCAAGGTTGTTTAAACATTTCAAGTGGTCTATAATTTGTTAACACCCATTTACAACTGCTTAGGTTAAAAGTTCATGTTAAACAATACAGGAATGTTCAGAGGCAAAATTAGGAGATGATGCAAGTTGTAAATTAATAACTAGATTAATCAATTTGATGGATTAATAATTTGAAAGGAAAACTGTATAGGGTGGTAACTGTGGGTAGGTGGGATGTGTCTGGAGGAAGTAAGTTACTGGGGATATGTCCTTGCGGGGATTACATTTTTGCATTTTTTCCTTGTCCTGGTTCTTTCTTGCCTCTCTCTCTCTCTCTCTCTCTCTCTCCCTCTCTCTCTGGTGTGTGTGTGTGTGTGTGTGTGTGTGTGTGTGTGTGTGTGTTTCAGACTGCCAGGAGTTGAGAAACTCTCCACCACTACACTCTTCTGTTATGACATTCTGCCTTACTTCAGGTGCAGAGGAATGGACTCAGCTGATTGTGGCCAAACCTCTGAAACCTTGAGAGGGTTCCTACTGTAAATTGTTCTTGTCAGGTATTTTGGTCACTGCAACCAAAAACCTTGGCACAGTATAAGTTAAGTATATTCTGAAACTGGACTGTAATTTTTAAAAATGTATCTATAATTGGTATCAGTTGAGTAATTTCTCATATATATTTTTTATTATTTAGGTTTATATAATATCACAGTGCAATTGTATTCATTATACACAGATGGAGGATAACATTTAATTTCTCTGGTTGTAAGTGATATAGAATCACATCACACTTGGAGTCATACATAAAGCCAGAGCTATGATGACCATCGTATTCTACCACCTTTACTGTCCCCATGCCCTCTCCCCACTTACACCCCTGTGAACAGAGTTTCTCCATTGTTCCCATGTCCTTCCCCCCATTACGGATCAGCATCCACTTATCAATGGGTACATTCGGCATTTGGTTTTCTGATTTTGGCTTACTTCACTTAGCATGATATTCTCCAACTCCATCCATTTACCTGCAAATGCCATAATTTTATTCTCTCTTATTGCTGAGTAATATCATTCTGTATATATATATACTACAGTTTTTTTACCCATTCATCTATCGAAGGGCATCTAGGTTGGTTTCACAGTTTAGCTATTGTGAATTGAGCTGCTATAAACGTTGAAGTGGCTGTGTCACTGTAATATGCTGGTTTTAAGTCTTCTGGGTATAGACCAAGAGGTGGGATAGCTGGGTCAAATGGTGGTTCCATTCCAGGTTTTCTAAGGAATCTCTATACTGCTTTCCAAATTGGTTGTACCAATTTGCAGTTCCACCAGCAATGTATGACTATGCATTTTTCTCCAAAACCTCGCCAGCACTCATTGTTGTTTGTTGTTTATTAATTCTTGATAATTGCCATTCTGACTGGCATGAGATGAAATCTTAATGTAGTTTTGATTTGCATTTCTCTGATTGCTAGAGATGTTGAACATTTTTTCATATGTCTGTTGATTGATTGTATACCTTCTTCTGTAAAGTTTCTGTTCAACTCCTTGGCCCATTTCTTGATTGGGTTGTTTGGTTTTTGGTGGTAAGGTTTTTGAGTTCTTTATATATCCTGGAGATTAGTGCTCTATCAGATGTGTGTGTAGCAAAGATTTGTTCCCAGAATGTTGGCTCTCTGTTCACTGCATTGATTATTTCTTTTGCTGAGAAGAAGCTTTTTAGTTTGAATCTATCCCATTTATGATTCTTGATTTTACTTCTTGTGCTATAGGAGTATTGTTAAGGAAGTATGGTCTTAAGTTGACATGATGAAGATTTGGGCCTATTTTTTCTTCTCTTAGGCGTTGGGTCTCTGGTCTGATTCCCAGGTCCTTGATCCACTTTGAGTTGAATTTAGTGCATGATGAGAGATAGGGCTTTAGTTTCATTTTGCTGCATATGGATTTCCAGTTTTTCCAGCACTATTTCTTGAAAAGGCTATCTTTTCTCCAGTGTACATGTTTGGCTCCTTTGTCTAGTATAAAGTAACTGTATGCAAGTGGGTTCATCTCTGTGTCTTCTATTCTATACCATTTGTCTACACATCTATTTTGGTGCCAGTACCATGCCGTTTTTGTTACTATAGCTTTGTAGTATAATCTGAAGTCAGGTATTGTGATGCCTCCAGCTTCACTCTTCTTGCTAAGGATTGCTTTGGCTATTCTGGGTCTCTTATTCTTCCAAATGAATTTCATGATTGCCTTTTCTATTTCTATAAGGAGTGACATTGGGATTCTAATTGGTATTGCATTGA